>OY987267.1:14631004-15209846 GCA_963920665.1 Straminergon stramineum | reverse complement strand
AAGAATCAATTGAACTAGCAATGCAAAATATATGGCCTTATTTCCCTTCAATGCCACTATATAATAACCAATGAACATTGTGGTATGGACAAATAGAGCCTCTAGCATGAGAATATTATCCATAATTCAAAAAATTTATATAAAATAGTTTAGAATAGAAGGTCGAATCACAAATTGTAAAGCAACTTAAGTAAGTATGTTTAGCAGTGTACTCATTGACTAGTGTGAACAGTGCAATCAACTTCCAACAACAATATCAACAATGCCACCAAGCTTCAATAAAGCCTCATTAAGCATTTCCAAAGGCATTCAAGTTTTTTTTATCATGCTCCACACAAAGGCCTATTTCCATTGTAATAGGCTTTGGCAAGAGGATTGTCTATATGGGCTAAAAACACCAATAATGGGTGAGAAAATGAATTCATGCATAGTGGAATCATGGTCATTATACTCATTTAGCAAATTGGTTAATATATGAAGCTTATTGGAAGAAGTGTCAAATACATTATCATGATCCCAAAGTGCATTATTCTTTAAAGAATTGTGTCAAAATAATATAGTATTGATGATTTTTATTTTTTATTTTTTTCATGAATTTATTATCAATAAAAGTGTTAGAAGGAATGTAAAGAACAACAACATTTTTGTAGTGGGGCCTCAAGGCAAAAACAATTGTTGAAAATTGAACTTTAAAATTCTTCATTTTTTTTCATTGGCCACCTTTTTTCAATTTGAATAGAATCATCAACAACATTAGAATTGCATGTGATGAATAATATATCCATTAATGATAAAATCTTATGAGCTCACAATATATCAAATTCATTCTATTAAGAAAACCTCATTGTTTAGAGAACAATTTAACTAAACATGTAGAAGGGGATCTAGTTAAACTAGATTATACTAATGTCTTATGAATAATAAACATTGATACAAATTGGAAAGAAGAAACTTCCATTTTCTATACACACTAAATCAAAATCCAAAGTTGGCTACATGTATGTATAGTACTTAGTAGGCCATTGGTCTTTATTTTCAATCTTGTAAGAATATTTATTGGTATGATTACATTAGATTTTGTACATTTGCGTTGTATTTGTTAAGGGAGGAAGCACCATTCTGAACCAATTTAGATGAAGATATCAAATGTAAATACACATTTGTCTACTTAGAACATAAATGCAATAAATAAATCCAATTGCAGGTTTAGGTTTTTGTACATTTAGGAAAGACAAATACTGATAGTATTTGTCAACAAAAGAAAATAGGGTTGTTGGAAGAGAACTTATAATCAAGAAAATACAAAGTTTCAAGATTGTATTGTATCTAGAACAATAAGTTGCATCATCTTTATACAATAGAATATTATAGTCACACTAGGAAGGGAAAAGAAGGTACCTAGGCATAGAAACATCACAAATTTCAACATGTTTGTGAATGTACTTACAAAGATGTGTAAGCATGATTGCTCTACAATGGCAATGCCTATGACCATAAAAGTATTGCATTCTTGAACAACTCTCTTCTTGACAAACTCTTGCCTAACAACATATTGAATTTTTTTTGTGCCTAAAACAAAATTGACACTTTAACCTCAACTATACCTAAAAAACTACAAAAACTTAGAAGGTTTTTTTATCTTGTTTGGACACATACTGCTTTTCTTTGGGCCTTTTTTGTGTAGTAGTACACATTACACTTGTCCAATCTCGCCTCTCAATCCAACTATTACTATTTAGACTACTATCACTACAACTACTACTACATCTAGATCCAATTCCCCCTTGATTGTCATTCTTTTCATGATTTTGTACCTCTACTATAGTAGAACCAACACCACACAATGACCTACTCTCACATGCAAAATTGGAATCTTGTTGAAGGTCCTCATCAATTAGAGCACCTTGTAAACCAACTCCACTACCTTCTTGTATAATACTATTTTGAGCATTTATTGACATATATTCATTTTGTAAGTTTCTTGAGTCTTTTGTACCAATTTGATCACAACTATCAAAGATTTGATTATTGATGTCCTCTTTTTTGAGAATCAACCGTGTAGATAAGGATGGTTGATTGGACATAAAATCAACCCATACAGATGTTTGAAGCTCATTTTGTGCTACATCACATTTGCTTACGATTGTTTCAGGATCTTTCATTGCCGCATGCCATCCTATATGTGTATTGAAGAGTTTAGATTTTTTTCTAGAATACTACACAAATGACTCAAATTGGATGGATACAAATATTAGGATGATTGAAAGTAGCAACAATAATTTACATATATGATCTAGTTCATTTGACATCCACAAAATTATCAATAAAAATAAGAAGAAAAAATAAATTCACATAAGCTTACTACTCAAATGGTATTCTACAACTTCGGCAATCCAAATGGAATTACTCAAGGTTGTCTCTACAAGGGCCTTGTTAGCGATACTTTCTGTATTATCCGTCTTGTTCTGAAAAATACATGTTATCTTTTGCTCTGAAGCATTGCATTTTATAGATTCACAAATATTTTTGATATCATCTTTTGACACCATGGAAGCAACTTGGCTACTTTCATTTTGACATTGAAAATGTTGTGTATCTGAAACTAAGGATTTATCAAGATTTATAACACTTTGGGGAGCATTTCTTTTTACACTATTTAAATCCAATATAGCATATTTATCTTCCAATTGAGTTTTTATGTTGGTTGTCAATGTCAAACAATGGTCAACTTTGTTGATATCCATGTCCCTAACTTGCATTCTTTCAGATCTAGATAATACTTCATTTATGCTTTTAAGAGGTTCTTCATGTATTTTATCATTTTCATTGATTATATTGCTTTCGATACTAGTTCTACTATTTGCTTTAGGATCAATATTGTTAGTGGTTGATCGAACTAGCCGCCAAATTTTTTGAGGTACATGACGTATTGGTCCATTTGACCATGGAGGTTGCTTTGAGATATTTCCTCGGTCCCCAAGTGGATAAGTGTAGGTCCTTTCAAATGCTGGTCCTCTTATATGTCGTTCATTAAAATTCACAAAAGATGTAGATCTTAGTGTCGAAGTTCTATATTGGCTTTGGCCTCCAAAAGAATCAATTACTTGCATGCTTGAAGTTTCTTCAAATTCTGAAAAATTTATTTCTTCATGCCCATTTTGTTGCCCTATAGTGTTTGTCATTGAATCTTGATTGTATTGAACTAATGGAGATTGAAGAACAGATGTATACGATTGATTTGCTTTAAGAGGAGTACAAATTCTTCTGCTCGTGCTTCCTATCCCAAGCTGAGATTGATGCATGTAATCATCAAGGGGTACAGAAACTGAACCAATCAAAATACCTTTTTGACGATCTATGATTATTGATCCACTTGTAATATAATTGACATGATCCCTTGTTGAAGGTAGAATTGAATGATTTGATCCTTCAACCTTGGATTCAAGCTTGGTTTGATAGTCAATTCTTCTTTCAATGTTAGATTTGTCTTTTGATTTTTCTTTCAATTCACATTGATAAGAAGTCAATGGATACCTTTTGGAGTTTTTTGAATAAACAGATGCATATGAATTGGAAAGAGGTGGCCAATCTTCTAAATTTGTATTAAGATTAAATGACGTTGCTACCATGTTGTCTCCAATGCTAGCTACCACCTTCGCCAATGGAACCCCAACATGCATATACTCATTCTTGTCAAAATTTGTTGGTTCATGATCTTTCTCTACTCTATTCATATCACGAATTTTATCAGCATTTGTTCCACATACTAAAATTGCATGTTCTAAAACTACATCCTTTGTATTGTCTTTTTGTATTTCATGTTCTTGAGAGTCCTCGTCTTCTTGACCATCTTTAATATGTTGTAGTGAAGTAGATATGTGTGCCTTCTTAGCCCACTGTTGAGTAGCTAGAAATGGTACGGTTCCTCTAAGATTTGTTGATTTTCCATGGTAGAATCCCGAAAGAGGGCTATTGTTGCATTCATTATTTGAAGTATTTGGAGTTCCAATAGAAGACTTTTGCAATGTTTTGTAAGTATTTTGTTGCACTCCTTCTTGAAACCTTAGATTAGGAACCCAACCACCTCTATGATGAGAATCTTGGTAATCAAACCTTATAGGTTCCTTATAAGGTCTCCATAGTATACGCTTCCGAGACTCTACAACACTTTGATCTTGCTTTAGTATACGGACACACTCTCTTCGATCTTCCACCTTGCTTTGGTTAATAATAGGAGATTTAGAATATTGCTCTTGATCATTGCCATTAGAAGTAGCATTAAAACTACTTTGTTGCATTTGGTCTTCAACAGTATGATCTATTCAAAGAAAACTACAATTTCAACATTCTTACACTCATTAATGTAATTGATCACAAATACAAACAATCTCATATTAATTCAAATTGATAGAAATGAACTAGGCATTGAACTATGTATTAGCAAAGTTGTATTTTTCCATAGGAGATTATTGAAAAAAATGCTAAAATTCAATATAAGATGTTAAAAATAAATGCAAGCCAATGATGTGTAGGAATAAAGTCATTGAACCTAAGGTATCTTTTTTGAATGTCTCAGGGATAGAACTCATATCCTTCAACTTTTGTAGATGTCTATCTTCTCCACAAACATCATGATCTCTCCAACATATGCTTTGAATTAACACATTGACCTCCATTTCTGAAGGCTCAAGTAATTGATTTTCTAGTCCAGAAGAATTTGCAGATGTTGAACTAGCAGTGGGGGAATTGTCTTCTTCAATAATCTCAAGTGAAAGATTTTCACCATCTATTGATTCATTTTCTTCATTCAAAATCAATTGAGTAGTACCAGATTTACGCTCTTTTAAAACCTTTTGTCGAGATTTTTCCTTCTTTTTCTTTTTCCTTGCAACATTCCTCACTCGCCTACAAGTTTAAGTTAAAACAAAACTTAGGTGCTAGAATCTTTATAGATTATAA
The DNA here is from genome assembly GCA_963920665.1 of Straminergon stramineum. Taxonomy (NCBI): domain Eukaryota; kingdom Viridiplantae; phylum Streptophyta; class Bryopsida; order Hypnales; family Calliergonaceae; genus Straminergon; species Straminergon stramineum. Next base: position 15,204,887 of record OY987267.1, on the reverse strand, counting down.
AAACTTGGAGATACAATGATTCCACTCAAACTCTTGGCTTCAACTCAAACATCCTTCAAGTATTATTTTAATTATCAATCCATAAGCTGAACATCTTCTAGATTGTTATCAATTACCAAAAAAATGAATGAATAAATTGCATTAGATTTCACCTCTCTAGTGCCTCCAAAGACGTGATAATCCTACAATTTTTTTTGCATTTTAGCATGACATTCAAAATACTATATAGAAATAAATAAGCTCAAACATTTTCATTGTTTTAGAGTGAAATTGGAGCATTACTTCATTTGTGCTTCTTCTTCTTCTTTAAATAACTCTTGTTGATTACGCAATGCCTCGGCATCTTTGTTTACCATCCAAGCCTTGATCTAACATGCCAAGATTTTTAAAAATCATATCATTTGGGAGGGTGCAAGAACCAAGAATCAATCAACATCAAAAATAAGATTTGAAAAGAAGTGAAACCAATTAGATTCCATTACTAGCATGCTCACCAAAGTGTGTTCAACAATATAGCCTAAAGAAGCCACTAAGTTCTTTTCTTCTAGTCCAATCTTGTTGACTTCACCTTGGGAACATAAGAATGTTCTTTCACTAGCTTCATCCAAGATGGAAAGAATTTTTTTAGATGACAATAGAAAGTCTCTTTGCCTTTTGTCCAATATATCCTAAAACAAATTTATATGGATTTAAAGGTTTGAATGTAAGATCAACAAAATGACAATATTTTCTTTTGGAAATATAAGAATCTCTTAGTGGCTTACTAATTCACAATTCTTAATAAAAAATACCTTTCATTCAATTCATAGCCCCATAAAATCCTTTCAAATTTCGAATTGAAGTAAAGACTCCATTATAATTAGATTTTTCAAAGTCGAAATTGATTTTATTTTCTCTCCCCAAGCTAACTTAAGGGAAGCCTCATGATTATCTTATGCATTGCAATTCAACAATGACTTCAATTTTATTTTATGTATATTATGTATAATATTTAAATAAATAAAAAATGGGGGCTAACATACAAGAAGATCTTGCCCAGCTTTTAAATACATTGGTGGAAGAGTTATTGGATTGCTTTGACCTTTAAATGAAATCAAATTATTTATAACCACTTCCCCTGATAGATCCTAAATAAATGGTTACACATCACAAATTTCATTTTCTAAATAAAATGATTATGTAAAAAGTTTAGTCCAATAGCTGTAAGAAAAATTAGAGGCAAATTTGATTAATAAAGTTATTAAGGTGCAAATAGATATATTGCTACAAAATCATAATGAGCAAAAAATTATATATATTAATTTTAATAAATTCTATAAAGTATCAAAATTTTGGAATATGATATTATAAATGGCTTTGGAAAGTTCTAAACTAAAGCAATCTTACATATCCTTTTAAACATAGAAATCATAGTATTATACATCAACAAAGTTGTCTACAACGTTGCTTACTCCAAGGCAATAACAAGAGTCTTAGAAAAAATTAAGTTAAAAAAAAATTACACTTGATAATTTTCTATAGGAGTGAATCAAAAAATTTCATCATGTATTATAAATGCAAAAAAATCAAGAATTCAATACCTCCAAATCATATTTTCTTGAGTTTTCAAAGATTTGTTGCGCATCATTATCGTTCAACTATAATATCAATCATAAACAAATGTTGTCAATATATACTTTAATGACTATCTACACAATGTTTTTGGTATCCATGTACAATTTGTAGGCAAATCATATTATTATCTAGGTTATAGAACAATGAAGTTGGAACATAGTCCCATTCTTAAATCCTAAAAAATCCTAAGATTAAATCATCATTCTAGGACAAATACAAGCAAAGTACCAAAAGATTAGGAATCTTGCTAGAATTACAATTTTCACCTTATCCCAAAATGCAATTATATTTTTTCTCTTTAGTGTAAGATCTTCCTGAAAAATACATTCAAATCTTGTAGTCAAAGAATAGCCTTGCATTTGGTTATCAAAAAATAATTATCATGTTCAACAAGTATGAATCTCTAACTTTGCAATTATACCTATTTGGTATGGTAGTAGAGAGTAAATTAGAGATGAGAATTAATAGCTAAAAACTAAAGACATGAAAAACTGGAAACAACAAATAATTGAGTGAAGAAAATAAATTTCATTTAAGTAATTTATATTTATAATTTGTGAATAAATTAGGATGAAAATAAACCTTATCAACATAAGTGATCCGTCGATGATGGGTGCGGGTGTGCCGCCGATAGTTTAAAGGAGAGAAAAATTCACAAGAACATTTTTCACATTTTTGCAATTGCACCTTTGAAGGTGATAACAATGGCCAATTTGATAAATCTGTAAAGTGATCCACATCGAGAATTTGATCCTTGCTTATAGTCAAATGAAATACAAAATATATAAATATTAATCTCCATTAGCCAAATTATAAGTATTTTTTTAATTCTTAATATTTAAACACTCACGTTTACTATATGCTTAATCAGAACTCATGTATGAACTTTGACATTATTAGAATTATCCTTCAAGTTATGAAATGTTGCCCTTCATTTGGTCCCTCTACAAATTCTTATTCTTAATTCTAGATGAATTTTTATTCAACTATTTTGGGAATGACAATAAGCCACCCATGATAGCACACACTGCAACCATGATGAGTTGTCTTTTATCTATATTGAGCATTTTGTTGGACATCCATGCAACTTTTAGCCATTGTGATTGCAAGAATGCTAATCACATTGAGTTGTCTTTTTCTCTAAATTGATATTTTGGTCACACCTTTTGCAACTCTAAAGTACAAAAGTAGTCAAATAAATTTGAACACCATTTGAGGTGCAATGATAGTACCTACCAAAACATTAATATAGGGTAAAGACAATCCAATGTGCCTATAGTACTTATATATATATTCTTGTTAAATGAAACTCTCAATTGGCTAAAATGTAATATTCCATTGAACGCCAACTACAAAAATTCATTTGAATAGTATATCATTTACTATAATTAAAAAACACAAGTGAAGCTCAAAGAATATTTAAATTTTATACATCAACAAAAATTAATGTATTACAAGTCTTGAAAATTGAAATTATTTGATTGATGCTATTGCTCTTTTGACTATTTTGAGTCCTATTCTCTCTTATATTCTAAGAAGTCTTAAATCTAAATCTAAATTATTGTTCAAGGAGGCTTTGATTAAAGTAACAAGAGACATTGTGCTCGGTAACGATACTAATTATAACTTCATCTTAAACCTTCTTACAAAAAAATCAACAAGATATAATACACATCAATGACTAATCCTTTGTTGCATTTGCAAGCTAGTTTACCTGGATTTTTTACAGTTGCAGCAGCAAGAGTAGCTATTGTTAGAGGAACATTGCTTTTAATTGTTTGTATGTTTTGGTCTATAATCGATTGTCTTGCCTTTGTATTAGAAGAGTCCCTTTCAATGTCAACTACATAAAGAATAAAATAGTCATTAGAAATTAACCCTCAAACAACAAGTTCATAGTTCTAACCTAAGGGGCTTAGTTTTCAAAGAATCTTTAAGAAAAATCCTATATATTTGACTACATGTAAAATTCTTTTGTATTATTTTCTCTTTGTTTTCACAAGATGCATCTATCAATCTAAATTTTGGATTTCGAATCGCAATTGAACTCAAATTTTTGCAATGAAAAGTTTGATAAAAAATTTGAATAGTGGCTTTGAAGTTGCCCATAGCCTTTAGGAGGGAGGAAGCTCATCATTGATAGATTATTTGAACAAGCTACGTAATACCCATTTAAAAAATATTTTGAAATCCAAATTTGGACAACCCTCTCAAAACCTCAAATGTCGTTTAAGGTTTAGGGTTCTATGTTGAGCACCAAAATTTGGCTAATTAAACAAGAGTGGTAGCTAAATTGTATACATTATAATGAAATTAAGAAGATTCAATAATGAATAATAATAATAATATTTAGACACATACTTTTATGCAATTCCAAATTTGAATTGTTATCTAAGCCATCACGGATATTTATATCAACTTTAAGACTCTTGACGCACTTGTCCATGGCTTGTTGATGTTCTATTATCCTTTGAAGAGGCTTGTCTCCAGGTCGACTATTGAAAGACATGTATGCTTCATGACCCATTGTTTGGCGAATGAAAGTGTCTAATGATTCTTGCACTTTCTTGTCTGACTTTGATTCCAATAAACCTTCTAAGGGATGCAAATCTTCATTTTTCATGCCAACAAATTTTGCACATAATGTTGCACAAGTCTCTTTTTCTAACCCATTGCAAGTATTTGCTTTTAAATGCTTGAGAGTTTTCTTATCCAATGTTTTGTAACTCTTGATATCTAATCCATTCAAATTAGCATGGTCTTTATTATGAGAGTTTAGAATTTCAAGAGTTCTTTCATCATGTGGTGTTTTTCTTCTACCTTCTTCAACACTTTGTTTATCAATATTGAACCTACTCAATCTAATTTGCCTAATGACAAAAGATTCTGGTACATTTTCTACTTTCTTGTTGGTTTTATTTTCTTGAATGGATATATTTTCCCTCTCCATTTGTTCTTCCAATAAAAATTCAATTTTTGAATCTTCAAGTTCATTGGTTGAAAGATGCTTGTCAACATTATCAATTGTTGTTGAAAGCATGTCAAATTTACCCTTAGGTTGTATTCTGACCTTTATAGAATCTTGTGTCTAAAATATATTTCATCCTCTTTAGAACACAAGCAACTAGTTGGTCAAAGAGAAAGATGCTTCAAAGTAGGTCAAGTATTAAAATCTTGACATATACTAGTCAAAAAATGTGTGCCATCTTCATGAGTTGCAATATTGGCAAGCCTATGTCAAAGTGAATGATCAACATAAGAATTGATTTGTTAAAATTCTTGTATATATTTCCAATATTCTTTGTCCAAGATTTTAAAAAAGAAGTTTCCACAATCTTCTTTAATGCATTTAAGTCTAGTAAAATACAAATTGCTATGCTTGAAAATCATTGTTTTACTTTAGCATCCCAATATCAATTAATCTTTGCTTTTGAAATTATTTATATATCTTAGCACAAAGACAATCCAAATGAAGAAATCTGATGTAATTCTTGTGAAATTATAAACAATCAATCCTTATGCAAATTGTCTTTTTTTTGGACAAAAGTAAAGTTTTCCATAGCTTATTATACTTTTAGAAGGTATTTTGGTATAGAATATCAATGATTGCATTCCATCTTTAAAATTCTCAATTAATTCTTAGGAATGAAAAATTGAAATTCTTCATGCCCCCAAAAGTCATTGAAAAGTGAGATCATTTAGATGAATGTAGATGACTACAAACAAAACTCTTTGATATAATTACACACCTAATGTCTTTCATTGAGTACCATCACCTTCAAAGAAATATCATAAAGGTTCTCATTTAGGATTGTTAAAATATTCATCTTTTCCATATCAATAGCATAATCTGCAATTATGTATCTGAAATCCAACAATGCAAATAACTAAATAAGCAAGATGCAAACTACAAGATGCCAGCAATGTTATTCCTACTCTATGGACTATGGTAATTCATAAGACCCCTAATGCTTGCAAATTCTATAATGACAATATAAACACCATATCCTAATAATTGAGCATTTTCTAGCCATTTTTCTGTAGGACCATTTATTTTACTAAATGAAACACCCACATTTAGAGCAAGTACATTTTATCATCTATTATAAGCAAAAAAATGAATTACCCATGAAACCACTATTTTGTAGGTCTACTACTCTACTTCACATTATGTAATAGATCTTACTATCTTAACAAATAAAGACTATTTTAGCTTATTATAATATTCAAAATGCACATATTGTTTAGATGTCATTACTATTAATTTCTTTCTTTGGTTTGAACTACTTCACCTTTATCAATTTCAACTCCAACCAATTATGCAATTGACAATTGTAACTATGAATTTGATGAAAGACCCCATTTTATTGGATGGAATTCATTTGTAGAACTTGAGATTGTTGAACAACAAGCTCTTCAAATTGTTCCCAACTACTAGTTTGACGTCATTATTTAGTAAGTCTCCATCCATGAATGCACAAAGAGTACCATAGTTTTTTTTTAACAAGAGCAAGAAAAGATCTTTGTCATGGTATCTTCTCACTTTTCCAACGCATTAATGTACTTATAGTATATTATCTATTATTAATCATGACAAGGTTGAAAGTAGCATGTAAACAACATCAATATGAATAATTTGCACAAACACTTGGAGCCAAAATTTGGAGATGCTACCTAAAAACAAAACAATGGAGAATTTAGCAAAGAATTACTATCTACATATAATGCAAGACCAACTTGGTTTACAACACTACAGGATTATTTATTTGTAATACAACATCATTGGAAAAGTAAGCATTCAAGGTAATGATATCGGTCAACAATATGCCTTTTCAACCAATTGCACTACTTCAAATATATTAAACTGATGCAATGGCCAATTTTATATGTACATGGAAGACACCAAAATTTTGCAATGCAAAGCAAATTCCATTTAATTGTAGTTCAAGAATTATCAAGCAAGATACAAAGGAGTTCATTGATAATTAGATTATTGCAAAGATGAAGTCCCAATAGATTAAAGCAACTAAGTAATATTTTTGGTTGGAAAATCTAGACATCTAGTCACTATATTGCAACATTCTAAGATAGCTTTTCACTCATGATGTTATTCAAATTGATAAGATATTCATTTACATTCTAGCTACTCCCTAAGACAACAAAATTTTCAACGTAGGTAATACAAAGTATGAATTCTTTTAAAAAAACATAAATATGAAAAGGGTAACACCTTCAAGACTAATTTATAATATTATTGACCTAAATATGACATTGAATTTGAGCCTTACATATCAAAGAAATTGTAGTGAATGATTGTATACATAGATATTTTGATAAAATTATGGATGATTCCTAAAATTCAAAAGGAATGCGACTAATTATTCAATATCTATAAAGATATCCATCAACAAAAGGAGAATTTTTTGCCAATATTTTTCTGCTTTAGAAAATTGGTTGGACCACATATTGCCAATAGAGTATATTTTGACAAAGATGTCAATTCTAGATTATAATTTTGAATTAACATTTTTTAATTTGAATTCCAAAAAAATTGTATATTTATTTTTATTTCATTTGGATATTGAATTTTAAAGCTAAAAAGATTCTTACAATTAAAAATACAAATTCTTAAGCTCCCCTTTCAAACAAGATTTTACAAGCAATGCACCAATTTTTGTTGATGGTTGTGGTTTGTAATTCTTCTATTTTTAGATTCAATAGAAAATCAAATATTGAGACATTTATATTCTCATATAATTAAATTATATTTTTGAAATTTAGTGAAAAAACAGAAAAGTTCAAATTCGTTTTTTTTTTTGTAAATGCTAATCCTAAACAAATGCAAAAGGCATACAAATACATTGTATTTTCTATAATACTATTTTGTAAATAGAAAATATTTAGAACTCATTAAATTGAATTTTTTCAAGCATTTTAATTAACTTTGTGAGGTTATTAATTTACATTAGATAAATTTTTGTTTAATTGATATGGAAAATGCAAAGTTTGTACATGCATTAAAAAGTCAAGGTAAAAATTATTAGTTTGTAGTAAGCATTTTTGCTTTATAACACTACAATATAAAATATTGAAAAGTTAATTTGAATGAAGAGATCAATACCAAATTAATAGAGCAAAGAAGGTAATAAGTTGGAGAAAAAAAATAGAGCTCTTGCCATAAGTCTTCAATTTTCAAATTCTTGAAGTATAATACCTATTCATTGGACAATATCAACAAATACCAAATGTCATTAATTGCAATTACAAATGGATTTTAGTTATAATGTATGGCTCCCATTTTCTTTTTAAATAATTTCCTACAAGATATGTGATTGAAAGTGAATTTAAAAGACCTTAAGCCTCTCATTGGATATTTGAAAATCTCATAGGTCCCTAAGCCAAAAACTTAATGGAAACATTGTATATACAAGTATATTATAATGTTTGATCTATTATGCAAATCATTACAAATGCAACTATAAATGGCATAAAATATGAAGATAGAAATTTTTACTAAGAAATGACTATCTTTATTGGCCAAAAGTATTGTTAATTACATGAATATAGTAGGAGTGCCAAGAGAGTGTCATTGTTATTGCAATTGCACAATGAACATTAAGCACTTGAAGATGTAACACGACATAGCATTTTATAGGTGTACACTATAAGCAAAAAAAAAAGAAGGAGAAATTTAGGTACAAGAATTACTAATGGATGATGAATCAATAGTTGCAATTTGATTTAAAAGCAAAGAGTCCTATCCAAAATATTACTACTATAAACATGCAATGTCAAATGTTGCCATAAAAAACCCATTAAAAAACAAGAAAATCCACAATACTTCTTGATGCATTGCAAAGAGTGAAAAGAAAATCAAAAGTTAATTAAAAAATCCTTTAAAGTAACAAGAATAGAACATAAATGCTTCCAATTAAAATATAAACAAAAAACACTTTACTTGTATTCTCTAGAAGTATGTTGTTGACTGCAACATAACCATTTGAAAAATCTTAAAGATAACACATAAATGCCAAGACAATTCTTTTTTAATTAGATTGCTTCAAAATGTGTTCTTAAACCTTTCTTTGAATAATTGTCTATTTTCACATGATAAATGATAGTCTCATTAAAATCATTGACTAAAAATTGTGAAACACCAAATGCTAGAGAGTTTGATCTTGTTTATTTGTTAAACAAATTGGTATTTTCTAAAATAAAGTTGTCTCAATGAATCAATGCTCCAAATTAAGGCTAAAAACTTAAGGCTCAAAATTTTACTAAAAAATAAAATAAAACATGTCAAAATTGCTTTGTCATACCTCAAGAGTTTAATTCAAATTGAAAACTATCAATCAATTAAGAAAAGTATAGGTTTGACAAGTATAAATCAACTCTTGAAGTTGACAAAACATACCAAGAGAGATTGAGAACACCATTGCTTAATCACATCAAGACAAAGGCTACATAACAACACAAACTCCTCTTTACCAAACCTATTTTCCGAACCAACTTCATGCCTATTTTGTGCATACCATGTGCAAAACCATACCAATTATTCCTTCCCAAACCTCCACCAAACCTAGTGTGTACATTCTTTGACAACTAACTACAATTCTTCAACTCTGCAACTATTCAAGATTCTCCAAATATACAATACTTTCCTCTAGGTAATTTTCAATATGTAACAAATAAACAAGAAGAGAAAGGATTAACTTTAGCAAGAAGATTATATGCATACATGATTGTCTACTTGTTTAATATTGAACATCAAGTTCTACAATAAGATAGTGAGTGGAAGCTAAATATTTTGAGTGTAGATTAACAAATACAAAATTTTGATAAATTTTATTGAATTTTATTCATAATAATGATGATTGACCAAAGCTATTCAAATGAAATTGCAATGAAATTTATAAGTTTGTATTTTTCTATTGTATTTTGTATTGTTACCATCAAATGCACAAGGTTGCAATGGTCATGAAGAAAGATTGCAACATGTATAGTCAAAGACTCAAAATGCATTATATTTGAGGAAATATTTATTGATTTAGTTTTTTTTATCAACCAAAAATATATGTATATATCATTTTTTCCTTTACAACTAAGATGGAAGCCACTTTTGTTCATAGGCATATATAAGTATATTACATATGATACAATTATCCAAAAGTAATAAAGGTATATAACAAACTCAATGAATGAGTTTGAATGGAGAGTTTGAATAAATGGATCTATTTCAATGTTACTAATTGAAGTTTAATATAATGTGAAACATGTCTTATATTTGATAATTTGATAATTTGATAACAATATTAATTTATCAAAACTAATTGAAGAATGAATCATTGTAAACATTTCAGAGATATAGAAAATTCCATTGAACACATCAAACAAAGCCAAATTACACAACTTTTGCAAAAATTAATAATACATGCTAATTAAATTTAGTGATATTAAAAGAACTTCCTAAACAGGTTTTTTTAACAACTCAAATTTGATTATCAATAATTGAAAACTTTTAGGAAAGTTGAGCATTACAACAATAATTTAAATTTTTTGAAGGAGTGAAACTTTGTTTGTTTAATTAAAATGTAGAATAACCAATTTCTATAATGCATTTGAGTTTTTATTTTGAAGAACTTAAATATTAAATTTGAGAAGATAATTTTAATTGGAAGCATAATGATAAATGCAATAGCAATAGCTATGATATTTTCTACTATAGGATTAGTAATGGTACTTCCTCCAGAGCCTACTCTTGTAATGTCATCATCAGATGGTGAAAGCATGTTAAAATTGACAAAAGAAGTTGTTGAAGATACACTATCAAAGATGGATGAGACATTAGTAGATACACAAGATGCATTGACAGAAGGAGTAGAAGTAGTTGCAAAGCCAATAGAAAAATCTATGGGTTGGTTTCGAAGGAAGCCAAATCCAAAGGATCAATTAAAGATTGTCAAAGAAAATTTTGATCTTGGAAAAGAAGCTATGGATGAAGTAATCATTGAATTGAAAGATGAAACACTAGAAAAATTGAATTTGGCTACTCAATCCATCAAAGACAAGACCATTGGTATCTTTCACTCAATAGATAAGAATAATCATTTCATTCTAATATGGATTATTGTTTGACTAATTTTTTTTCAAAATTACTTTACTGAATAATTTTATTTTATAATAATATCATGCAAAAAATAACTATTCATAATTTTTCATATTAAAATAGCACTAAATAAATAAAATTTTAAATTGAGACTCTTATATTAGTATTTAGAGATGCTATTCAGATTTTAAAAACATAATATAATTTAATTCTTTGCAATTTATGGGAAAGTATATAGGTGACAAAACATTGCAAACAACGGATGCAACAAAAGATTCTACAACTTTAGCTAGTGGATACAAAATGGAATCTGCTATTTATAAAGTTCGTCATTTTTAAAATTAATTCAAAATTTTATTTCTTAAGTATTAGATGTATCATTGCTACTATAAAACTAAAATTATAGAAATTAAATAACTAAATTCTATCTTACAAGTTGTTAAAGTAAAGTAAAGTCTAAAACAAAAGAAGAAATATTGATAAAATTTGCATTATTTTTAATGAATATTATAGCAATTACACAACTGTATTTTTTCATCATTTTTACTTTAAATGTTGTATACTAGTCAATATTTTCATATCAATTACTTGTAGTTCAATTTTTCATTTTAAATCACTACAAAGATCATATAATTTTATAGCATGAAGATTTAAGTTCCAACAAAAATTCAAAAATGCTATTTTTTTGAAGGAACAATTGTAAGATGTTCACTTAAAGCATGTAAAAAATCCATTAAATTTAGATTTACCAATGTAGATTGAACAACTAGCAAAACATGTTGCCAATGATGAGTACATTTCAACACCCAAAATACTTGAACCTATCAAAGAAGAAGCATTTGAGAAACTTGGAGGAACATGGGATTCTATTTATGATGGAGTTGGGCATATTAAAGAAAAGTTGCAAGACATTGCTAAAAGTGCTAATGACAAAGCATATGATGTTGGTGTGAAAATAGAAGATGTAATAAACTCAAACATTGTAGAATTTCCAAAAGACAAGGTTAATGAAGGTGCTCAACATACTCAAGATGTTATAGTAGAGAGCCTTCAATTAGGGCTCGAGAAAACCAAATCGGCAATTGTCGATGTATCTGAAAAAGTAAAAGAGGTTGTTGGGCATTCTACTCAAGATGCACAGGAGATTGGTCATAGAATCTCTGAAAAAGTAAAAAATGGAGCTTGCAAAACTACCGAGTGTTTGCAATCAAGAGCACAAGAAGTGGGATCATATTTACCTAATTTAGATCAAGGCAGGTTTGGTATTGCATATAATGAAGGACGGACCTTGAACAAAGCAACTTCAAGCATTGGTGAAAAAGTAGAGGAGATTGGTAAAGATGCCCAATCAAATGCGAGAGACTTTACAAATAGTGGTATGAGTTTTGTAAAACATTCTTACGACAATATGAAAAATATAGATGACTATTATTTTGATAAAGGAAAAAAAGATCATGTTGGCAAGAGTTATGATTTTGTTACTAATATCGCTCAAGATTACTATGATAAGGTTGAAGGGCAACATTACGGAAGGGCAAAAGACGACTATGAGGGATCTACCCATCACCACAATAATAGAGGTGGTGGTACACACTACTACAAGGGTGTTAGAGATGTTCCTTCTCAATCATTTTATGATGGTACAAAAGATGAAGTTGATGGTTATTTCAATAACCTCAAAGACAAAATAAAGCATGGATTTGATGGTGCTTACCATGGAACAAAAAACTCTTATGACAATGCAAGAGATAAAAGAAATGGATACATTCCTAAGAGACATGAAGAAAAAAGTGGAGAGCACATTTCTATGGCTAGGCAAAGACTTGCAAATGGATACCACAATGTACATGACCAATCGGAAGATTATTACAAAAATGCAAAGTTCAAACTAGAAAAAGATCTTGGTGCAATGGTGGAATCCATGGGTTGGCGTCGGGTTGGCATTGTGACTCCAAACCATGTCCCTACTTCTTCAAATGATGAAGTGGTAATTGGAAATGTGAAGTATGAATGGGACAACAAAGGCGAGCATCCCAGTCATCAAACTACTTCCAATAGTTTGTTAAATTCTATGAAAGATACAACACATAATATGGATGAAAGAATTGATCTTGCACAAGAATACATTACAAGAAGTGCACAGAATGTGCGAAATATTGGTATTCAAGGCAAGAACCTAGTAAATGATGCTTCAAAAGTACTTCAAGAAGAGAGATCATCTCAACTCCCGAAACACTCATGGACAAATTATGGATTCGAATATGAAGATGATAATAATAATAATGAAAATAAAGATGATGACTACATATCTACTAGAAGGATAAGAAATCGAGGTAAAGGAAGGATGATAAATGGAGGTCACTTGCGTAAATCTCCAAAATTTAGAAGAAATGATTATGCAAATTTGGTCAAAAAAGATCTTTTAGATTTTGCACACTATGATGAAGATCAAAAAAATATGGACAAAGGTCATGTTTTTCACTTATGGAAAGATACCTTTCTAAGAAGACCTGAAGGGTTTCTTTTACTATTGATTCGTGCTTTGCACCTTTTTACATTCTCAATAGTATATGGTTCTTCATTTTGGGTGACATTTGTCTCTGGATTCATCTTATCCAAACACATTCCACGGCAACAATTTGGATATGTACAAAGTCGCATTTTTCCAATGTACTTGAGAATATTAATTGGAGGTCAAAGTATTCTATTCATCCTTCATTCCATCTTACATCCATGGCTCATTGCCAATAGTATTGAGCGTTGGGAATTGTCAAATTTTGGATTGATGATAGTATCAACAATAATCAATGCTTATGTTCTTGAGCCTCAAGCAATAAAGGTATGAATCTTCATTTCAACTTTATAGAGTTCATGAAAAATATGGTATTTTCCAAATATTGGTATTAATTTGGAATGGAAATGTAGGTTATGTTTGAAAGGTTGAAAGTAGAAAAAGAAGAAGGAAGAGGTTTGGAAAATGTAGCTTCTCCAATGGATGCTAAACTTTTGATGGAAGAACATAAAAAGAAACTTATAAGCATTAATCAACAATTCAAAACCTTACACAATTATTCTTCAGCATTGAATTTGATAAGCTTGGGAGGATTAACATGCCACTTATGGCAATTGGCACATCGTCTTGTAATCTAAAATTGTATTCTAGTGCTCATGTAACATATAATAAATAAAATGGGATGGTTAAATGTTGCATTGTATTAAAAATGATGAAATGCAATGAAATAAATATCTCATCTTGTATGTGATTTTCTATGAATGAGTCATCACAAATGCTTGATTTTGTTTATGTTTTGGAACCGCAAAATAGCACAAAAAAATTTGACCACACATATAACCAACTAAGGATCAAGAATTCTAAGTAGCATAAGCATTGAGAGAAATTTCATTTGTAGATTAGCTTGTTTGAAGGGTAGTTTCATGTGAATTGAGGCTTGCCAAAAAATAAAAAATGTATTTGAAGCTCATGATATAACAAATTTGATTCTCAAAATTTGAAGGCATGTAAGTTGAGTGCAAGATTTGATGGTTAGATTATCAACATATACACACATTTTGGGAACAATTTTATTTCAGAAAGTATTGCTTTTGAAGTAAATTCTATCTCATGCACTAACCAAACCTCTATACTAAATAGTGAAACTAGGTTGTCCTTACTAATTTCTCAACATTTGACACTATATAAATATTTACTATTGTTATTAAAAAAGGCCCTACTTTTGAATTAGGTATTGTTGTAATTGGTACTCATAGACTTCCATGTATACAAATGAAAATATTTGTAGAAAGATTTGTTGACTTTGATGGCTTGTCAAGAAACTTTCTTGGGATAGAACAACCTAATTATTCATGCAATCTAATTTCACTATTTAGTGTAGGGATTGCAAAGTCTTGTCACTTATAAGCTTTTGATAGAATCTTCATACCTCCTCATAGTGTTGATTCCTTTAGGTGAGAATATGATGACCCCGCAAACTTCCAAAGTTTGATACCGGTTGCGTCAGAGCTCCAAATTGATTTGATAAAAGGGGCCCTACTTTGCCCTTGTCCTTGCCATCCATCAATAGCAAACTCATTGAGGAAGCTCTCTCTCCCAAATCAATGAACCGGGAAAGGAACCGATCATTCAGTTTCCATCAATGAAGATCTCCTAAAGCATGCCAGAATCCATCCATCCATCACGAATCACCCGTACTAGACATGACAGACTCTGTACATCCATTACGAACCACCCCGGCGGCCAACTGAACCAGTGAGACTCATGGAGGCGACAGACTCTGTACATTCATTACGAATCATCCGTACAGTACCACACGTGACATACTCTGTACATCCCTCCCTCCCTCCTTCCCAAAGACCACATCCCTCTCTCACCCCACTCTCGCACAAGAGACTCTTGCAATGGCACTCGTCGTCATCCCCTGACGACGATTTCTCCCTTAAGATAACTGCGACCTTGTACTCCTTGTCCGATTTCTTGCAATTCCATCGATGTTTGATTTCCTTCCGATCCCGAAAATAGCACCCATTCAGTGTGCAATTTGAAATTGGCGAATCAATTAGAGCGTGTATGCGCGCGTGGGTCAAGCTCTGGGGCGACGATGCTGCACTTCCGCCTCACCGTGATCTTAGTCGAGCAATGTGTCTGAAATTGATTCTGTGAGTCAAAGTTGCCGGGCGCCACTTCAATTCAGTTACATGACCTGTATGTCAGTTTCAGAACGAGTTCGCAGTCCCATTTGGTGTTTGTGAGTTCGAGACTATTTCCAGATGTGGGCACTTTGATTTCCAGCGAATTGCGCGGTGCATTGCTATGTGAATTACAGTGTCGGTGCATTGCGATTTGAATTGCATTGTACTTCGGGAGTATTTGACATCTGGAGGTTGGCTTTAGTTGCAGCTGCTTTTGAGTAACGTTGGTGAAGCTTTTGATGTAATGAGAATATTTGGAGCTATTTGAGAGAATTGGTCGACGGACGTGGGTTTGTGATCAGGGTTATGCCTAGTGAATTTGAAACCACGGTGCGTGGTGGGGGTTAGTTTAGGTTTTGATATTTGGAGATTGGTTCACGGAGGGAGTTCGTTGCAGCTGCTTCTGATAAATTTGGGTGAAGATTTTAATTTAGAACGAATATGTTGCAGCTATTTTTCTAGGAGATCATCATATGGACAGTGGGTTTGTGATCAGGGTTATGGTGGGGTGAAATTGTAACCAGAGCGCATAGTGACGGGTGGTTTAGGTTCAAGTGTTTTGCTTCTTCCTTAGCTTCGCACTCCCTTCGAATCTGGAACTCAGCCATTATGAATTCAGTGTTAGGTAGTTGTGAGTGCACTGATTGGGATCCAGCGGAGTTCCCTTTCTTGTATTCCGTGCATAACGAACACGTTTGGGCTTGAATCGTCTCACTTGATACAAGCGATTCTGGGATTACGGGCTGGTTGTTGAGAGTTCGGCAGCGAAGGCGGCCTTGATGGGGTCGGAGCAACCGTATGGTGGTATTGGAACTGCGAGGAAGAAGACGAAGACGATGCTGAATGGGCTAATTAGGGCTGAAACGACGGGGAAAGGGTGTAAGAGTTTACGGCAATTGCCGGCAGCGGTTTACGGTAGGCTCCAGAGCACCACTGAGGATGTGGCGCCTCTGTGCATTGCGCTAGAGAGCGCCTTGGTGGCTTACGATGTGGATTCGTGCCACGAGGTATGCTGCAGCTCCTTTTGTAAGCTAATTCGAAGGAAAAGTGATATAGATGCTAGAAGTCGTTTTTATAGATGTAAGTAAATGATTGCGCTGGATTTTGTCAGTTTGAATGTGAACTGTTTGAAAGGACATCGTCACGTTTTTGCCAGGCGCTTTCGAAATTGGCCCAGTGTTTATGCGAGTGGAACAATTCGCATCACCAGCGCAACCGAGAAGCTTTCGTGCTGTTCGGGGGGGATGTCGTTCTCTTAAGAGCTCTCTTTTGCAAGTTCCCCACTCCGGAGAACGCGGAGAAGCTGCGCTTCACGGTTAAGGTGCTGTACATCCGGAACGAATGCTTAGGCATCTTGCGTGAGCTCTGTTTAACGGTGCATCCCTTCATCGAGTATTTGGCTGCCGATGCCACATTCGTGGTGAAGTTGTTCGGCATGATGCGCTTTCACAACACGTTCAATAACGGTGAGTGCCTGCGCCAAACCCTAGGGATCCCCTCAGTATCACATTTGTATGCAACTTCCTGTGACATAACAGAGTGTGATCATGACAGTACAGAGTGAGTTTTATATCACAATTTCCATCTCCATGGCATAAAATTGCAAGTAGCTGAGGGTTCTGTTATGAACTTCAATGGCAGTTGATCTTACTAGCTTGTATTTTCGGAGAGAAGCCTGGATGGTCATTCGTTTTCATTATTATCCTGGCTTCCTCTCCGGTGCTGCTCAGGAGACTCTGCCCCCTGAAATGTGCACCTCTAGTACATTCTCTCCATAAAACATGCGTTGGGTGTCACCTGAGCAGCCCTCTACCCCATTTTGAATGTATGCTTCCTCGGATTCGTTTATGATAAGGTTAATATTCGGTAGCCCTATACCACCATAGTTGCATTGTTATGAAGCCAAGGCTGTGCATAGTGCTATAGGCTCTGAAGTGACGTGCAGGTTATTTTACAATGGCTATCAGTCGGTTTCGTTCTGTGCAGCTGTTAATCTGGCAGAAGAGGTTCTGGCAATTCGACAAGAGACATGGAAAGTGCACGATGTTCCGAATTTCTCAAGTCTAGTGTGCAATTTCTCCTCGCGGCAGCTGGCTTCCTTCTGCCGTGTTCTGGCGATGGTTGTCTTTGAACCTGAGGTACTTCATAGTGGGAAATGCTTGTTTGAAGCGTCAGGAGTATATGATCGTCGTGATATTTGAATACGCAGCAGCTGTATATTCACCATGTCAAGTTTTTCATAAATATCAAGCTTCCTCTTCGTTAAAATGCTACTCGTGGAAGCCAAGCTTCAAATGACTGGATATTAGCTGTATTGCTTACCACTGCTTGATAGATATATGTCATCTTTGATTTTTTGATAGCAGTATTTAACCCTCAAGGTTCAAGCAATCGTAAATGGGTTGCTCTTACTAATAGTATTTCACATCATGAACCTTAAAGTGGAGAGCGAGCGCTCCCGTGCCTCCCAACTATTGCTCCTCTGCTCAGAGTTTCAATATGCCAGTGACTACTCTGAAAGCCCGATGGATTACAGCATTGTGAGAGTATTGTTAGTTCTTGAATTGTGTTCCAAAGGAGGCGAGTCCTGCTGGTGGGTTAGAGTGCTCAGATGTGCAGTTGTTTCTTTTTCCTTTTGTTTTCAAGTCAGGGAACACATGGTTGGGCCAGGAGCGGAGTGCAGACAGTTGCGTCCAACAAAAGAAGTCAAGGTTCGAGGAGCCCGAATGGACGGTGGCTGACAGAAACCATGAGACCATTCTACTGATACCGGACATTCTTGCACGCCTGGTGAAACTCCTCACATTGGACAAAGTGTCCTTCAGTGGTGAGGTGAGGCCGCACCTGTCCAAATTGAGAACTCTTTGTACAGATTTTGATCATATGTTTTTAGAGCTGAAGACTTGGAAATCCTATCAAGCCTAATTATGCTTGCACTTGAATCTCGGTAATTATAAATGGTCCATGTATATATGCACAGTCGGTCGTTCTTGTTTGCATTATGTATGATGTGATAATCCAATTAAGTGGCGGTGCAGAGTAATCTGTCTTCTGAGTTTTCCGAGCTATCGGCAGCCTTTTCTATGCGGGGCACGTTAGAAAGGATGTATCATGCGTTCCGTATGACTCAAGCTCAACTTCTGGACGAGACAGGGGCTGTGATTTCGGAATTTGAAGGTCGGCAGGAATCCGGTCCCGCTTCTCCTCTGCGACAAGAGAGGGCAGGTCTGAGTTTATCGGATGAGAGTATTTTAGATTGGCACATCATAACATTTCTGGACCGTACTGCTCTCTCCACCGGCATTGTACACCTGGCCGCATCTGTAAGATATTCATGGGATTGCACCTAGTGATTTCGCTTCTGATTGTGAGAAATACCAATTGGTGAACAATGCGTCAGCGAGGATATCCAATGGGAATGCTCCCTATTTTCTCTTGCAACTACTAAGGGAATAAAGCACTTCATGAATGAGGCGATATGAGAAAAGGTGTTTTGCCAGGGAGATATAATAACTTCGTATAGAATGCATAATAAACCCCAGAGGCCCTTCACTTCGTGTTAATTTCATTTAGACTAGATGCTAACTCTTTTGTTTTATATCATTATGTCAGATTCTTGATGTTCGATCCTGATGTTTGACATTGTTGAATTCAGCATCACGTGGAAGTGCTGTTTGTATTATGTGCCTTGTGTGGAGGCAAGAGGAGAGAACAGGTATTCTTCCAACGTAGCTCTTTGTCAAGTTTTTTTGGTTATACAATATCATATCGCCTACTCTATTTTGAAAATTTGGCACAGGGATCATTGTAGGGAACATGTAGTTTTGGTTGTGAGTATTCAACTGAATTCTTGCAATGTAAGATGTGAAGAGTGGTGATTTTACAGGTGCAGAATTCGCTGGCGGAACTGGGTCTGGTTAGAGTTCTGAATGACATGTTTGACAAATTGGATTGGGTGCCGGCACAGTCACGTGCTCACCCTCGAGGAATCCATGGCCTTGGTTGTGTGTGCAATCCAAATTCGGTAAGGATTTCAAGCTCGTATGAACTTAATATGCCCAAGCTTTCGAAGTTATATATAGTGTCCATGATGTAGGGCATCCTAAACAAGTTGGAACAAGATTTGACATTGCATGTGTGCTAAACATGGGCATTTAACCCCTAAGTGCCCGACCTAAAAATTTAAAAGTCCCCTTTGGAAGCTGATGATCAATTATTGTAACTTTCAAAAAAAAATTCTTTTGTTCAAAATGTAGGACATGATCTCTTCTTTCTGTTGGTACATTTTGTTGCCTTCCTTGAAGCTTCCTAAATGATTCATTTTAACTCCTATAGATATGGAAGCAGCCACTTTGGGCCATTTAGGAGTTTAAGGACTTTGGGTTTGGAGTGAATATAGAATGGTAAACTCAGCTGAAAGATTGTTACCGCGTGGTAACTTCAAGTTGAACGTACCTCTCCTCTAGTTGGATATCCGTTCCAACAGTCACCTCATCTTGATCTTCAGTTTGTCAACTTGGTGAGCGGTATTTGTGAGTGGTGTCTTGACTATATTCCTTACTTGCAGGCCCTCAAAATTCAATATCTAAGGCTGATTCACAACTTCTGTGATCGTGACAGCTGCAATCGTATCAACAAGCAGCTATTATTGGTTCCAAGTATCCCGAAGGTACTCTTATAAGATCAGAATCAGTATTCATCAAATTATAATCATGTACTATTTAACATTAGAAACAAGAGGTCCGAAATGTGACGCCTGTGCTTGTTGTCGGTGCCTTACTACTACTGAAATGTATGCATGTGGTTGTGATCAGGAGAGTTCCTCGTTTTGGAGCAAAAATAGCGATAAGGAATCAGATAGCCTTCTGGTGAAAATATTGAAATTATTCGTCAATGAACCCGGAGACTCACTTTATCGGTACACCCATTCACGCTCTGCAAATATTGGTTAGTGTGGTAGCGCTTTGCAAATGATAATTTGTTGATAGCAGTTTGCAAATTGTACACAACTTATAGAACGGCACTTGCAGGTTCTGGCTTGCGTCATGTGTGGAATCCTTTTTGCGAGGTGCGGATCATAAGGATCAAGTAAGTGACATTCCTCAACGCGAGTTTGATGTTGTATGTCAGAACACAATCTTTAAGCTAGTTTACATCCTATCCTGAATGGTGTGGGGGGCTCATGATGGATCCTTTGAAATGATTGCGGATTGACTGATGTGTCATTTCCTACGTTAACCTCATATTTGTTGTTTTGGCAAATTCAGTGTGCCAAAATGTGACGTTCAAGTGCTTGAAGTTAGTACTTTCAAGCGTTCAGATGGGTTTGTAGCTGCCCATTTGAAACCTCAGAGCTTTAAAATCTAGGATGAATATAGATCTGTTTTTTAGATCAGTGTCTCAAACTGCTCCAGTTCCTAATGGGCGTTTCAAACTGCTCTGATACCTAGTTGAAAGACCTTCTTTGAATGCGCCAATTCTGTTAGATTACGCCACTGTATTGAAAGATGCTTCTGGTTCTCTGTTGAATTGAGCAGGAAATTGTAGCATCGACGGGTCTGATGGAACATCTTGTGCAAGAAATTCTGAAAGGAGGATTTCGATGTGCTACTTCTTTACAGGTTTGATTGTGCGCTTGTTCTACTCGGGACTTTGTTATTGTACTTGCAGAAGTTGCAAGGCCCTTTAATCCGTTGATCTCAGATGCTTTTATGTCTCTGGTTGTGCTTAGATTAACTTTGATCTTCTCGGGGAGCTCATCAAGTTCAACAGAACCTTATTCCAGCGTCTTGACAGACTTTTGGTTGGAGACAAGTTTGACCAATTTGTAGAGGTACTTAGTGAATGCATTGGGGATATTTGTGTTCATGCTTTCCCTTCATCCTGCATAATTCTTGAATTATCTTCGCTGCAATAGACGGATCTTCAGGGTAGTCTTCGCAATCTTTGTAGTAAAAATATTAGTCATTCATACACATTTAGATATTGAATGTTAATGGGATGGTTTCGACGGGGTGGGCATTTCGTAATCAGATGAATATGTGACTGCACTTGGTACCGATAATGTTTACAATCTCTGATTTGTTTTCGGGTGCATTGACTTCAGATCTTGGTTACGAACCTGGTGGACTCGAATGTATTCATTCGTTCTGTATTGCTGTCTCTGGACTACTTCAAGCGATCTCAACTGGGTACAATGGAACTTGTTTCAAGCCCATTTCTGTGTTCTTTGGAGGAGACGAGCGGCAGGGAATGTGACTTTAGTTTTGGAAATAAAGAGGATGGCACTTACTATAAGATTACTGCCTTCATCTCGCACAATACCTTACGGTTGCTGAAAGACCTCATGTGTGCCGTTCGGCTCGACGACATCAACCAGGTCTGCTTCATCACATCCCTAATTTTCTCCCAAGTAATTCGGTTGATTCTTTAGTCTTTCCACCGGTTCACTAGTTCTCTATGCTCTTGGAAACATATTTAACTCGTCTGTGACTTCCCTGTTGTCATCTACTGCTCTATTTAATTGGCTGCTGATATGTTTAAGGTGGAGGGCACTATTTGCGTCTCTTGAAGCATATAATATATGTAGGAGTGAGATTTTTGAGAGATCATTATAGAGCTGTGGAGAGATCACTTTTGCTCCAAGAGCCAATTCCTTTGAGATCAAACTTTTATCACAGTAAAAATCTCGTACGCAATTTCAAAGTGGGAGGTTTTAGGCTAATATTTGGAGGGACCGCATACAACCCCATTTTCTTTCACAAGAGCAGTGGCTTTAGACATGCTTACACAATTAATTGAAGACCAACCAAGAGTGAAAAGATGAGTTGCTGTTGGTAACAGGGGTTGGTCTAAGAGATGAGTTCAGGTCCCTAACGGTCTTTTATACTCTACCTTACTGTCGCGTTTCGTGGTTTCATCCCGTTGAAACTCACGAGGACAAATGTTTGCAGGATAATATATGTGTTCTGAATACGGCTCTTATCATTTTCATCTTTGTGGAGAAACGCGGAGAGCTTCAGGCCTACCTTCAAGCATTGAGGGCAACTGATATGAGAGTGCTGCGATCGTTCCGGTCTCTTCTGGAGTTTTGGCGTAACTACTATCTCAGGAAGCGAGGGCGTGAAGGCGTGTCCCTCCAGTACTCCACCCAGCTACCGTTCCCAGATTGGCTGCACGTTGTGGACTTGCTCTGTTCCCACCCTGACTCCTCCTGTTCCCTCCTCCATAGTCAGTCTGATTTCTCTTAGCCAGGAACGCCCTCTAACATGCTCCAATGAGTATCATTGTGTATTATTTCTATTACAG
The DNA here is from genome assembly GCA_963920665.1 of Straminergon stramineum. NCBI lineage: Eukaryota > Viridiplantae > Streptophyta > Bryopsida > Hypnales > Calliergonaceae > Straminergon > Straminergon stramineum. The sequence continues at coordinate 15,182,152 of OY987267.1, read as the reverse complement.
TATGCTTGTTAGTTAGTACGCTAATTATAGTTCAATTATGGTGAAACATTAGCTAGAACAGTACTCTGGGATCAAGAAGTTTCTGTACGTTGGGAACTAGATTAAAGAATATGGCACTATCTTTATCTGAAATGAGCACTATGTGACGATGTGAACATCTTTGAGGAAATTTCAGTACTTGCATAAGGTAAATGTTCCCGGGCTCTGTAATCAAACCACTTATTTCAATTACTGCTCCCTGCTTTAATAACTGCACTAACTTGCACTTGTAAGTTATGAATTTCAAAGGTTTGCCCATATGATGGATATAACCTACGGTAGGCTTTGACACTTCAATGTTTGTGCATCGTCAATATGACAAGATTTGAAATATGCATTTGTCAGGAGCAGTACTTCGTAAAGGTTTGTTTGCACTTGGTATTAGGGGTGATGGTATCATGGTAGTGAAGTGAATCCAATCCAATGGTGTAAAGTGAAGGCACCCATTACCAACTAGTGCCCCTATAGGGTGTCTTAAAATCAAGAGAGGTTGGGACTCATTTTCATTTTTCAAAAAATGACACATGTCCCTCATCTTGCAAGCTTTTCTAAGTGAGTAGTTTTGGAAGACTAGAGACATTGGACATGGGTCTAGACCAACTTTTGGCTTCCAAAAGTCATAGTGATTTTAGTTCAAGTGATAAAATTACCAAAGTTTTTGCGATCGTCATCATTTCTATCATTGCACCTCCAAAAATATTTGCTTCACCTTGCACTTCTTTAGAGCATGTCCAAAATTTCTTATTTGATTAGTTATGGGTGCCTTCACCTTACATGAATTGAGTCTTAAGACCCTCACTAACACCTTTTGAAACACCAAGTGACAATATTTGTAGGCCTATCTATAGTATGTCCATGATAAACAATATCCCATAAAATATGGTTTACTTGTCTACCTTTAGGTTACATTCACACCAATGGGAAAAAGCATACCTTTGAGAAGAATAAAATAGATCTCATGTTGCCTTTCTCTAATTTTAGTCTTCTATCAAAGGGGGAGGGGGTGATATTCTATGCCTCTCTAGATTAAGATATCCCTTGTTCCGAATGTATCTTTAATAAGAATGGTATAAAGGTCAGGTTTTGTACAAAGTAAACAACAATAATAATCTTGATCAATCAACCCCACATCCCTAATCCAATCAAACCTTAACCCTATTGTGCAGTGTGAATGCATTTGAAGATAAGATTTGGAAAGTAGGATCTTAAAACCAAAGTCAATGCCATGGTCTTTGTCCAAAGGACACAACCAATAAATGGTTTGTTTTAGGTTACATACCAATGGGAAATTAGTACAATGGATTTCTACCATGTAATTGTTTTGGAAGGTTTTCAAATGTTCTATCTATTCTCAACTTCATATACTATAATCTTGCAATCTATGTGATTAATTTTATTGAAAACTTTGTCCCCATAGTGTCCTAATAATGCAAGACAAGATCCCATGGTAAAATTAACTTTCATTTTCTCATGATTGTGCCTCACATGAGAAATAGTAGTAAGGAGTGATTTTGTTGAAATATAGTCATGAATCTCGAGGGGATTAGAAGCATGTAGGAGTACCACAATTGGCATAAGTTTGGCACTTGGAAGCACATGTCTTCTCAAAGACCTCATTTTGATAATGACCTCCATTGATAGCCTCACGAAAATACCCTCATCTAAGTCTTACAACATCTAAGTCACCTTCTTTGAGATCTTTTGCAAAACAAAGTGCCCTCCACCTTTTGGCTCTACCATTAACCCCTAAAGTTCCATGACTATGTTTTCACTGAAAATTCTCCCAAACTACCAATTTTAATACAAGTACCAAATTTTTGAAAAAAAACTTTTTTTTTGACACATGTAACCGTAGAATCTTATGATATTTTGACTTGAGAGCATGTGATAAAAATTTCAAAAATTTCCACCACATGGATTGCAAGATATAAGCATCTAAATTCACTAAAATCATTTTTTTGGCCCTACAAAAAACAGGGCAGCTGCATTTCACAAGCTAATTTTTCTATGAAAAATTGTCCAAAATAGTGGTACTTCTTTGGATTCGTTTTCCTAGAAAAGTTGGCGACATGCTTGAAAATTTTCAGATCATTTGGAATTGTACAACATATAGGAAAAAAATAGTAAGTAGATAGTAGAGAATGATTCAAAATACTAAATTGTTAAGAATTTAATTTTGGAATTGAAAAATGCCAATCCTAATGGTTGAAATGTTATAATAAACAATCTACATCCTATGATTTTTTTTTTTCCAAAAATATTGAAAATTGAGTAAGATAAAGGACTTTAATGTTTATTTTCGAGTACTGCCCGCAAACAAAAAATCCTCATAACTTTAGACCCCTTGACCAAAATGGAATGATTCAAAGCTTTCTAAGTATATATAACTCTAGAAACCAATTTCAAATTTCAGTTTTTGAAAAAAGTGATTTTTTTTAATCTGCCCAAACTACCCAGTTATGAAAAGAAGTAACATATTAAGCCATAACTTTTGACTCGTATTTTCAAATGTCCTAAAATTTAGTGCACTTGAAAGATATTCCTTGTCCCCACTTCTATTGAAATTTGGTTCAGAAATATGGAAATCTCTAGCCACACGTACCTGCCCCAAATTGCTACGTAGCCAAAAAATGCATGTTGGTCCTTTAGGGGTTAAGGTAGAAGCACCGATTGTCAACCACACCCAATATTCAACTAGTAGGGTGTGCTAGTTCCAACCTTAGGCTAGAATTCAAGACTAGAATGTATTTTTTTAGCCTTTTCAAGGTTGCAAGTAAGTAGGTCATGACACATGTCTTGAAGTAGTGAGTGGATTGAATGATTGGAATTGGAAGACTCTAGACATTGGCTACTAGTGAAATGTGCTTTTCGGCTCTCAAAATTCACAGTAATTTCAATTTTGGGAAGAAAATTCTGAAAATTTTGCTATCCCCATATTTCCTATCTTCCTACATGGGAAAAATTTCCAACACCTCATACTCCACATGATTTACTCCAAAATAGCTTAAATGATCAACTATTGGTGCTTCTACCTTAAGTTTAGGCACCTAATTTTGGAAAAGGCTCTTGAAGAAACACTATAAAGTAGAAGTATCTAATTGTAATACCTTTCGTTCTCCAATACCTAAAAAATGGCCAGGGTGCATTGATCCCCTGGCTTTTCCCCAAGAAAAACTCCTGAAATTTTTTATTTTCCACGTATGATAAGATTTGCAAATTTTGAATTCAAATTTGCAATTAGAGGTCCCAAATTAGGTATGAGAGAAGTCCAAAGTAAATTAATCAAGCACAAAATAAGGGACTTTTCTTTTTTACTTGCACCCTTGGAATGACTTGGAGGGACTAAGCAAGGGGGTTAGTTCACCCCAACCCTAAAAATTGGCTTGAATGAACACTCCCATGACTCAAAACCACCACAACTTTTCCAAAAGCAATTAATGAGACATGAGTTTTTTTGAAGCAACCAATGAAAGTTGAGACATTTCATGCTTCAAAGGTGCCCATGCACAATCTACCCTATATTTTCAACTTTGAAAATTCATAAAATATTATGTGAGTGTTGAAAAATTACAAAACCCATTGGATTGAAGTTCTCTAGAGTTCGCTAACAATCTCATCAAGCAAATTTGGTCATTCAACTTAGGTAGTGGGACTAGAAAAAGTGTCGCTTTTAGGTGCTGGTACCTCACACCCTCTCCATAAGTCACTGAGCTGGGCGGCTGATCCAAAGAGAGGCCTCACGACAACTCAATTGTAGCCAAATATTTTCGATGTGATCGTCCAGAAACTCAGCTTTCTGTACCCCATGTCTGTAATACATTATTTACAATGGTACAACGACCAGGCACAGAGTCAAGGGCTTTAATTTCTACAGATATTCTTCACTACCAATTTTTACAGATGTTATTCGCTACGAGTTTCTAGACGAAGTAAAACAGTCCTTCTCAAGTTCCAAACATCTAGTATACCAATCTCCATGAATGAGTCATACGAGAATGATTCACAAACTCATAACATTCTTGAAAAGACTACCGGCAAAATCCATTTCCCATTTTCAGCCAGTGCAGCGATCTTCTTATGACTTGTAAATTCACCACCCAATGTGGCAGCATGACATTCACTGAAAATAATCTCGCACTCAACTCTCGCTATGCATCCAAGTATTCCTTCTAGTGGCTGGAGAGACCGTTCTTTGACGTTGAATTCAATCCTTCCTAGGCATTCAGGCGAGGGATATTTCCTTCTACAATGCGCTGGCTGGAGGGACATTCTGCCTGGTCTCCAAGAATGTTATGCTGACCACGACTAAGGCCAAGCTTAATAGAAACTAAGTTAGCCAACCAAAAACTTAAAAGGGAAAAACTCATTCCTAACACGGACTTGAAAAGTGTCCAAATTCAGAATTACATCTACATTATGAATTTACTTTCAATCTATGAGTATCATGACTAAGGGGAATATCACGCTTACTGTTTCTGCGTTGCTGCTCCAGCTTCTGTGCTGTACTCGGAGAATGGCTACTGCTTTTACTTAACCCTATTACATGCTCCAGGGCCGCACTGGAGGCGAACTCTTGAGACTTACTAAGCCCAGAAAGTATTCTTCGACCTGACGGTGTTGCACAATAAACCTTTCCAGAATCTTTCACGACCACATCATGCTTTGCAGTTCGAAAAGTGGAGCATCCAGAGTCATCAACCCCCTCTCCTGCACTCTCAGCAGGCCGTGGATCTCCAACATCTGACGATCCTGACTTAGAGTTAGGTTCAATAATCGTCCCAGCACTTGACGGGATATCTAGTACATCCACGCCTTGCAAAATGGCTTCGTCCTCCTTCACAGTATTGTCTACAGGCACAGGAGCTGGGACAGGAGTAGAATGAGGTGAGAGCCGTTCACTGGACAAACCTGCTGAAGAAGCAAACATGTCAAGGGGTGGGGGGGAGATGTTCCTCTCCGGGGGTATGAACGGTTGAGTGGGCTTCCTTGTGACCTGTGGTAACTTGTGCGGGAATTGTTGCAGTCCATTGCTGAGCTTGTTTTTCCTTGCCCGGCAGACCAGATGATGCAGCCCCACTATGAGTTCTAAAATATAAGCCTCCACTTTCTGTTGATTCGCGTGGTGCAATGTTTGTAATAGTGTGAGTTCCGAGTATCCCATTGACTTCCGTTCAGCTGATGACCTGCCGTTAGGAAGACGTACACAGTAAGCGGTAAAAACAGTCACGTGCATGAAAATGAATGGTAGTAATCTACCGGTAGTGCATACACAACGCCCATAGGACCAAGGACTCACGGATGACTGATCGTTCTGCGAAAAATATAATTCAGATGGAACCAAATTTCATATCGCTAGAATCATGAGAACAATTGCATGTGTTGATCAATAAAAAAATAAAATTGATCAAAAAATGACCTAATAAGAATTATTCAAAACTGCTAAGAAAATACATGAGGCACAATTTGGGCTTCTTGGCAGGGGTTAGTGACTCGAGATGTGAGCTACGGTGTACATCTCGTCCCTCTGAAAGATTTAATTACTTTCAGACAACAGAAAGCTGTCATAGTGCGGCATGAAACGCTAGAACAAAAGTAAGTTATTTTCAGGTTTACATGCCTGCACCACCCACGCATGGCTGCCCAAGTCCTAAGCCATAAAAGGAAGTGATGACTGATGCGGTTAGCACGGCTTGTGTTAGATACACCAATCAAATGGTGCCAACTAGCTGGTGCTTTACAGCCTATCAGCTAGCTAGAAGTGAACTAACCTATAATGTGCCCGGATTAGCAAGTTAACTACCAGAGTAATAGACTTTCAGTTAGCTAACTACCGCTACTTGGTTGTTATGGGTGGTTAGCAATCCAAACCATTGACACGATTACTTTATTTGGCCAAAATCGAGGAGATAAGTTTAAGTGACGGAAATGAAGGTATTTTCAGCGCTAGTTAGTAAGCGGGAATTAGAACCATTTTGTTAACTGGCGCAACTTTGGCGGGCATAGATTCATCACACCTACATAATTACAAGGAAAAAACGTAGGAAGGCACCTTATAGTCTCTATTCAGGCTAGTTGAATCCAAATTTGGATTCATGGAACCAAAATTACAGTAGAACACTAGAATGGTCCACATGAGGATGACCACATGCTCATTAAACCACCCTTTAAAAAGATGGTATATGTACCATTCATCAATGAAGCTCCAGACCTACTTTGGCAGTGCGGGCACCCAGTACCTATTTCTAGTTAGCTAAGACGCGACTAATTCTTATATTATGAAATTTTAGTAACTAATTTTAAAAATTTTGGGCGGTTTAGGAATGTGGACAATTGAAAGTGCAAGTTGAACTGAATGTAATGTAATGTGATGCAATGCAAGAGATAAATACTCACCCAGTATTTGCCCACTCTCCAACCCATCCAAATCCGTGGTGAGCCCTGAGCTCCAGGATAAAACACATTCCCAAAGGCACAATTCAAATCAATTCATTGAGATCTCACGTTAGAAAGCAATCTCGACAGCATCATAAGTCAGTGAACCTCTTCACTAGATGAAAAAAATTAAAATAGGGATGTCACCTAACTTTAAAATTGCAGTATCTAACAGCCAAAAGATTACTGGAAACAAACCACTAACACGAAACAAATGAATAATCTTACGATACCACTCTAATAACACAGTCCTTCTGATGGAATCAACTAGGGGACTACATTTCCCACGACCAAAAATGTTAATCGTACTTGTTGCAATTCTTACTTGGTAGTGTTCGATGCCACTGGGACCATCCAATCCAAGATCTTGTACAGCTCACTTTTGAGTTCCTCCATTGTCATCTGCACAGCAAGCAAGTATGACAACATGTACACAATACTGAAGAGAGAATTTATTTATGGTGGGTAGTATGTAAGCTTTCTTCTTTCGCTTAACAAACCCATAGTCTTAGATGTTACAGGGAAAGACCAAGTTCCTCCATGTTCACTGCAACGTCCTTTAAACACTAGTAATTTGAAACATTTCAAATTGCTTCACTTCAGGTTGCATAAGGTTCGCAGTCACAAATATGACTCACTGCATCTTTATTGGAATTTTGCTGCAGGCGACCTTTCAATGCAATCTTCATGGTTGGGGGCAACCCTTGGTATAGATTGTCTCTTGCATGAGCAGGCACTGAACTAGGTCTCGCCACCTGTACACGCAAATGTCAAGAAAAGGTGGGGGTGGAGCCTAGTGCAACACAAAGCCTATCAGAACTTGCAATATTGCCCAAAAGTAGCTCTAAATTCCGTTAAATTGCGTTACAATTAGGGGGTGGAGGGGATTGTGTTTCTGCTAGTTGGTTGAAACTAAACCCCGTCAACCTCGTCAATAGTAATACGGCTTAGTTTTGTAGAATGCCTCAGCGGAATGGATTTTTTACTAGTATCGTAAAGACTTCACAAATGTAACCAAGAAAATAAGACCGGAAAGAGACCAGATTAGCAAATAATTCAAAGTCCTCTACGTGTACAATTCTCTCTTATGATGTAAGCAAGCTCTTAGGATCTACTCAATATAAAATTACAAGCTCAGCTCGTTCAGTTATGCCAAAATCAGACAATCCAAGAGTGATAAAGCGTGGAAAATTAGCACCACCGAAGAGTAAACCAAAGTGAGGAAATGCTACAAGGAACAAACCAAAGTGTCAATCTGGTTGATGATATTCGCATAATGAAGAGCCAAGCCCGAGGCTCCCAGCTTTCCAGACTTCCTTTTGCATCCATTTTCAGCATCCTCCAGAAATACTGCAAGGCACCATATGGAAACCCACATGACTCAGGTTCATCCCTTCCTTGCCTACACTAGATTTGTCTTCAATCTTGACTGGTTGCATGAATATCAACTAAGCAATATTATTTTCGTAATAACTAGCAGAGACCTGCTTTTGAATCCTCAAAACTGATGGAAAATGTATGTGTTTTAGAAACCAAAGAGCATCAATTTTACCATCAGGCCCAAAATTGTCACGGATTTCTTGGTAAAGATAATACACGATGTCCACCAATTGTTCCATTACCTGAAAAAATTAAAGGTTCAAAGCTCAGTGAGTAGACATTCTGTTCTTTCATGACAAACAACTGATAGGAAAGAAAAGGATGCAACCTTTTAAAACAGGAAAATAACCACGACATGCCCCTTGACTGTCTTTGAAACTATTTAACAAGGCATTCGGTAATATTAGATTGTCTCAGGAACTAATGAACATCATCATGAAAAGAATCTTCTCTACTATTTATGGGAAAGTCTTCTTTTGTTCACAGTATCAGATAGAGCCCTCTCTATGTATCATGCCGAAGTCTCCATATGATCACTGTGACCGTAGGGAGACCCCCTTATAAATAAATAGAGAAGATTCTATTTGTGATGTCTAAAGGCCCTGAAACAGACTAATTTCACAGAAGACCATGTTATTTACTTGGGATGCACTTCTAACAGTGGCTGTTACAAAGTACATGACTGTTACCTCTTCTAAAGCCTTGGCCCACAGTGATTTCCTCTTAAGAGTCTTCACATGTCTCTCCTGGCTCTTGACTTCACTCTTCAAAAGAGCCACAGTTTCTTCTGCATGCCAAAACGCACCATCAAGAAAAGGATCAGCCGTGGTCGGTTCAGGCAAAATCTGTTGCAAAGTAACAGCGATCTACACTCAGACTGTTTACAATGACTAATCACTGAGTGATTAACGCTGTTAAATTTTAACTATTACCAGAGGATGACAGATAAAAGATTGACCTGGCATTGAACCACGAGAGCCCGTCCCAGAAAAGAATTCTTCCTCTTGTTGCTTGCGCTTCAGATCTATCTGGAGGCGGTCCAAGGCGTGAAGCTCATGGTACAACTCCTGCACCATAATCATGGTACTTGAAAGATGAGGATCCCGTTTAGGTATCATTCACATAATGTTGCCGATGACAAAAAGTAACGATGCCCTAGTCTTATTTATCATTCGCTTCCTGTTCCCAGATTGAGAACAAGTCGAACGGCATTTTGAAGTCCAAGAACATACATTGAAGCTAGAGCAGTCATTGCGTGATAGGTCCAAGTTCTTATTGTGCTCCAAAACAATGAGAATGATGTACTAACCGCAGTGCTCTGAGCAAGAATCATCAAATCATCCATAACACGGTTTGCCTCCTCTTTCGACTGATGTAGAAGAGTACCCTCCGTGATCAAGCTGCAAGGAAAAACACACGAACATTAAAAGCTACCGGGATGGTGAAAAAAATGGTAATACTATACAAGCAGACATTTGACAACCAGGGAACCGAATTTGCAATCAACCAAGGCAGCGCAGACTAAGCTCTCACATATGCACAATATTTGAACTACAGACAACGTGCTTACCGATTGAAAACCCGGTCAAGATTATGCCATTGGGGGTCTCGGCAATGGTTACCGAACCGGACCACCTCGTCCGTGAAAATTTTAAGCTCGTGCCTGCCCCCCAACAAAGCAGAGCAGTCCATCTCACATGCTTGATAACTAAAATCTCAAGACCGAGGAGAAAGATTTCTGAGACTCTCCAAGATACTGCACTTATAGCAGTGCATTCGGTCAGTCCTACCTCAATTTACTAGGGCTGAAAAAAATATACGCTCATACCTCTTGTCAGATGCAGCAATACTCATGAGCACTTTATAATCTGTGGAGATCAAGAGCTGAACACCGTCTGAACCCAAGGTCTCCTCCTTCAACACTCTCATTTCTTCATCACTCAGAGATTGCTTCAGATTCGAAGCTTTCACAATTGTGTTGGCAACCTCGAATGCCAGAATGCCAATCTTGTTTGCTTTCGAAACGACCCCTGCTGCTGCGAAAGTTGCCCCAGTACGGTTCGCAACTGAACTTCCAAGGTTGTCAAATGCTTCCATAGCCTTACCCAAGACCTGTCAGATATAAACACTGAAATAAGCCCATGAAACTTTCAGCTTTACCCTAATTCCTGAACAAGCACGGACGAACCACAAACAACCAGGCAACTATACTAATCAGAATACTCCATTAACCCCTAAAGGACCAAGGATTCGTGGATTAAAAAATGACCAATTGAATTGATCGTACTATGAAAAATCAATATTGCAGATGGGGCCAAATTTTAAATCATCAGAATCAATGAAGAATATTGCATGCGCTGGTCGAAAACTAAAATGAAATCGGGCAAAAGAAAGTCTCCAGAATGACCTACTCCCAAAATCCATGCCCGTTCACTACGCGTAGCTGCTTCGGAGGACATTTTGTGAATTCACCAACTTACAGGACCCAGTAACAGAGAAGAGGGAAGCAGTCAAGGCACGTACTCTTGAAGCACCCTTTTTGGCAACTGTGGACGTCATACTTCGCACAGAACTGGCTCTACCAGACAAGATTCTAGAAAGCCGCCTCTTCTCATCTTTGTTCTCTTCAGTGGAAGCAGCAGCCTCAGATTCCCCAGAGCCCGCTTCGGTATCAACAACCGCAGGCTGAACGTCTTTCGCTTCGGAAGAACATGGAGTAATTTTGTGTGCACGAGCAGAGGGTGGTACAACAACTGCTTCATGCCTCCCCTTCTCCAAAGCTTCGGACGGTCTTCGAGAGAGGTCTATTGTGTTAGACTCGGGCCTACTGATCGGTGAGGGCCATCGCGGGCGAGGACCTTTACTCTCATAAAGCTCCCTCTCGTCGACATGAGACGCCTTCCTCCTGCTCCGTGAACATGCAGACCCCATCGTTGCTTCTGTCTACGTTACAAACCAGCAGCACAAGCCTTCGGATCTAAAGCAGAGTGTAGGCTTCATTTCCCCTGCCTCGACAGCAGAGTAACGCATCCACAGCAAAAGATTTCCTTCAATCATAGTCTCAGCTACGGATGGAAGGAATGTCAAAGCTTGAGATTCCGGTCGCCAAATTCCAAAATCGAGATCCAAGGAAGCTGAAGCTTAAGTTTCCACTTCTCAAACACCGAAACCAAGATCAATGAATCTCAAAGCATCCAGCGAAAGGGCAGCACATGGCAAAGCTATAGCAGATGTCGGTCGGTCGGTTAACTATGATACACACTCCAATCGATATGCTTCAATCGAAACAAGTCTTCAACTACGAATGAGCGATATTTGGCCACAGATTTGCCCTTCCTCACTCCATAAAGGCTGCAATGATTCCATAAGGAGACGCTCGCATCAGTCCTTATGAATGAAAATAGCGATGTAGTACTCTTGAGCATGTACAACAAAATCAATTCCCCTTCAGTATATGGAGGAAGCTAGAAGAACAACAACCTACTGCAGTAACGACCCGGATAAACGTGCACAAGAGATCACGTGGGAGATAGATACTCGCAGATATAAGTTAACCATAGTTGAATGTGCAAAGAATTCAGAAGGAGGAATGGTCTTGATGTTCAAACACATCGATCAGGAGAATTCAGTCTTCCTTCCAGCACTTGAGTCAGACATCATTGTGTCAGTCTTACGACTTTCTGAACACGGGACAGGGGAAGCATATACTGTAGTAGAACCTTTTTTCCATCTGAGGTAGTCGAAAACACACCAAGAAAATCATACAACTCATCCAAACTCCAAAGCATACAGTAGTACAACCTTTTTGCATCTGAGGTGGTCGAAAACACACAAAAAGATATTTAAAACATCATCCAAACTCCTAAGCAAAAGTATAAGCAATCGTCCAGCAAGTAGAGGTTAAAAACGCCATGTAATCAGCTTTCAAACATGTCAGACCCTCCCTGCCGCTGCACTTTACAGTGCAGGGGTCCACAGCGCCTACAGTTGTCGGTACACAGTCATGTGGAAAAGGCACTGCACTTGCTCGGTCCTCTTACTTCCTACTTCCCAAAGCTGCAGCAGAACAGTAACCAGGACAGAAAAATCTGACAGAAATCCAAGCGACCGATGAAAATGTAGACACCATGACTAAGGGTCACAGATGCCAGCTAGCTTCGCAGTCCCTGTTTCGCCTTACCTTTGCTTCATTGAAGCGCAACTAAGAGAAACAATTACGTCAATTCGCTGCAACATCCATCCTAATAGTGGACACGCCATAGCCAGCCTTTCAGAAGAGGAGAGAGAGAGACCACCGGTACTACCACTGCCATACCTGATGCAACAACGTCGAAAAGACGCCATCGCCTCCTCCTCGCTTACTACGACGCATTATTGCCCCTCTCCCATGTTGACGACGTTCCCCATCCATAGCCATAGCCATAGCTAGCCATAGCCCAAGCAACAACCTCAATTCTCCTAAATCCAGTCCATCATTCCCGAAACTCACCACTATACCTCAACCTTGAAATAGCCTCTTCCATTTGCTTACATGAACCACTCCAACTCTAAACACGACTAACATACTCTGTCCTCCGATCAAACCCTAGAAACCGAAATTCTAAAATACTTACAAAACTCTTTCTACCCCCAAGCCCGTCAACGCCAACAAACCAAGTGATTTCAAAACCTTCTCACTCACTCTATCACTTCGCCCTAATGGCGAATTGCTACTCCGCCAATCTCTCCACCATCCCGGGCACCATCGCGAGCGCCATTGCGGGCACCATGTCGGAAGCTCTGGCCACAATCATTCGGGTCCTAGCTCAAACGTGCAGCTAGAAGCTCATGCACGGCTGGCCCCAAGCTAAGCTCCCTCACAACAATATTGGCTCCCGTCATTTCTGTTTCCGGAGCTGCAAGTGTGATTGCGACGATCGAAATTGAGCCCGAGTACAATTGAGAAGTGTGTCCACCCGCAAGGATTTGGTCGTGGAAGGAGGGCGGGGCGGGGACAGTCAACTCTTCCTGTGCCTTTCAAGCTACACTGTTGCAGCCAAGGCTGCCTTCAGTCCTCGGTTTGCTCCTCCCTCGGTGGAATGCACTTGGTAGGTTACTAGGTCGTGTGTAGGTGGGGGGTACCTAGTACCTACCTACCTAGTTGTGGTACCTACCGAGTCGACAGTTGTCAGGCAGGGAGGGCAGGACAGTAATGGGGGCTTTTTCATGGGAACTTAAATGACCTGAGAAAAGTCCAAATTGGAGTCTGGATTTGACTGGACCATAACTGAATACTCCTGGACGGTCAGGGGCGTGGTTAAGTTTACTTCGCTTTACCCTACCTTGCCGTTCAAAATGCACGTGATAATATAGAGGGTGTGGTAATCGATTGTTGCATGTAATAGTGACATTAAAGAAATATTGGGGGGAGGGGGGTGCAAGGTGAGGGGTTAGGGCGAATGAAGGTAACCAAACCCATTCATGATCCTTTTAAGAAATTTTCCCTTTTCCATTATTAAGAATCATACGTAATTGATAAATTTTTATTGATTATTCTTTTGGTAAAAAATCCAAAGGAAAAAAATAATCTGAAAATTGATCTTAATTTTCTATTGAAATATTTGAAGTGAAAGGGTAGTACGCGCTTACTAGTGTCACTAGACTTATTCTAAACTATTCTTCAAAAAGTAGAATGCCTAGGAAAAAAAATCCATCAATATCTCAAAAGGTAGATAGACTCCACTTTCATTGAATTATAAACAAATTATTGAGGATTCTAATTCATAATTTTTTGTTGATTATCCTTTGGGAGAAAAATACAATGGAAAAAAAACTTATCTTAAAATTGTTTTGTTTTAATTTTCTATTGAAATATTTGAAGTGAAAGGATAGTAGGCACCTATTAGTGTCACTAGACTTATTCTAAACCATTCTTCAAAAGTAGAAATCCAAGGAAGAGAGTCCATCTATCTCTCAAAAGGTGAATAAACTCCTCTTTAAGAAAATTATAAATAGCTTGGAAATGGATTCAAAAATAGGGCTTAAGACTGGAGAAGACGACAAGAATGGTTTGATTACCTTACTTTTGGTCTTGGAGTCCATATCTTCAAATAAAACGTACCCCCTATTTTGTAATTGGTTAGTTTTGTGATTTTTTATTTTTTATTGACAATAAGGGGGGGTTCATTCCAATAAAAAAACAAAAAAATTAAATCTATAGTTTGTAACAAATTCCAACACTTTTGTCATGGGGCTCAATGTATGGATTGGGTCTTCCTACCCAATGGTTTAGAAAGAGGATTTAGAACTTCTTGCACTCTTATTTAAGTTCTTTTTGTCACATTTGTATATAGCTTCTTGTCACAATTAGAATGTAATAGAAGAGTAGAAAGGAAACTTTGACTTTGAATCCAAAAATTTATCTTCTAGAAATCATATTGATGTGGAAAAGAAGACCAAAAGGTGAAGATAGACAATGCTCATAAGATCATTATGAATTCCCAAATCAATTCATTGGATTGCATATTTGTATATCAATATCACCTCTATTGAGAATCTTGCAATACTCAAATTAAATAGTCTAGTCAATTCAAGCATATAAATTCTATAATGTTTGAATATAAGAAATATACATGAATATATAAAATATGAATCCACTTTGGAAACTATAAATAAAATCAACATAGTAATAATTGAAATATATTTCTACCATTCAACAATATAGAATATTTTTATATCTTGTTAGATGTAGGTTTCTTACCTTTTATTTTTTTGAAGTTTTTGAAGTGATTCATTTAAACTTCTACATATATGTAAGGGGCATTTTTCATCATATATTTCACTTACGGCATTATTAGCAACCACTCCAGTCACTACCAAACAATATTCAATAATGACGCTAGGGTAACATGAAAAAGAAAGAAAATAAAAATAACTTAGACCATATTTCAATACAAATTAAAATATGGTTCAACACATTGTTGGTCTTTCTTTCTTTTTCTTAGTTGTATTAAGTCTTTAATATTGGTTGTTTGGATAACATTATTTTCTTAGGATGATGATTTATAAAAATATTAAAAGGAAAGTTGTAAGTTTCTAAAACTTTAGCATATGTTGGAAGGACAATGAGAAGCCAAAAACTAGTTGCACAATCATTATCTATAAGCCTTAATGACTTTGAAATGCACTTCTAAACCATCTATACAAATGTCTTGACCCCTAAAGTCCCATTGTCCCGATGGGATTCAAAGTGGATCTTGGATAGGCTCTCAAAGGCTCAATTTTTGTTTGCGATTTTCTAAAAAAAGGGAAGACAGAAATGCACATTAGCTATTTGGGAATAGAATTTTTATTTCAATCGGTGCTTGGAAGCCAAAAATTATGCTACTATAACCTCAAAATAATTGAGAACTAGCAATAAAAAAAACTAGCAATATAAAAATAACAAAAACTTAAAATAATTTTTTTTTCACATTAGATTATATTTTGTCTGTATAAAATGCTTCAATCCATTCCATTAGGACTAGTGGGCTATCTTTTGAGTGGATAGTGAGGAAGGTTGTCTGAGGCAATTAAAATTGTATTCAGCAACCTCCCCTTGTCGTGAGAAAAAACAGTACCCCACTCACTCTTGTATTTTTGAAAACAAAGTCATCTGACAATCAATATGGGATAATCCGTATTCGTTTTCCGTATCTGTTTTATGTACCCATTTTCCATATCCGTATATATATGGTATACATATGGTATCATAATATTCGTATCAAGATCGACAACAAGGAAGGGGGTGTTTTATATTTTTTCAAAAACAATCAATGACTATTAATTTTGGGGGGAGAGGGGGGGCTAATTAATTGAGCAGGAAGTGGTTTGTCTTTTGAGTGGATAGTGATGTGAAAGCTATGGAGTTCCTTGTATTGTTGGCAATAATGCCACGTTCTTCAAAAAAAATATATTAGATCCTTTTTTTGAACTCAATTTTCACAACTTTTAAAAAGAAGAAGGATCCAATTAGTTTCTTGTGTTTACTAGAACATTCTCACCTTTGAGATTATTGAGCTTCAATTCCATCTTAGAGCTACTAACAATTTAGTTTTTTTTCAACATTTTGCATGTCCAACTTCTATGTAATAATTTATTTAAGAATGCAAATCAAGTAATTTTTTTTGGAATTTTTTTCCTAGACTTACTACTCAAATCTTCAACATAAAAAATCTATTCCCAATATTTAGAGCAAATTTTTTATGTTGAGAAGATTCATGGTCAAATACTCTAGTCAAATAATTTGGTCACATAATGTACACAAACCAACATCTTCTTCACTCTAAATGCAAACATTTGGAAATCTCTATAGTGAAATTTTCTGAAATTTTTTCTACACATTCTTTCATTATCTAGTATAGTGCTAGATCATATGGTTCAATATGCTAAAAAAATGAATTTGTAAATTTATTTTTCTCTTTGAAATAGAAATGGTAGTTTTGAGTGATTTTTTTATGAAGAAAAGGCTTGAGGAATATAGGGATTAATCCATTTGTTCTTGTTTCAACACCTCAGTAAAAAAAAATTCTTCCTCTAAGATTATATTGTAGGTAACTTCCAACCTTGCTAAGTAAGGTTATCATATGTGAGGGAATTTTTTTTGCAAAGAAATGTTGAAATTGAATGTTCATGCCAAATTTTAGAAGGTCCACTAAGGTAAGAGCACCCAATGGAGTCCTTGTAGCCAGTGGCGTTAGACTCTACAAAGCATAATCATTTCAGGTTGTAAATGTAAGTAGATAGTAGAGAGCTTATTTTTTTGACCTAAAATGATAAGATGTCTACAATCTAGCCACATTTATGTTCTAGAATGAATTCTTGGCCTAGAAAGGGATGCCATTGGGTACAAGGACGCCATTGGGTGCTCTTACCTTACTCCAGTTCACCCTACACCAATCACAATCACAAGATGACATATGGATCTTTTGACCAAACTTACTTAATCTATATTGAATCCAATCATGACATTGAAGGATATATACCCCAAATCACACCCTACCTAAAACCACCATCATCACTTTGTGTACATCAACCAAATCAATATGTATACCTATATAGAAGAAATGATTTTAGAACCTCTATGGAAAAAACAACTTGTGACCTTTCATAATTTTTGCATACTATATCCAAATGTCATGTTCTTCAAATGGTGCGTTGTAACCTCCTTTTGCTTGCTAACAAGAAAATCAATGAAAATTCAACCAGTCTAACAATAATAACAACTAGGTCCAGTAACAAAAAAGTGGCAGTGTGGAGGATACCCACTTTAAATGGTATGTTTGCATTTGGTGGTAAAGAGTGTTGTTCCTGAGGATCTTAGAAACAAATTCAGACTTACTTTTGAACTGGATTCACATTGCTAACATCACCCCCTAACACCAAATTCGAACATACCATTTTTATGCATTGTAATGCATTAGCCAAGAAGCTTTTTGACACTAAGTCATCATATCATGGCTTTGAAAATGAGCAAGTGGATTCAATCTAAGTTAACTTAATTCAAACTTGCCACAATCCATGAGGACATGTGGCCAAGTAGTCTCGACCATGTGTCCCCCAAAGCGAAGAAATCACCAGCTTGTTTGCTTGCTTGTGGGTGATTCTATTTTAAAATCCAACTTATGGGTTTTCTCGAGAGTGGCCAAGCACTTTGTACCTTATTGGATTGTACAACTTCTATTACAGTCCACTTGTTGTATGGAAGTGAAAATTGGGGTTCAAATAACTTAGTAGTAAGTTAGTAGTAGGTGACGAAAGTCAGTCGGACTGATTTGAATGGCCTCTTTTTTTAAAATATCTTTCAAGGTCATCAGCCTTCGTTTGCTGCTTCGTGCACTGCCGGCAGGCACTCCCAATAAGGTAAGGTGGTGTACGGGATCTGTGGCTGAAGGTTTGACTCACCACACACCAAATTTAGATGCAAAGACCTATTCGATTGTGAGGGTCTATAATAAGGTGGGTACCCCCCAACACACACAAAACTGCTGCTTTTTGCTACTGTTCCAAGATATTATTATTAGACTGGTCAAACTTTCATATGTTCTTGTTGGTAAGTGAGGGGAAGTGTGAGGTGAGACACACTAAAGAATGTGACATCGGGATTCCGTATGCCGATTGAAAGTTATGAAGACTCACAGTTTTTTAGTAGATGTTGTGAAAATTGCTTCTTCAACATAATTACGTACATACATGTTAGGAGTTGTCATGCCTTCTTCTCCCCATTCTCAATCTTCAGAGAATGGGGGTGTGGCACTCTTAATGGCTTGCAGAGGTTTGTGGAGAGTCCATTCTCTAAAGATTGAGAATGGGGTTATTTTCTTCCGCAGGTGAAGAATAGGTGGGAGGAAGAATTCTTCATAGATGTATTCATCTCGCTTTTTGTTGTCTCACCCCTTTATTGCAATTTCATTGTCGTTGTTGTCGTCATTCTTTTCACCTCCTTGCACGCCTAGGATTTTGCTATCATCTAGTCTCTGTAGCTTTTTATTAGCCGCCTTGTTTTTTTTTTGCTTAGTTCTTTGTATTCCACTATTTGGCTTTTGTATGATTTTTGGAAACCTTTGTTGTAGAGTTTTGTTGTCAAATCTCCACATTGTATTTCAAGAACCTTTATTGTAGAGGTTTGACTCTCTACTTGGAAAATCATTGTCCATTTTTCATTCTCATTTTCAGAGCAACACAAAATGGGGGGTCGCGTCTTTTTCATGGAGAAGGGCTTTTGATGGGCTCTTTTCACAATCTTGAAGTTTAGTCTCATTCTTTATAGAAGCTTGATTCTTGGAAAAGATGTGACAACCCCTATTGATATTGGAGATGTACACAAGAATAATGATGACAATTTTAGGTAGGATGTAATTTTGGATGTAACCACCTTATGATGTGTTCGGGGTTGTATTCAAAAGACCATGGTGAGAAAATATATTTGACAATTTTTCTAAAATGCAATTTTTTAGTATTTCCTTACAAAACATTGCTCTAAACAAAAATATAGATACCTATACATAGATTTCAAGCATAGAAAGTGGAAATCCACTTTGAAGTGTTATAGTGTGTCAAATTTGATGCACATCTAACATGGCACTTTGCAATAGATTTTGTGTATGGCAAGGCATATGATTGGATATTTTGTACATTAACCAATGCCCTCATCATATTCACAATTATATGGGGATCATAGCAAGTACTCAAACATTAGGAAAATTCTAAGGTCTCAACAAGGCTGCAAGTTTTGCACCCCTATGGGGCAATTACGAAAAAATAAAATTTAATTTGGAATTTGAAGTGGCACTACTAGTGCCATGTCAATGCCACATCAGACTAACCATTTTTTCCATTTTTTTTCCATTTTTTTTTTTGTATTTGCATCGTTGGGGGGCCAAAAATCTAAAACTTGCAGCCTTCCTTTGACCTCAAAATTTTCCAAATGAGGTCATTTACTATAGCTAAACAACAATTTTGTGATCTTCAAAAATGGAGCACACAAATTGAACCTACAAACATTATTAGTATGCAATAATGCACAATAATATACTATGGTATGTAATGATCCACATTGTCTTCTTTGGATGTATAATTAATGTATTACTAGCATATACAAGTGTATTACATTTTTATATTGTAGTATTTGGAGAATTTATACAACTTGAAATGCAACAAACATTTTTGTTCCATTTAATGCAATACAAGATTAATAATATTCGTTTGACTTGCCTAGAGTATTACTTTTGGAGGGATTTAAAGTTATTTAATATTACATACTTAAAGTGACCACTTTTGGCTGATCTTGGATCTAAAGGGCTAAAACTATTTGGTCCTTTTATAGTCTTCCCTCAACTTTCTCCCATATGCAAATGAAACTTTAAAGGATTATAAATTGAGAAAAAAAAAATATGGAATAAGTTGTTCAACACATGAGGGCTAAATCTAGATTAACCCCTAATAACCCAAATGGGTGTACTTTCAAAATGGGCCAAAATTGACAAGAACTTGAACAAGTTTTTTGCCCATTTTTCTTGATATTGGATAGAATGTAAACATAGGATCTCAAAGTTCACATTGAAAGTGAGCACCTCAAAAAAATTCAGATTCTTTGACCGTACGATTTAGGAGTTATTTAAGTTTGAAGTTTTATTTGGGTGCATGGAAATATAGGGCAATGCACTTTGAAGGAGCATATCTTTGTGATAATGTTTCAAAATGAAACTCTTTTGTGTATGGTCAAAGATAAGAGAGTTGAAAATGTACATGTAAAATTTCACAAGATTCCAAGCATTTTTTTAATTGTGGACCTTGCACTAAACAATGCTCTTTGAAATGAGATTAGTATTTGTAAGAAAAAAAGATTGGGACCCTTGTCTTCTCCTTGAACTCCTTGGATCTGCCCTTTTTGAGGTGGGCAAGAACCACATTGGTTGGCTGACTTTTTAGTCCATGTCCAAACCTGTCCCCCAAAAAATGAGTTATAAACTACACTACACCATTTAACTTTAAGAAATTCCACAAGGTGTTCAACTTGGAATTTGATGAAACTACCACCATTGAATTCACAACACATTCTATTTTCTACAAAGAAGTTTTAGTTTAAAAGAAGCTCAAGATTTGAGAATGGGCATTTGAAAAATGAAGAGCGACGACTAGAAAATGGTTGTTTTGATCATTATGGGATAAAGCTGTCAAAAATAATAACCTCATGATTTTCTCTATTAGTGAGGTGGAATTATTACCTTACCCTATAAACTTAGTATGGAAAAATAAAACAAAGTATATTGATCCAATAGAATAATATTTTAGATTATATTAATTTAATTATTTTACAAATATTTTAATTTTGATAAATTAGTGCACCACACTATTGTATCCAAGTATCACTCTATTAAGGTTTGCAAAAATTAAATAAAAAAATAAAAAATGATTTTTTCAGAAATGATTTTGAGAAGGAAAAGGAAAACAAATAAACTAATGTTGTAGATGCCAACTATTAAAAAATGGACCACATTCACATGGAAAACTTCTAATTTATGTCAACAAAATTAAGTGAATAAGTGACACACTATCAATGCACTATTCATAGCAAAACAAGGGACCTGAGGTTGACAAAATCAATAATAAAATAAAAAGCCTACAAACTCCCAAAGGAATAGATGGACTTGTGAATGGAGGTTGTTGATTAGGGTCCCTTGCAAATCTCATAAAAACAAATTGGCCACCTTCTCAATGTTTTTATAATTAAAGTACAAAATTCTTGGGAAAAAAATTGAAAATTGGAAATTTTATTAATTTTCAAAGCAATAGGCCAACTACTTATTCCAACTCTAATTGTTTGTTCAACATGAAATGAAAACCTTGGTAGATGGATGTTATAGTTGGACAAATTAATGTTGTCAACTACCAAAAGAACATGAATTAAGTTCATTGAAATCATGGTTAACTACGACGAATTGACTTCATTAAGGTACAATCTCGTTAAAAAAATAGTTAAATTGTAGTCATAAACATTTCTTCTATTTATTTGAGTTTCTAGGACACTTCATCAATGATCAATGAGAATTTCCAATTATTTTTTATTTTGCAACATCTCACTAATTCCCCTCCAAAGATCACTAAAGTGGTGTCCATAAAGCATGATCTTAAAGACTATTTTTTGGAGGGGCTAGACCTTTTGAACAATTTACTAGTAAATTTTTAAAGAAATAACATTTTCAAGAGGTTGTTTCAACACCTTTGCAAATTGTCTTGAGTTTAAGATTGAAAACTTTGACAACATCTACAATTTTCTTACCTAATTTAATATTTCCAATAATAAAGGTTAAAAGTTCTTGTAGAATAGTTAATTAGATTTGACAATTTTGATTTAGTAAATGCCTACAAATAGATAAAAATGGGTTTTTTCCCATACCAATTTTTTTTTGAAAAAATAATATCCTACCAATCCCAACACTTATTTTTAGAAATGATTTTTTTTGCCAACCTTGATTATCAAGTATGATAGTTTATAATGTTTGTCAAAATTTAAAAATTCAAAAAAATAATATTTAATGAAAAGTGGGAAGATGAAACCTCTCTCCCATTAATTCAGAATTGGAACATGTTTGGTATTTTCAGAACCAATTTGAATCATTTTAATCTCACAATGGGCTTCCTAGTACATATACTAGAAATATTAGAATAACATATAAGACTTAAAATGACAATGACAATGAGGTCGAAAGAGGCAAACAAGTGTTGGGTGATTGCAAGAAACACTTGTCGATTTTGTTGCATTTTCATGATTTTTTGGGGAGTACTTTAAAATCCGAAAATTATTATTTTTTAAATTAAAAAAATACAACTAATGTACATACCTTTAAGATGAAGGTACCCATGGAAGGAATTGCATAGAAGAATTCTCTAAGTAGGAGAACTAGAAAAGTTCTAAGTCTTAAGAAAATATATACCTTGATGTTTTAATTGGGGAAAAATATTTAAAAAAAAAGTAAATACACAAAATAGAAATTGGAAATTTGGAACAACCCTATGGAGATGGGCATTCACCAAAAAACCCACCAAAATAATATTTTACAAGTTTCAAAATGCAAGCAAAAAGAAGCTCACTCTGTAGACTTCCACACCATAAAAGATTAACTATTTTAAAAATTCCTTACCTAAATAGCTACAAGTCTACTAGAAGACCATCTCATACAAATTTTAGCTCAAAAGTTGTTTTGGGGGGTTCTAATTAGTATGAAAAAACTCCAAATTGATGAGTGTGATATTGAATTGGGGTCTATTTTTGGATAGCAAATTATTTTTGAAAATTATGAAAAACTTAGGGAAGGTGTGTGATAGTCATAAGTACCTTCCCTATAAATCTTGAGTCATTTGGAGCCCAAATACAAAAGTTATGGCCAAAAAACAAATCAGCACACATTACAAAATAGAACAAGTGTTTCTTGCAATTGCCATGTTCATGTTTCAATTTCTCTCCCCCCTTTGGAAAAATCCAAAATTCTTGATTTAAATCTCCACCCCCCCCCCCTCCTCCAATGTTGTTGATCTCTATTTAGAAAAGTAAATCATTGCCGTTGATTGTTGTTGATCGCCATTGTCAGAAACAATCTTGGCCATTGGCGATTTTGGGATATAGAATATGGGATACATATAGGGATGCATATGTATTCATACAAATTATACATGTATACATACACTAGTAGAAAAACATGTCCTAAATGACTATCCACAATGACTTAATTATAGTCATTGTGGACAATTACTAGTCATTTAGGACAATCATTGATAGCATGTTTTCTACTAGAGATATACAAATAGATTTCATATATTCCATATCATTTGAAGGCCAAATCAATATCAAAGAAATACTAATATGAGGCAAGGGATATATCACAAGCACCCGTCTCATTTTTTTCAACCAATGGCAAAGTGTCATGTATGTCCCTATCAAATTTTTTTGGAAATTTTTAACCACCAACGGCTAAATGACATGTATAACCCATCTTTTTTTATATGTGGTTTTCTCAGAAAGACACAATTTTTCACAATGACAATGGGCTCAAAAGTAGTATAAGCCTTTTTCATTTCTTCAATGTACACTACTTGGGATTGGAATTGGAGCACACTTATTGCAACAAATTCGTTCATTTTCTTCTTCTATGTGTCATTTTTCATCTAAAGCTTGTCCTATAATGGAATTGATTGTGATGGAAATAAATATTCAATTCCTAAAGTATCGTACCTATACCCATAGAGCAAGCTTGGTGAAATTTATTTTAAAAACAAATGCAAGGGATTGCAAAAAACATATGTATTGTTTTTTTGTCACACCATGCATGCTGATAAGTTTTTTGGCCATAACTTTTGTGTTTTGGTCTTGAATGACTCAAGATTCACAAGTAAGGCATTCATGACTATTATACACCTTGGCTAATTTAATTGCATTTAAAAAAAATGATTTACTATCCAAATGTAGCTCTCAATTTTTATCACACTTCACAATTGGGGGGATTTTAGTACTAACTAGTATCCCCCAAAAGAATTTGGAGTTGAAATTTGGAGGGGATGGTCATTAAGTAGACTTCAGTTTTAGTTGTTGTTTAAAGGAATTCAAAAAATAGTTAATTGTATGTGGTATGGAAGTCTACAAAGTGAGCTTCTTATTACTTGCATTTCAAAACATGTAGAATATTATTATTATTTTTTGGTGAATGACCATCTTTGTAGAGTTGTAACAAATGACCATTTTTTTTTAAATTCCTATTTTTTACAAATTAAAACATTGAGATATCTACTTCTGAGATTTTGCACTTTTTCAATTTTCCTACTTAGAAAATTTTCTATACTTTATCTTCCTAAGGTACAATCTTCTTTAAGGTGTATGGTTTGGCCATATATTTTTTTAAATAAAAATTTTCTTCAATTTTAAAGTACAATAAAATATTAAATACAAGTACTGTGAAAATGCAACAAAATGAACAAGTGTTTCTTGCAATCATCTATGCCAAAATCTTTAGGATTAATTATTATTAAAAATACTTTATGATCAAAAATACTTGTACATTAAAATTTTATTCACAAGGGGCTTATATTTAGTTCGTGGTGTTAAAATTCCTAATGAGTCTCACCTTTCCTGGTGTTTCCAAATGTAAGACACACCAAAAATAGTGAGATTGATTGGGAAATTTGACACCGAGAACTAAATATAAGCCCCTTGTGAATTTCAATGATTGTCAAATCTTATTTTATGAAAATAATCAAATATCTGGTACAGGTGTGATGATCCTACCTTACACTTACTGTGGTAGCTATATTACAACTTGTTCAAAAAATGTTTGAAACCACTTATTTCCTATGAATGCAAAAATGTTCATATGCATTCACGGAAAAAGGTAATTTTTAAAGTCTAAATGAAAAAAAGACAAAGTATACAATAGTAATTCCTTTCTATTCTCTCTAACAAAATTCCCTTTTGAAAGTTGTTTATTATATGTGAGAAATTACATGTATTTAATTTACACAAATTTAAAGATTTTAACTAAAATTTCAACATCTATCTATCCATACCTTAAGCGAGTTTTTTTGCTTTGTTTGTTTGTCATGGTGAGATCTTTTGGACCATGTGTCCCCTATCAAGTTCTTGATACTATCAAAGAGCTATCTATGAATATAGGTGTAAAGACTTTGTTTCAAGGCGTTATGACTCTTAGCTAAAAAGATATTGTATTTTGAAGCTTTTATGAGTTAAAAAAATTAGAAATTTACTTCGACTTTGATTGTGGCAATGGTACATGACATACTCAAATGTACTAGTTATATCTAAAATACTAATGAATAGAACAAATACAATCATTTGGATATTTTGAGTCCTTGCTTTATTGAAAAAAACTAAAAACTCTCCCTGCATGAACTGTGAGCTAAAAGGATCTAAATGGAATACCAATTCATAGTGAGGTCAATTTAAAATATGATATTTAATTTAAATAGTGTCAAATTAATGTTTTTGTACAATTTTCACTTTGAACTTATTATTATTATTATTATTATTATTATTATTATTATTATTATTATTATTATTATTATTATTATTATTATTATTATTATTATTATTATATTTAATATTTTCTTCAGAAGTATACTTCTCAAATAAGTCATAAGCCAAGTCAATTCACCCATAAAATGAATCAAAAGTCCAAATGAATGATGTCCTCAAGGACTTCATACTTAAACAGATATACCCGGTATTGGACACGAAATATGGAAATGAAGAGCGAGAGAGACTCACAGTCCTTGTCACCCAAACGGCACGGCATTTTCCATTCCCTTCTTTGTCACATTTTGCCCATTCCTTTAGCATTTCATCTTTCGTTATTTCTTGTATGTACATTCACAGGCTGACTTTATTTCCTACAAACCCATGTAGATTGTAGCTCTATTGTTGCCTACCTAGTCAGGACCAATAATATCATTCCATCGCCTGATACCTTTTTCTACTTGTCGTCAAGAATCGAGACTAAGTTTAACTTACTAGCTTCCCCAGCGATTCATGAGCAGGGTCCTATTCTGTGACACTGTAATTATCAATGCCTTGAGCACTTAATTATTCAGTCATTCGCATGTTGTTGATTGCCACCTTTTAATTACAATCACATGGAGGTGCAAAAACCGAATACACACTTCTAATGCTAGTTTGATTAATACTAACAGCAGTTTCATAGATCGCAATGAATATGATAAACGTGCCCGTCGAATATCTACGTCATCAGCTTTCATCAATCGATCTCCTTGCAGAACCTGTGAGTTGAGTTCCAAGCATGAGCTAGGGTCAATCTCCTTCCAGATCGAACCTGTGAGTTGAGTTCATTAAGTTTCAAGCATGAGGGTCAATCTCCTTCTGGATCGAACCTCTAAGTTGCGTTCCAAGCATGAGCTAGGGTCAATGTCCTTCCAGATGATATCAAACCTGTAAGTTCCTCCCAATCGAACCTGTGAGTTGAGTTAATTAAGTTTCAAGCATAAGGATCAATCTCCTTCCGGATCGAACCTCTGAGTTGAGTTCCAAGCATGAGGGTCAATCTCCCTTCACAATCTGTGAGTTGAGTTCCAAGCACGGGGGTCAATCTCCTTCCAGCTTGATCAAACCTGTGAGTTGATCGAGTTCCAAGCATGTCATGAGGGTCTCACCTGTCCCCATGCACTGACGGTATGGGTTGGAACTCAGCACTCGTTATGGGTTGGCATCACCTTGCATACGTGCACTGACGGTATCTGTGTCGAGGATCTCATACCTCTGCGTTCCTTCCGTATCACTCTTCTCTGTCTAGACTGACCGCATATGCGTACTCTCTTGTCCGCAAAGCATATCATATCATCAGAAATCCAGTACAGTAACCTAAGAAAACCTCATCTCGATCGCATATGTAACGACGTCGGCCATGTACGTTATCCCTGTGTAGGACAAGCTTAGCGCCTGAGGTAGCAAACGTATGTAATCCTCCACAGTTGTTCGCCGGAAGAGCTCCACAACGCCATTAATTACAGAAACGGCATGACGGTGGCTAGCTCAACAGGCCAGGATGCAGCTTCAATTTTACGCGAGGTTTCTTTTCCAAGCTAGAAACGATCGATAATCTACCATTATCGATCATAGAAATGTTCTACTGTAGTTACTCCATGTTTTCAATTCCTACTTCGATAAGTTCAATTCCTCATCAATAATTTTCATCCCGTCCGTAAGGGCGGGGTGATCGATCGTATCGCCTGGTACGTACTAGCTAGTCGTCGTCTTAGGATTCTGCCATGTGGCTGGATGTGTAGTCATCGTCCGTCAGTAAGTAAGTTATTCATGATTGCCTCGCCATTACTGGCGTGGTGTTGCCCTTTGTGGTCCTTGCATAACATTGTATATCCAGGCAATGGTTGGAACCAGGGCTTTTTTCTTGGACTTGTGTCCCCTGTGTTGGCTTCACTGCATAGGCCAGATTTTGGAGGGCCAGATTCACAGTGGTCAGATTCTGACAGATTTGACAAAATTTCGCCAGAAAAAAAATCCCTGGTTGGAAGTATAGTAGAACCGCCCATGACCAACCACTTAAGGAATCTGTGCATGCTCCGGAGCTGTTCAAGGCAATTTTAATTTACAGCCCTGTGGACAGATAGAAATCATGGGCATTGCCAAAGTTTCGTAATTTTTTTCTTCAAAATAAAATTGTTATGAATTTTAGAAGCCAAAAGTTGGCCTGCTCCCATCCCCAATATATAGATTCTTCCATCACTGCTCATCTAGAGACTAACTGGGCTCTCAAATCGAAGCATATTTGTCATTACAGTAATGGCTACAAGATGGTTGGAAACTGAAAATTTAATGATTATCTGTCAATCCTCTCTCTATTGAATTTCCCATTGCCTATGTCTTGACCATGGGTTCTGGCTAGTAATGGGCGGTTCTACCATAGTTGGAATTGCAACTTTTTTTCGTTATTGCACCATGAAGACAGATTACACCATTTCAAAACAAATCTCTACTTTTTGCTCAATAAAAGTTGTCTTTTTTTTATAGAATTTTTTTGTTTCTATTTTAAATGTGGATGAAGTTGCCTAATTCGAATGAAAAAGTGCATGAATATAATTGAAAAGTGTTTTTTGGTTTAAAAGATGGATGAATGTAGAGATACAATGCTTCACCAAATTTTAAGTGATTGCCATCCTAGCACTTTCTCAAAAGCAAACAAACAAATAGCCTTGTTGCGAAGATATTATGCTTTGCTAGATGCCTACTTAGGAGGGATTTATAGGTTTTATTGAAAGATTTGGGTTAGTTAAGGAGCCTCAAAAGACATTTTTGTTCACGAGGAGGGGTTCATCTTTTCAAGGATGCAAAAGTTAGGGACCCTTTGCCTCATTGGTAAAGAATGTTATGTTGGGTGATGGTTAAATTCTAGTTCAATCCTCCCCCCATCCTTTCCCCCATTTACCCTAATGTAGAGGATATTTTAGTTGGGATTTACTCTAAAGTGCTACTAGGTAAAGTATTAGGAAGAGACCTTTTATTTTGTGTGCTCTATTTTATGCATCCCCTCAGTAGATGAAAGATATAAGAACTCCATCCTATTTGTCATTGGTGCACATGAAGAGTTTGTTCATTTTAGGCCCCACTATTGTCTTTAAGAAGACATGAAGAGTGACACTAAAACTACATACCTCCACTAGAAAGTAGATTCTATACCATTCATGATCAAAAGAATAATGAAGTCTAATTAATAGAAAGTTGAATATGAATATAAGATGTGAGAGTATATTAATTTTTAGAAGTAGTAGGGAGGATTTGAGCAAAGAATTAGGATGTGGATCAAGGTGATTTGCAAGAAACACTTGCTGATTTTGTTGTGTTTTCATAGTACTCATGCTTAGTTTTCTGGAATGCTCCAAAATTAGAAAAAAAAGATTAATTTAGAAAAAATATAGCCAATGCATACATCTTTAAGATGAAGGTAACTACCAAAGGAAAACCATATAAAAATCCTTTGAGTAGGAGAACTAGAAAAGTGTCAAGTCTCAAGAAAATAGATACTTTGATGTTTCAACTAAAAAAGTGTAGAAAATAAATAAATAAAATAAAATAAAAAATTTCCATTCATAAAAACTTTATGGAGATAGTTATTCACCAAAAGAACCACCAAAAGAACATTTCATATTTTTCCAAAATGCAAGTAGAAAGAAGTTCACTTTGTAGACTTCCAAACAACATACAATTAATTATTTTTTAGAGCTCCTTCAAACTATAGCTACAAGTCTAATAGAAGACCATCTCCTCCAAGTTTTAGCTCCAAATTCATTTTTTTGGATATGAAATAGGTCTAAAAGAAACCCAATTGGCAAGTGTGATATAAAATTAGGAGTTACTATTGGACAATAAAACATTTTTTAAAACATTTTTCATAAATTAAAATTGATAAAAAAAAAATAGAAAAAATGTATAATAGTCATGAATACCTTAGACATAAATTTTGAGTCATTTAGAGCCCAAACACAAAAGTTATGACCTAAAAACAATTTAGCACACTACGTGTGATGCAAAATAGTACAAGTGTTTTTGTAATCACCTAGCATTATAGTGGATGAAATTAATGGATGTGTTAGTTTTTTTAAGTCTATAATTGTAGATAGTCTTCCATTATCAGTTTCCAAAAGAAATATGTATAAGTAGAATGCAAATGGAGTATTTTATGGTAATTTGGTTAATGTTGTTTAGTGTAGTAGATATAGCGGATTTGGATAATTTGAATGTTTCGTGAAGTGTTGTGAAGGACGGAGTGTGTAGATCCACGAGCTCTAACCATGAAGACTATTAGAAGTTGAGTGTTCCAGATAAAGTGGATGGTATTGTTGATTAGTGTTTTGTATTTTTGGTGTATAAGGAGTATTGAACTTGGGGAGAATTTGTCATTAGAAGAGGTGTATTCGATGAATTATATATGGTGTATTATAGAAGGGATTAGTACAAATTCAAAATATACTAGGGAAGAGTTTAGCTATGCAACATCATTGAGATGTTTAAGGACATACACAAGGGTAGAGCTAGTTTGGAATTGTAAGCTCAAGTGGATTGTTATTGTGAAATGTACATGTATTCATAAGTGTGAAGCAACCAAAAGTTGTATGAGGGAGCATAAATTTTCTTATTTCTTGAACCCCTTGGTTGTATCTTTGTATTTGTAAAGCTTTTATATGTGGATTAAACCAACGTAGTAGGAGATTTAACCATTGTCTTCAAGATCTAATTTTTTGAAATAAACTTGGAAGAATTGAATGGGGCCTTTGAATTAGAAATGAATGAACATAAGCCATGAACACTTATAAAGAAAGTATTTTCTTCGAGGTGGTCTTGCCCCATTAGACACTTTGTGGAATGCTCTAAAATTATTATCTTATAAAATGATCAATGGAACAAGACTACTTGGGTCAACTTAGCCTAATCATTTTTATGCCTTGTTAGCTCATTGCATTGACCTTAAATAGCCATATCATAGATTCAGATTTGAGATCAGTCCTTTAAACTTGTTAATCCCTTAAGGATTTTGAAGAACCCACTTTGTATTTATTGAGAATTTGGGCAAGCTCTATTGACTTCATAATTTGGAATTTTTGCATGAAACTTTAGATTAGATCCTAATCCCGATCCTAATCATTGTACACTACATATGAAGCTTTGTTTCACATCATTTTGATAGGTATTGCAAAACTTAAAAGATTTTTTAAAATTTCAATATCAAACCAAATAGCTAAAAATATATTTTAGAAATGGATTAATGAATTAATTTGATAGTATAGATTGGTACTTACATAGAAACCTTTGAATTGTTTAATTCCAATTAATAAAATGGAATTTCTAAAGAGTTTTATTTTTCAAGCAACGAAGGTAGAAAAAACATAGAATGTTTAGTTTTTTTTTATCTAATTAAAATTTTTTTTTACTAGATCATTTCCACTATTGAGATTGATAGTTTTCAATTTCTTATAAAAGTTCTTAGCAATTTATTTTTTCTTTCATCATGAACCACCTTCCATTGTGTGTGTGTCTATATATATATATATATATATATATATATATATATAAATAAATTTGTTGAATTTTTTTAATGCATTTTCAATCCATTTTCCAACATATTGACTAAAATGCACAAGGCATCTGACACATGTGTTTTGTCCTTGAAATGTTGAAAGAATATATGTCACCTTTGGAAAGGGCTAGAAAAAACTACTTTTTGGAGTTTAGCCAACATATTGAACTTGCACTTGGTGTTGATTTTCACCCTAGTATATTGAGAGGTTGTACATGGACAAGATCCTATGGTTGGATTTTTTTAAATAAATATAAAATATTTTGAAGCAATTCTGGGCCTAAAAACACCTCAAAAATTTAGGGGATAAAACCTATGGAACCAAGAGACCACTATGATTCTTTTAAGGAATTAGAAAGCTCTATTGACTTCATAATTTGAAATTTTTGACTGAAAATTTTAGAATGGATGCTAATCATCCTATTCAACTTTGTCCAAGGTCATCCAATAAATATTACCAAAGTTAAAAGGTTTCTTTCAATTTTTATTTCAAAAAAAGAAGTTCAAAATATAATTAAAAAATGGATTAACTAATTAATTTGATTTTATAGATTGGTACCTACATAGAAACCTTTGAACCATTTTATTCCAACGAATGAAATGGAAGTTATGAGGAGTTTTATTTGCAAGCAATGAAGGTAGAAAAAACATATGAAGTCTTCTTTTGAACTCAATTTTCAAAATTTTCAAATAAAAAAAGGAATAACAATTTATTTCTAGAACATTCCCATCATAGGGGTTATGAATTCCCAATTTCTTTCGAGAGTTTTTAGTAGTTTATTTTTTTCTTTCATTTAGTACCACCTTCCACTTTACATATATTTTTAAGTGAACATGAAAGTTTTTTTGGTTAAATTTTTTTGCATAGATTTTAATCCATTTCCTAGTATATTGATTGAAATGCATAAGTTATGAAACACACATGTTTTTTCCTAAAAATCTTAAAAGATAAAACTTTATCTTTGGGAAGGCTAAAAAAGCCTACATTTTGAAGTTTAGGGACATTGAACTTGCAATTGGAGTGGATATTCACTCTGGGAGGAAATACTTTAATAAATCCACTATAAAAAATTATGTTTGTATTTGTTCAAAAATAAATATAAACAAAGATTTTAGCCTTGCTTTGGATACAAGTAGTTTGAAGTAGTTTTAGACCTTTTAATATCAAAGAACTCTAGGGCTTAGGAGAATGTTAAACTCCTAATTTATTCTTTTCAATTCCTAACACTTTATAAAAATTCATATGGTGTCCAAAAAATACAATGTAAGAGAATCTTGAATCCTATTTCAATTCCTACGAGTTCTAGCGAATTAAATTTAAACAATCCAATAATAAGAACCATCAACCATGATTGAATGCTTATTCAAAAACTTTAAGGTGTCATTACCCTAAGTTACATCAAGTCTATTCATTCCCTTTTTATTCTTGAAATGAACCAAAATATAATTTAATTTTTGAAAAAACAACAACTGAAGGTATCTACAAACAAACTTTGGTTAGTATAGTGTCTTAAGTGTGCTAAGGTGAACCAACCAATTACTACCACCCTTCTCAATTCTACCTTCATATACCTATGGAATACATTTTAGAAGGAAAATGTACACCACATGTACAATACACAAGTTTATTCTCAAGCCCTTGTCTTGCTAACCACACTTTGTTAACAACACCCATATCACCTAGAGAAAACCAACTTCCATAAACTTTGTTTACACTAGTTTACAAAGAAGAAATGATTAAATGTACAATACCTAAAAGAAAATACACCTAACTTCTAATTTTTCATCCATCTAGACACCACAAAAAATCCCATGAGATTGACATTTCCATTGCCCCCTTGGTGGTCAAATTATGCCTTTCCATAGACAAGACACTAAACTCGTCACACAAAGAGGGGCCATCAAGATGAATTTTGTGTTTTGTGGACTAAATGTCCCCCCCCCCCCCCCCCTTATTTTGTGATGTGTTAACCCCTCACTGCCAAAGGCTTGAACAAATTCAAAAACAACATTCCTTTTGAAGTGTTATAGATATAAATTTCACTAAATTATAGAGATCTCGACCGTATGATCTCGTAGTGCACTTGTTGTAGATGGTGTGCATCAAATTTGGTGTCATTTGATTGCATAGATTGCAAGATTATAATGTTTCAGTGTTAAAAAAGAATCTTGAAATTTTCTCAAAAACACAATTGGAGGCGAAATTCGGTTTCTAAATCTACTCAAATGAAGAAACTTTAAACTAATAAGTGATTCAAATTGGCATAGAAACACACTGATGAAAAAAAATATCATTTAATTGACATAGTGTGTCTACAAAATGGCTTTGAAATGTCAAAAAACAACAAGAAAAGTTGCAAAAAACACATAAAAACTGAACCTCCTCCTACTAAAATGCTTCTCATGCACTTAGAATTTCTTGGATTGATATGAGATTTTGGACACACATACTCCAAATTTTTCCAAATTTGTTTATGCATAACTTTTCCAAATTTTTTTATTGGAAAAGAACATTGTATGAAGAAGAAACAAGCCGACGAAGTTCACTGTAATCCAAAAATGTTGGGATTTTGAACTTAGAATTGCTCCCAAACATTCAAAACAACTTGGATTGGCATGAAAATTCCACTACAATAACTAGACTTTAGGGGGAACATAACCCAACAAATTTTATTGAAAAAGAACACTAGATAAAGGAGATACAAGCCCCTGAAGTTGCAGCCATCAAATGCAATTTGGTGAACTCAAATTGAACTTGTGAACTTTGATTGGCTTCCAAAAATTCAGTACATCTTGGATTGATCTGAAAATTTTACCAAACAAACTAGAAGAGAGAATGAAAATTTTCCAACAAGTTTTAATGAATTCAGACATCCGATGCAAAAGTTACAGCACTTTGAATTTGACCTGAGGACACTTTTTCTCCCCTTCGGCGGTGAGGGGTTAATCCCATATTCTTCATCCGCCCACCTACCCACCCCCGTCCCTCATTTGGGGCCTCTGATTGTAAATAAGAATTTAAAATTTGCAAATTTTTTCATGTGTGGCAAATAAAAAATTCCTGTGTTTTCTCTAGGGGTAAATTCACCCTGCTGGTTACACTTCGTGGGATCGGTTTAGGTGTCCTACTTTCCATAGTTTATAATGGCAGGGGTGGATTGACCCCTCGCTTGTCCCCCCGAAGTCATTCCAAGGGTGCATGTAAAAAATAAAGACCCCCTATTTTGTGCTTCATTAGTTTATCTTCTCTACATCTCCTCGCTAACTTGGGGCCTCTGATTGCAAATATGAATTCAAAATTTGCAAATTTTATCATGTGTGAAAAATTAAAAAAATTCAGGTTTTTTACTTGGGGACGAGTGAGGGGATCAATCCACCCCAGCCGTTTCTAATGGAGTATTGTCTTAGATTGGGATTGGGGAGTGAGATAGGAAGTTATTTTTTTGTCTGTGATTCAGTATGTTGAGAGTCTTGGGTAACTATGAGAGGAAGTTAGGAATACTTTCTTTTGGGTAACTTATTACTGTGCATTCATTTTTCCTCCCCACCTGTTGGGAGGACAGGCCTGCAGGTTTTTTCTTGCAATGCTGCAGGACAGAGTGCAGGTGATTGCTCTTCTCTCCTGGGACAAGTCAGAATGAAAAATAAAATTCTGTGAAGTAACTTAGTACCAGTACAAGTGGTGAAGTTATGTGGTTCCGCACATGGGCATAGAACTTAGCCCCGTTGGCATGACATCCCCACACTTTTATTCCCCCTCCCTTGCCCTGTTGCAGTTCTGTAAGCGTATCTTACCTTGCAGCAGTGTCCATCTCATGTTGCAGGTGGTAACAAATTTTGAAAGACTTGATAAAGTGGAAGCACCCATAACCATCAATATAAGCAATTCAGCTTAGTTGGAGGCACCTTTTGCTAGAAAAAATATTTTTGGAGTACTAGCAATTGAAAATCATGAATTTTTTTTTAAAAAAATTTAGAATTTTCAGATATGGCATGTGTTTTCTATTAATTTTCAAAGGCGCAGCTTCCCAGACCACTGAATGTGTCATGTAGGTGGACTTGAATTTGAAACCTGACAATTTCAGCAGTCAACTCATCAACAGTTTGTAAGGGGATAATTTAATGATATTTTAGAGTGACACCACAATGAAAACCATGAGTGGTTGAAGCTCCTACTAAAGTAAAACAGCCCATTACAGACCAAATGGGGGGTTCGCCCTCTTGTCATTTCTGAAATTTTCTACTTTTTTTTCCAGAGAAAGTCAAGTGATAGAAATGGCGAGAGCATTTGAAACTATATTTTTTCGACAAAGTGTGAATTTGTTATGAATTTTTGAAGTGTTCAGCCCATCACAACCTGTAGACTACCCCAAAACCAACAAAAATTAATCCATAACACTCATCTTACTTACCTATTACAGTCACAATATTTTCTAACACAGAAGACCTAAAAAAGGCACTTCCTACAATGAACTAACACTAAAAACTAAAAGTTCCTATTGCAATCACTAATTACTCCATTCCAGTTAGCTAAGACATTGAATGTGGCCCAAATCTCAAAAACTAAAAGAAAACTATAATGGGCTCATTCATAGAGTTCCGTAATGGGCAAAAGGTCTGTAATAGATTGTTTTACCTTAACTCTAATTTGCATATCTCACATGGGTTGTCCTATCTCCTACCACCCCATGTGTTTATAAAGAGTTTCTTTCCTCACGGCAAAAC
Organism: Straminergon stramineum; assembly: GCA_963920665.1. Classification (NCBI taxonomy): domain Eukaryota; kingdom Viridiplantae; phylum Streptophyta; class Bryopsida; order Hypnales; family Calliergonaceae; genus Straminergon; species Straminergon stramineum. Next base: position 15,146,450 of record OY987267.1, on the reverse strand, counting down.
TCAAACTAAATTGAAAATGCTATTGGAGTAGGGGGGGGGGGGATTACATCATTGCTCTCAATGAATTGATGATTTAAATTCTTTAAAGTTAGATTTTTTAAAAAGAAAATGCCCTTCAATTAAATGATTAGCTTGGCACCCCTACCTAGTGTGTCTGTTGTGGGGCACAATAGGAGTAGTGAAGCCAAACTCTTCAAACCTCCACACCAAAACCGCACTTGGCGCCCCTATCTGGCATGTCTATGGTGCAAATGCTCTTACATCTTGAAAAAATTAGGTTCTTTTGACTTAATCCTTAACCCCTCATCACCCAAGGGGACGAAAAGTGTCCTCACATTGTCTGGCAGTCAAATTCAAAGTGTTGTTACTTCTGCATTTGATCTCTAAATTCAATAAAACTTGTTGGAAAAGTTGCGCATATTAGTCTAGTTTCACTGGTAAAATTTTCAGATCAATCCAAGATGTACTAAGTTTTTGAGAGCCCTTCGAAGTTCACAAGTTCAATTTGAGCTCACTACAATCTGATGGCTACAACTTCGGGGGCTTGTAACTTTTTCATTAAAAAAAATTTCAATAAAATTTGTTGTATTTTGTTCCTCTTAAGGTCTAGTTATTGTGGTAAATTTTTCATGTCAATACAAGTTGTTTGAATGTGTGGGAGCAATTTGAAGTTCAAAATGCAAACATTTTTGCATTACAATGAACTTTTGCGGCTTATAACTTCTTCATACATGGTCCATTTTCAATCATTTTTGTTGAAAAAGTTTTACATACTAGTCTAGTTTGTGTGTTTAAAATTTCATATCAATCCAAGAGGTAAGGAGTGACTGAGAAGCATTTTAGTAGAAGGGAGGTTCAAGCATAGATGTGATTTTTTGCTAGTTTTTTCACTGTTTTTTGACATTTCAAAACAATTTTGCAGACACAATGAGTCAATTGAATGATATTTTTTTCACCAAAATGTTATTCTTTTGGTTTTGAATCACTTTGTAGCTAAAAGTTTTTTCATTTGAGTAGGTTTAGAAATTGAATTTAATCTCCAAATGTGTTTTTAAGAAAATTTCAACATCTTTTATCAAGACTAAAACATTATTTATAATCTTTCAATCTATATGGTCAAATAACCCCAAATTTGTTTCACACCATCTACAACATGCACACTACAAGATTGTACAATTGAGATTTTCATACTTCATTGAAATTTAGACTTATAGCACTTGAAAAGCAAGGATGCTTTTACACATGTTTGGACTTTGGGCGATGAGGGGTTAAACCCGGGGTTGGTGACTGTAGAAATCATCCCTTTTGGAACCATGTGATATCATCTACTTAAAAAAAATAAAAAATGCTCATTGGAGATCAAAGTACTGTGGAAGATTTCTCCTTTCACCACAAAATTCCAAGGATGAATAGTTGCAATTTTGTCCTAGATAGAGAGATTATTTGTCATCCATCAGACACTAAATGGCCGTATTAACGTTTATGGGTTAAACCTGCACCATCTCCACTATTTTCTTTAAGTTGGGTACCCCCAAAGTCCAAAGCACCACTTTTTGCTACTATGCCTATTTACTAATATTAGACTGGTTGAATTTTCATATTTTCTTGTTGGCAAGTGAAAGGAGGTTCCAACACACCAAAGAACATGACATTTGGATACCATATGCAAAAGCTTTGAAGGGTCAAATTTTTTGGGGGTAGAGGTTCTAAAACTGTTTCTCCCATGTGAGTACATCTTGATTTTAAAGATTTACATTGAGTGATGATGATGGTGGTTTTAGGTAGGGTGCAATTTGGAGTGGATCTAGTGCAAAGCAAATTTAAATTACATCATGCTACAATCTTTCTAAAAACATTTGGAAAAGTAGAAGGACAAGGTAGAAAGCATCCACTTGTCAATCTACTACATTAAGTAGTGAGTGTCACGACCCTTTTATAGCTCCTGTTACAAAATCTTTCATGTTTTCTTCTTGGAGAAATATCATCCAATTATTTCATTTGACATTCATGATGAAAAACTAGAGTGCAATGAGAATTCTTGTGATTTGTCATGCACACATTTCCTTTGTCTTTTGCCTTATTGATGTATATAGATTTGGCTATTAAAATATATGCAAAAAAACTACATTGAATAGGGGTATTAAGGGGACCCATACTAATTAATTGACATTCCACACTATATAAATATCTACCTTTATTGTAAAGCAGTAGTTATTGAAGTGTCAGGGGGATGTACATCATGTTTCACCCATCTACAATTTTCTACAATCAATCCTTTTAATTTTTTGGTCCCCTTAACCCCTAAAGGACCGAATGACCATTGAATGTACATAGTTAATGTTGGGTAGGTTTGTATGAAGTCATTTTCTAATGGATGTTCTTCAAATTTTGACTCAAGGTGTGAACATGTATCCCTGAAGTAAGAATACAATTTTTTTCCAATCGGATGCCCAGATCAAAAGTTATGTTGCCCTAAACTTTTCTCACAGCTCGGACAGCATGTGCAAAACATCTCGGAGTCCTGTACTTCTAAAATTTGGCATATATGTAACTTTCATAATATAAGATGCAAATGTCCAAAAAAATAACCATGTGTAGAGTAAAAATCTCACTCTAGGAGGTATTAGAGGTTGTTGTTCCTATCAGGCAAGGTCAAAAAAAACCTTTTTCTCCTAACTTCAAATGTTATAATCTTTCAATCCTTACGGTCAAAGTTTCTAAAATTTTTTCTACACATTTCCATAGTAGTCTAGTACAAATTTCTAGGGTTGAATTTTGAAAAAAAACTTCTTTTTTTCATTTTTTTCTCACTGCCCTTAAAAGTGGCATTTTTTCACAATTTGTGTCTAAAATGTGCCTCGGTTCTTTAGGGGTTAATACCCCTATTTAGTGCAGAAGGTTTCAAAATTTTCACAAATTGATTATGATATTGTAAAACATGTAATATACAAACTTGTAGTGATTTTAGGTCATTTAGAACATATATTGGTTGCATTGGTTATAGTTTTATCCTAGGATTTATCAAAGAAACTATGAATGCTTATAACGTTTGTGTATGATTTCAAATTAAGGCATGTTTTAGTGCAATAGAATTCACTTTCAATGACTAGTTGAATTGGCCTAATGGTATAATTATTATTTGTTTTACTAGTATTTTGATAATGTATAAAAAAATTCAGCAATAAAGACTATTAATTAATTTGGATTAGGTAAAAATTGGAATTTTACTTATTTCCAAATTGAGAATAAAAAACTACCAAACTATGAAGGATTGCAACTTTAACAACTTAAAAATTACAAATTTATAAATCACAATTTTCCAAAAAAAATTATTTCCAAATTATAAGTGAATATATCAAAATATTATAGTGGTTCAAAGCTAAGGGGTTTGAAAGGACATAGAGCATAGTTAGAAGACAATCATGGCTACATTATTTTATGGTTTTGATCCTCTTGATTTACATAATGTAGTGGATATCTAAGGGCTAATGGACTCCAAGGCCCCTCAAAAATTGATATAAGGCCCCTATGTACATCAATATAGAAAGCCACTCGATCAAAAGGTCATCACTAGAATAACTATTAACAATGAATGTCTAAAGTATGACTTTTAGGTGTATCTACTTTAATAAATTCTTTATATACGCATAATTTATTTTTATTCATTTTGAGGCAAACTCATGGAAACCATGATATGTAGTAAAATGGAAATAAAAAATCCTTTTGCTTTAAAAATTAATGTGTTGTTTCTTTTCTTAGAACACATTTTTGTAAAGGAATCCTATCTATGACCACCTATTCCACATTATTGTTGTTTTAAGCAAGATTGGAATCCTAAGATCATTTTCCTCTTTTATTTTCAGTCTTTTTTATTAAATATAAAATTTTAAAAAATTCACAAACCTCATCGATTATAGATTATAGCAAAAGATTGACTTCAAAATAAACAAATGGATGCAAGTTTTTTTTAAATATTTTAATTCTTTAGCTAAAACCATTATTCAACAAAAGATTCTTATTAAAATATTCCTTTTTATAGCAATTTTTGCATTTTATCACAAACTTTAAAAAAAAGGTAGTGAATAGTGATATTGTTGTTTCCTATCTTCCATCTTAATCTATTTGGTGCTATATTGGTTAGTTTTTAGTGTGAGAAAAAATCAATTTATTTCAATATAAAAATTGTTGCAAAGAAATTTACAATTAACCCCTAAACATCCAGATTCATCTCCAGAAATGACAATTTGAGAAAAATCATTATAAAGTGCTATTTGGAAGCATATTTTGGAATTGTTAAAGAAATAAAAGTTGTAGATTTTGATTTGTAGATTCCATCTGTACAGTTAGATTCACCAATGCTATCATTAATCTTTTTTTATAAATTTTGAAAGAGGAATTCAAAATTCCTTCAAAATTCGATTGCAAGTAAAATATTATCATTCTTTGAGTAAAATTTGTTGGAATGGATATGAAATGAGGTTCTCTTCACATGGTGATTTAAAAAAAATTGTATTCTTCCTATCTATGACCTCATTTTGGCTAATCCCATTTTGAACAGAAGTCAATGTAGTTTGACCACTTGACATACTTGCAAATTTGTAATTTTAGAAAAATATAAATGAACTCTAGTAACACCAAATCCAACCCTTAGATAGGACAACAACTTGATAACGTATCTTGACAAATTAAAATAACTTTCATCCAAGTAGTTAGGAGGATGAAATTAGAGTTTCAATCTATTAATCGTCCAAAAAATGGACATCGACGTGTTTAGGGGGCAAATGATTGATAATCATCAATTTACTATGAAGAACAAAATAAGCATTTCCTTTATAAATGTGGGTCATAAATAATCCACCCAATGCTATAAATAAGAAAATGGATGAAGATGCAATTCTAGGCAAGTTTAAAATAACTATAAATAGCTTAAAATTTTTCATAGTTGAAATTTTTATCTACCATTTGTGAATAATTCTTGACAAATGTATCAAATGAGAAAACCATGTTAAAAGCATATGAGGATCATTTATATAGTTTTGAATATGTAATTCCAATTTTAAAAAAACTTCTTCAATGAATCCTTTTCAATTATACATATCCCTTATGATAAACCAATATGGTATCTATCAAAGGTCATTGCCTTCAATTGAGGCAAGACATGTGTGTAGAATGAAAAGTGCACTTGATTTTTTAACTTTGACTTACAAACACAATCTACTATTATTGATAGGAGATTTATAAATCCAATATTTTTTCAAAGGAATTATGAAAAATTCAAGAAATTTAATAATAAAGCAGAGTACACTATAATTATTAGTAAATTTTGAGCAAGCCTACTATTTTTTTGAAATTGATAAATAATAGTTAGAATGAAAAGTTCTAATTTTTCCCAAAATTTAATAATGTGTTCCTAAATTTTTTTGCATGTTGGAAAAAAATAGTTTATTTTTAAGGTACTAAGTAAACTTTCATTGAACCTAATCATGGCTAACTAGGGTATTATTGAGTATCGTGAGTATTTGACAACATTTAATATTCAAACCTCCAAAAAAAGTCTCCTTTCCTTTTTACAATATGTTTGGCTTTGAATGTCATAATTGATGAAACTTGGATAAATCTAGCCAAGTTTAGAGCAAACCCAAAGTACACCCTTTCGTGTATCATCATTATGACAAGACACGACCAAATCGATATTGTAAAAATTGATCACCTTTCTACAAAATCCAAAGAATTGATCACTTTGTTTAAATTTGAGTTTGGAGTGCACTTTTATTGCAAAGCTCAATATGACTCCTCTTTAATTACTTTCTTTTAATACAGAGGTATTTCATTTTCAATTGGAGTTGTTTTCCTTATAGTGATTTTAATGTAATATACAATATTATCAATTTGATTCAAACAATATGTTTCAAAGAATTTTTTTTACTTGCTACATATTTTGTAGGATGGACCTTGAGGCAATTGCTTAAATGAATATGTGAGTGCACATAGTAGTGTTGTGTTTGGAACAATTTGTATAGGAGGTTGCAAAATGTAATTCTTTTGAAATGGAGGAAGATTACTTATCAAAGGTTTGCACAAAAATTTATTGTTCATGAGACAAATAGGGGAATTAAGGAAAGATGGTTAGGGTTGTTGGTGTTTTAGGGATGTATTTGCATCTTTGGAAGATTACAATACACCTCACTTTAGGAGCAAATTGAATGTTTGCCTACATAATAATTTTTGGAAAAAGGAAAACAAACAAGCCGAAGAATCAATTTTGTAGATGTTCATAAATCACTTCTTAAACACATTATTGAAGTTTTAAAATAAAATTGAGGCATTGTGGATGAATAAATTTAGATTACAACTTTAATTAAAAGGGCAAACACAACAAAGGAAAATCAAATCAAGATGATGGGATCCTTTATAACCCGTGGAATCACGTAAGATATTCATCTTGATATTACTTAAAAATGTGGATAATATCTATTTAGAAGATGAATCATTGTGGCACAATGTTTTTAATAAAATATTTGAGGCAAATAAGAAGGTAATACTTAGTAAAGAAAGCTACAACTCATGTTGGATTCCAATTTTAATTCAATTGTGGCTAGACAAGCTATAAAAGTACGAATAACAAAGCATCTTTATAAGGAAGTTTCATTACTTTTGTAATACTTGTGAAATATTGGATTCTAAATCTGGTGGATGTTGATCGCGATTGTGATGTTTTTGGCATTATTGCAGTATGGCCCTTGGATTTGTTTATCCAGCTTATGAATGTTACAAGGTAGTGGAGAAGAAAAGCCCACATTCAGAGCACCTACAATTTTGGTGCCAATATTGGTAAGTATTTATTCATGTTAGTTGTTGTAAGTGTATAGTGTTAGACAATTTTATTTTTATGTCCTATTTTTGGTAAAAACATGTACTTTAAGAGATAGACTTAGTTTAGGTTTGTTCAATAAATTAGTTGGTTCATCTAATTCCCAAAGTTGCATTCACTAGAATCGCAAAACAATTTTGAAAAGATATAAATGTATCCAAAAAATTGGACTAGGTTGGATAGTTATTTCCTACCTAATAGAATTGTCAATTATTCTAATTGTGAAGAATTTGATGTTAATTAATAATTGTACTATGAGAAAATTTAATATATGCTTAATCTAATGTTGATATTTTGTATTGTGTTGCAGGATGATAATTGCATTGATGACTGTTTTAGAAAGATTGGGAGATGTACTCATTTCTTGGTGTTTCTCAATTTTATTTTATTTTTTCATTTTGTATAAACATCCCATATTTATTATTTATAAGTCCATGACTACTTGGATAGACACTTGAAAATCTCAATTGACTTGGATGCTTTGCAATCTTGATGTTTGATGATTGAAACATAGTAAGTGGCACTATCAAATGTAACTAATGACAATAGTATTGCTTGGACTAAATTTCCAATTTGTGGTTTTCTTGTTGTTTTCCAGGGTGCCTATGTATAGTGAGGCAAAACTTGCCTTTGTCATTTATCTTTGGTATCCCAAGACTATGGTAGGCCATGTTTTACAATGTATACCAATCCAACAAAATTGAGTATTTTGATGGTCTATGTTTTATGTATGTGAATAGTGAACATGGTTGTCTTGCTCAAATATGGAATGTTGTTTGTAGGGAACAACATATATATACAACTCCCTCTTAAGGCCATTTGTTGCCAAACATGAGCTAGAAATTGACCAAAATCTCAATGAGCTAAAGACTAGAGCTAGTGATGTAGCTCTTCTTTGGTGCCAAAGAGGATCCATGTATGTTCAAACTCGATTTTTTGAATTGCTTCAATTTCTTGCACTACAATCTGATCGAGCTCGAAAAGTCTCTATTCCTAGTGAAGGCACTCCTATAGTTCCACCTCAACCTTCTACCCAAGGGCATCCTCAAAGTCGTCCGCAGGTGTGCTTGTCACTTATTACTTCACTCAACTCTTTTTGTTGTGGTAGAGTGATCAATGAAAGATTTGATGTTGTCATGTAAGCTCTTTTAGATTCATTGCCTATGATGTGATAAGGTAAATATCCATAATATGTCCCTTATTCTAAATCAAGTCCTTCAAATTTTTGTCCAATCTATAAAAGCAATTCGAAAATAGGAATCACATTCAAATGGTTGGTTTAGGGTTGAATACCTAAGTTGTAGTGAAGATTATGAAATTAATGTTGCTAGAAAGCTTGAGCTGGGCTTATTGTTCTTGTGGATTATAAGTGTATATGAGCCACACACTATACTTTGGATACATACTAACAACTTACATTTTTTTTTAAGATTCATGAAAGTGGTGGTTCCAAAGTTTCTAAAGGTTATGTGATATGATAAACTTGTATTTTCTTTTGGAATTGAAGGACAATAAAGTCACTCTCAATTTTGATCTTGTTTATTTTTGTAGAACAATCCATTCTATCCTCCACAACTTCCACCCAAGACTACAAGTGTAGGGAGTCACCTTAATCCCTATTGTCTACAAGGTGATCAAGTTGGTCAAAGGATACATCTCCCTCATGAGTCAAGGTCACACACTCTTTCAAATGGTGAAGAAGAGCCATGCTATTATGAAGACCAGGTAGAGCGATCAAGTGTAGAGCAAACTTTGCCTCCACAAGCTCTAAATACAAAAATTCTTGCTGATAATCCTTGGTGAGATTTATTTTTTCTTTTGTATACTTCACATTTTTATAGACTTTAGAAATAAAAATCAATATGACTCTATGCAATTAGTTTACCCCTTCTATTTCAGGTTTGTTTTGGCGAGGATAAAGTTGTTGCTCCTTTTATGCTTCACTCATAAAGCCAATTGAAGATGATGATCAAGACAGGTTTTTGATAGTTATTCAAAGGAATATAAACATGAAAAATAAAAATAAAAATAATTCTTTAGTTCCACCCCTCAAAATTGATCCTAATTGGGTTTGTTGAATTTAACATTGACATTTGTTTATACTAGAATTCAAATATTAATCCATTTTTACCAATTTCATAAATCTTTAGGATTAAATTATGAACTTGTGTTTGTTGTTGAGATAACTTAGACTAGTTGCAACCTCATTTGGAAATACATAGTCTTCCCAAAATGTTTCTAAGCATCTTCTAGCTATTCTTTGCAAGCATTATTTGCTACATTATAAAAGAAGTTATCATGAATATGCCAAAATTAAATTGTAGCCTATTTATATCACAATGAAGTCTATGCTCTTGGTACATAGTGGTATAAATGGGCCACATCTAAATTGTGGAACAAATTGGATGGTGTGCTTCATGCTTTTTTCTTTTCCTATTTTTGAGAATGTTTCTTTTACAATGTTTGTGCTTGTAAGAGCAAATGGAACTCTTTTCAAATCTTGGTGTACATATGGGGTAGGTCAATTATAAATTTCTTTCCCATGTAAGTTAACCCCTAAAGGACCAGCCTTGTGTTTTTGGCAACATAACTTTTTTGGGCAGGTACATGTGAGCGGAGATTTGACTCATTTAGGCTGAATTTTTTTGACAACGTGTGGACGAGGAATATCTTTGATGCATGCTAAATTTCATTTCATTTGAGTATACAAATAAAAAGTTATGATGGAAAATGTTGTTTGTTTCTCAACTCGGGCAGCTCGGGCAGATCTGAAAAAATCACTTTTTTCAAAAATAAAAATTTGAAATTGGTTTTCTATATTTACATATATGGGGAAAGCTTTGAATCAGTCCATTTTGATCAATGTGATGAAAGTTATGAGAAATTTCAGTTTGCGGGCAGTTAAGGAATCTGTACTCTAAAAAAAACTTTGAAGTCCTTTATTTAACTCAATTTTTCAAATTTTTTGAAAAAAATAAAATCATAGGATGGAGATTGTTTATTACAACATTACAACCATTGGGATTGGCATTTTTCAATTCCATAATTAAAATTTTGACAATGTAGTATTTTGAATTATTCTCTACTTCTTTCTACATTCTATTTTTTTCCTATATGTTATACAATTCCAAATGATTCGAAAATTTTCAAGAACATAGCCAACTTGCCTTGAAAAATGAATCCAAAGATGCACCACCATTTTGGACATTTTTTCATACAAATGTGTCCTTCTGAAGTGCTGCTGCCCAGTTTTTTGCAGGGCAAAAAAACTGATTTTCGTCACTTCAAATGTTAATATCTTCCAATCCACACGGTGGAAATTTTTGAAATTTTTTCCACATCCATTCAAAACAACTTACTACAAGATCCTACGGTTACATGTGTTCAAAAATGTTTTTTTTCTTAAATTTGGTACTTGTGCTAAAAATGGCAGTTTTGGAACGTTTTTGGTGAAAACATAGTCAAGGAACTTTAGGGGTTAAAATTTCACTAAAAGTAGTTAATTTGAAAACATGATAGTTATTGACTAAGATATTTATTGCTTGATGTGGTTTGAATTTAGAACCAAGATTATTCTTAATATCATATATATGTTTTTAAATGCTTTTACAATTGATATTTGTATAAGAAATTCCTATATTTATTCTATTTTGCTCATTGCAATGGTGAATTTGAATCTTTTCTTTGACCATGCATCCATAAGGTAGTTAGAGTGATGTCATAAGAAGGTACAATACTTTTGTATACCTTTTCTTATGGGATATTTTTTCTATTCAATGTACATTGTGAACATGGCATAAATGGTGTAAATATTAGAGATGTTAATGGACTTAGAATTTAGCATGTATAAAAATTTACAATAGAGCCAAAGCCTATCTACAATTTTTCATTCCCAAAACAAAGTCTAAGAAAATTATAATTTATCATTAGTTATCAAAAAATTATATATTTAAGTGAATTGGGAACTTAGGTAGTTCATTCAAGGATGTTCAAATTGAACAAATTAGTCATACAATTCATTCACATATAAAGGTTTTACAAATTTCTCCATCTTGGTTTGTTTTTTTAGGAATTGATATCAATTGATATCATCAATTGAAATGGTGACAAATCTCATCTTCCTGCATACCATTACAACTATCTCATTTCATATTGTAATTATAGAGTGCAAAGGAGTTCATGGTCATCATAAGAATACATGGCTCTAATATAGATCAACTAAGAGGATCATTTCCTTGTATTTCTAAATTCAACGTCCAACAAGTTGCAATTATTACTACTTAATTGACTTGAAATCAATAGGTGTTGTCAAGGTCTTTTAGTCTACCTATGTTATTTCATTTGTAATAGTATAATAAGGTCCAATGGGAGTGCCAAAATCAATTGCTGCTAGGAAAGAGCAAGATGACTTACTTCTTGTTAAATGTTTTGGGTAAGCTTCTCAATTATTGTTGCCTATCTAAAATCATTACTATAACCCTAAAATTTCTAAAAAAGGATAAAACATTACGTGATTACAAAGCACATGAAATCCACATTGCAACAAATAAATAATAATTAATTATAACATGTGGTTGAATCAAATTCATCTCAAGGTCAATCACTATCTATATTTTTTAATAATAGAGATATTTGCTAAATGGCTCAAAATAGAATTCTATATTGAGCTTCTTCAACCCCTTGTTTCCAATTCAAGTGCCTCTTTAATATTGCCTTTTCTAATGTCATACATTTGGTGTGGAATCCAGGACCATTTTAGTTGTGATTATTGGATATTGATCAATTATGTTTGTGTTCTTGTTTGGAAAGTAGATATATTTTAATATTGGTAGTACAAACCATGAAATCTTTGCAACAAAAAACATCGATTTTTTGTAATTTGACAAAATTGAATTTCATCCTCAAAGGTGCTTTCAAATTTACATGAATATGCATAAGCATAAATACATGAAATCGTGATTGTATATGTGGAAAATGTGCATTTGATATATTGTGTATTATGAAATATTTAGATGCTAAATTATTGATAGATTTCCAATGGAAATAGAATATGTCAATTCTCATTCTAAGACCTTTTTTGTAAATAAGACTTTACTATGCACTTAAAGGATTTTTTAAAAAAATTCAAAAGTGAATTGAAAAACAAATTCTATAAGTTATTTTCATAGGATGATGCTTTGATTGCAAACCAAACAAGACTCTTCATAACTTTCACATCAATAATCAAAATAGAATGAATCAAATTGATTTCTATTTATATATGAATGTTGTCTATGAGGAAAAAAATTGAATTTTTATTTCTTGGAATCAACTATTTTTCCTTAACTTTTGCTCAATGGCACCAATTGAAAATGAAATTATCATCCCCATATACTTATATGTTCTTTTATATGTTACTCCTAAAAGTCACAATGTCTCCCTAGGGGACACTTGGGATTTTGGGTAGGTTCATGTGACCTCAATTTTTGACAAATTTTTTTAAGAGTTCTTTTGCGAATTGAAAAACACACAAGCTTTTGGGGTATATAATTTTTATTTCAATTGGTGCTATCCAAACAAAAGTTTTGCTACTAGAAGCCCTATAAGCAATTTGATTTGGGTAGAAAAAAATGAATTTTTGTTTGTTTCATGTAGATTGTATTTTTGCCCATATTGAAAGCTTTGATTCATTCCATTTGGATTAGTGATGTGAAAGTTATAGATTTTTTTTTCTAGGCAATCATTGCATCTTTTAGAGATAATAATGTATTGGATTCATTTATGAACTTGATTTTTACCATTTTCAAAATAAAATTCATAGGGTTCAATTTCTTTAATAGAACAATCTCACTATTGGGATTAGTGTGTTTCAATTCCACTTTAGAGTTATGAACAATTTGTTTCTTTCTACTTCTACTTAACAATTTTTTAAAGAATGAAAATGAAGTCTATTTTTCAGAATTTTCCCCCAAGATTCTCAACTTAATACTCCATCATAAAGATTTCTTACCTCAAAACTTTTTAGTGCAATATTCAAAGTCAAGAGGATTCTATGTTTTACAATCTAGTCACACAAGGTGCCAAAAAGTCCATTTTCTTTAGTTTAAATGCAATTATCTTGAAATATACATGGTCAAAGTTTCTTAATTTCTTCCACACATTTTTATGCTAGCATAGTACAAGATCCTGTGGTTAGATATGCAGAGAATACAATTTTCAAAGTTTTTTGCTCATTACAATAGAATTAGCAATTTTGAATAGGTTTTGATGAATAAAAAGGCTTTGGGACTTCGAAGTTAAAAATATGGTTAAAAAAATCAAACTAGAAGATGAGATCATATAAACTTGCCCAAACTTTCATTTCTTCCTTAACGAGTTTTTGGTACTTCAAGAGTAAACAAAATATGGATGCAATCACTTCTCTTCAATTCCTTATAGACAATGCATGCATTTGGTGAGGTATGAGATCTTCTTTTAATATAGTTTTAATAGGAATAACACCAACTTATACTCATTTGGAAATTATGCAAATTACCTAATAATAACACAAACTTTACACTCCTTTTGGAATTATGCTGTGAATTTGTAAAGTACACTAATATGAAAAATTTGGAGTATTTTAGATAGAACCAAAAATGATATTCTATTTTCATATTGGTAGTTTTAGGCCTTTAACTCCTTAAAGACTAGAGGGGAGTTTAGATTTCCAAAATTGTGAAGATTTATCATAAAATGAAATTTAGAATAATAATTTAATAATGAATCTCAAACAATAGTTGTAAAATATGACGCATAGATCATATCCATATATTTAAATCAACTAGTACACAAACAAATATTTTTCAATAAAATTTGAAGCAAAAATTGAAAATTCCTTCTAAAATCTATTGTAGATTGAATACTTGTGATTTTTATTAAAAAAAATTACTTGAATTTCAAAATGTTAAGTTCTAATTATAGTAATTTTTGAAGATTATAATTTTACTTTTTAATTCGTAATTTTTGAAGGATCATTTTTTCAATTGAAAAGGTAATTTTTTGAGGCCGTACCTACTAATACCTATTGAATAATAGAAAATTCGAAAAGCAAAGCCTTCATAATCTATACCATAAAAATGTTGAAGAACTAATATACAAAACTTCAAAAAAATTGATGTATGAAAAAACACATTCTTGTGTATTTGGCAGATGTATTTGCATTCATCCATTGTTCAAAATTTGAAGGCATGGTCCTCTAGGAGTTAAACATTTAAGAACTTTAGATCACTATAGAAATGAAGAATGCGCCTAGTGGTTCAAAAATCAGATCATTTTTGAGTGACTACCTTCATTGTAGGCGAACGTTCTTCTAGGTTTAATCCCTAAAGTTCTTTCATATTTAAAGGGCCCAAAACTACTTCAAGGTATTTGTATCCAAAGTAAGACTATAATCTTCATCTATATTTAATCTTTAACAAATTCAACCATAGGATCCTTTAGTTAACTTGCTCAAGTACATCTTCCCAAAATTTTAGAATGAATACCTCCATTGATTGTAAGTTTGATGGGCTTAAACTTCAAAATCTTGGTTCTCCTAGCCCTTCCAAAAGGTGAAGTTTCATATTTCAAAATTTTAGGGAAAAAACATGTATGTCCCATAACTTGTGCCTTTTAGTCAATATATATATATATATTAAAAATTTTCCTTATAAAACAACTTACACATTCTTCTTTAAAAAAATTATAAAGTAGGAGGTAGTATTGATTAAAAGAAAAACATCAATTGCTAATAACTTTCATTGGAAATTGAGAATTAATAATCCCAATGGCAAGAATGTTCCAACTATGCTAGTGCATGAGAGCAAAGATGTGAGCTTGTGAGCCTTAAACCTAATTGAAGGTATGTATCTACAACCATTCGAAGGTGTTTATAACATGTATACTTATAATAGAGAAAGACTCTATATCATACCTAGGTACCTATAATATAGACATCTATAACCATAAAAAGTGTCTATAATATAGATTCTTAGGCTCATGAACTCATAGGTTCTATGCTCACATGCTAGCACTCCCCGGAATGTTCAAGTAAAGAAATGAATTTTTTTTATTTGAAATGTTTCAAAATTGAGTTCAAACAATGACTTTATATGCTTTTTCCACGACTTTGTTGCCCACAAAATAAAACTCCTCATAACTTTCACCTCATTATTTTGAATTCAAATGCTTTTTATAAGATATCAATCAATACAATCCAATAAACTTAAATCATAATTTTTTAATATATTTTTAACTGTCTAGTTTGATATTGAAATAAATAAAAAACTTCTAACTTTTGCAAAATTTATTAGAATGATATGCATCAAAGTTGATATTTAGATTAGGATGAGTAGCATCCATCCTAAGAATTTTATGCAAAAACTTCAAATTATGAAGTGAACAAAACTTGCCCAAGTTCTCAAAGTCCCCAAGTGGTCTCCTTGATCCTTTAGAGGTTAACCCCAAAAGGACCAAGTGGCATTTTTTGGCAACATAGTATTATCAATCATCCATTTACAAACCAAATTTTCACACAATATGTGGTCAAGGAGTAGCTTTCAGGCACAATAATTTTTATAACTTTTGACTACATAGTTAACCCCTAAAGGACCAAGTTGCTAAGTATGAATATGAAATTCTTTTTGTTAAAATTTTTTTATAAGTATTCGCCACTTATTTCTTCAACAAATTATGCAAAAATGCAAGTTGTAGGATCTACACATTTTTGTATAAAAAGCTTGAAAGATGAAATCTAACCACTTAGGAAGACTTGAAAACACTTCTTTTTGAAATTCAAGTATAATGATCTTGCAATTGATAAGGTATCTTAGTTTGAAATTTTGGAAGGGTACACTCTTACTAACAAGTGAACTAAAGGATCCTATAGTTGGATTTATTAAGAAATTTAATATAGATGAAGATTTTAGCCTCACTTTGGAAACTAGTATTTTGAAGCAGTTTTGGACCTCTAAACATGAAATAATGTAAAGACTTTATAAGCAACGTGATTGTCATCCATATTTCATCAAAATGGTTGTGTCAATCAAATCAAATTCATCCACATTCATCCTAGAATGGTAGAACCACCCATTACCAACCAAACCCCATGCCTAATCTATAGGTACTAGGAAATTCAATAGAGACTATGATTGATTTCTAACCAACAGTTCTTGGTTTCCAACCATCTTCTAACCATCAATGTCATAATACATGTGCTAGATTTTGAGAGTCAAAGTAGTCTTTGAATGAATAGTTATAGAAGACTCTATGTGTTGGGGATGAGTCCATATCAACTTTTGACTACCAAAATTCATAGTAATTTCAATTAAATGCAGAAAATTACCCAAAAAATTATAATCTCCATGATTTCTATTTTTCTACAAGGTAGAAAATATATATTGCCTTCTACTACTCCAGATTATGTATAAAATGCTTAAGTGGTTGGTAATGGGTGGCTCTACCATAGAATAAAGCATCTTTCACTAGTCCAAATCGTGAAATAATTGAACTATCTTCAGTACCTATTTCATTCCCTTTAGCTAATTTAATTTAATTTTTTTTCCCGCTGGTCATAAAAATAAAGACGTCTAGGCGTCTTGTCTTTTTCATCATGTCGTGCTATCACACCAAGACCACCTGTACAACCATGGAATGAATAAAATTAATAAAATTAATAAAGCCAATGAACTCACCCCCAACACCCCTCCCATTAATAAAAAAATAAAAAAAATAATAGAAGAATGAACTCGGAGTCCTTCATACAAACAATTCAAGCATAGAACTCATCACACCACCTGAATAACAGACGAGCTCCAGCACCTATCAGAAAAATCTCACCTGATTTTCACCGCCGAACGCTACGACCACAAGACGGCGACCACAGGACAGCGCATCAACCATCCCCCACCCGAGAGGCGGCGTCCTCTTCGTCTTCGTTTCCACATGCCCTTCTCGGTGGGCAGGATTCTCGGATGCCCGGCGCAGCTTTTTGTCCTCTGACAGACACCCCGCTCGCCGATGAGGCGATGACACTCGCTTCTTCAGTTCCCCGCCATCTCCATTTAATTAATAAGTTTTTACACCTGCCTCGTGCTCTTCTCATTATTTGTGCATCGATTCCGTCAGTTTGCACGCCCGCATTGGCAGGGTTGGTGTGGTGTGGTGTGTGGTGTGGTGTGCTGAGAGGGGCTTGCGCGCAAGATTTCGGAAGAATGCTGGGCTTGCAATGGCGGGGAGGCTCTTGGGGAGGCAGGGAGAACAGGTGGGTGGAGGAGGACGAAGGCGAGGACGATGTGGTGTCCACACATGATGAGATGGCGATGGAGAGTGTTGGTTGAGAAACAACGTCGAATGTTGGTTTTCGTGGTTGAGTTCTGAGAGTGCGTGATTGACATCCACGCAGGTGATGATAAAATACTCTTGCAAGCTGAGATTTCCTTCCCCTGCTTTCTTGGTGGGGGTGATTACCTGTACCAGCTTTTGGAATTCCGATCGTGGTCTCGCAGTTTGGCGTTTCTGAAATGGCAGGGAGGTAGACCTTTTCTGGAAGCGGTTAGATTGAGTTCAGAGTATTGGGGATAGTAGCCTCGCTCAATGCTGTCTCTGTTTGATGATCGACTGCAAGTGTGGAGAGGCAATAGGCATATGGAGGATGACATTTGCTTTCTTGAGGCAGTTGAATCCATCTTGTGAGAAGAAACCGTGTGTAGAGTTTTGTGGAGCCATAAGAGCTGTGAAGTCTCTTATCTGTCTCCTTTGCAATGGGATCTGGGTTCAGAAGCAATGCTTGTTGACCATGATATCTCGAAATTCTCTCATTATTCTCGAATGCGTTCAGTCTTGCAATTTTTCTTTAGGACTGATCGATTGGATGCTTCAACCTTTTAACTGAGCCCCTTGAGCTCTAGTTCGTGTGCTTGTTTGCCATGACAAGCACTAGGCTGTCAATGTGCTTGCTAGTACTCTAGCTCCTCTCCAGTGCCTCCACTTCCGCAATTCTTGTTTCACAGAACTGACTTACTAGATGCTTAGTTATTCCTCCAGCTCCTCCAACTCCCGTCAGTAGAAACAGGCCCTAAAATTTACGGAGAATACTGAAGAGGATGGTGCACCAGACAATTGGCCTGGAGAGAACGAAGAAGAGCTTTTAGGAGTCTAAAAAAACAAAATGATTCCTTGTAGAGGGTGGTTCCGGTGACTGTTCTGAATGCCTGACTTGTTGTGTGACTTCCACAGATGTCTAGAGAGAAATTTGGAAACTTTTCAAGGCAAAGTATCCACAGGCTTCTATCCATGTTTTCCTGGAGTCGTCAGGGGCAACAAGTGCCCACACACGGTGAACGTTTCTCGCGGGTGGAAGCAGTAATGCCGCAGAAAGAATTGTCCACCTCCACGGAGCTCATTCTCTTCAAGGACGTGGAGAATCCGACGCGCCGTGATCTGTCCTACACCAGCCTGCGCGACTTACTGGCGACCTCGCCCCGCCATTGTCCCATCAAACCTAGTGAGGAATTGAAGGAAGTCGAGGACGAGCGCCGCCCCGCCATCAAAAACCGTCTGGTGGAGCTCGCCGCTCGCGCCTACCTCCTTCCCACGCACGTGCAGACCACCCCTGCCAGTTACCAATTCTTCTCGCGTCAATGGGCTAGACTCTCCAACAGGAACTGGCTCCATAGCCACCCGTCGAGCTTGACCTTGCAGCCCAATTGCCTGCACTGGGTGGACATCACTGCTGCCTTCTGCTCTTTGTTCAAGCTGAGTCAACTCCGGCCGCAGCCTGTACTGCGCCTCTAAGCAAAGGCTACAAGAAAAATTTGCCTTTCCTTTTGAATTTCAGGACGATGAGTGAAGGCATGATGGTACCTCCTCCAGAAAACCGATTTTGGCCATTGAGTTTGGATTTCAGGACAATGTGTGGAGACAGGGATGCTCTCACCTTTCAGAAAGTGGGGATTTGCCGTTGGTTTTGAATATCAGGACATTGTGTAGAGACAGGGCCACGAGAGATCAGAAAAGTTGATGCAGCTAAAAGTTGGAGTTTTCGACTTGGGGAGATGATGATGATGTGTTTGAGGATTTTTCAAAACAATTCGCTGCAGCATGAGGATGATGAGATGGTGGAAGAGGAGAGCGTCGCAGATTCAGTTGGTGTTTAACCCCAACCATCAATTCCACTCCTGTTTTTTTTCCCTCGTTCCTAGCATGCGAATGTATTCTCTGTACATGCTTTCTTGTAATTTTCCAGGAGGGGTCATGTAAATTATATGCAGGAATTACTGAATATGAGTCTGTGAAACAGAGTCTCACTCTAGAAGAGATACCCAGGGTAGCACTTGCTACTTTTTGTCCATGGTCTCTGCCTTCGAGAAGAGGCACCAAGGGTATGGAAGCAGTGCTATTTCTGTGGTGTAGTTAGTAGTTTATGAAACAGACTCTTCATTCACGCTGGTTTTGGGGTTTTTAAGTTCTTTTTTTATTCAGGAACTTCGCTTGAATTCTGCTAGCAGTTTACGAAGTCCATGCTGTTCTGACTTGTGAAGAATCGGGAAGTGGTCTGTCAAATCGTGCACCGAATGAAGGGCTTGATAGTGTCAGAGGTGGAGTGTTCATTTGGCCAATCTCACTTTGTAGGGATTCTCAAACTGTCTTGGAGAACTGTTGATGATCTTCCAATAAAAATTTGCTGATCCGAATTGCGTCTCTCGCTCTACTCACTTGATTCAAGAGGACATGGAATGGATGTCCGCTTCTGTGTGTCGTCAGCGTACTATTATTATGTTTGTTGTCTGACAGGGTGTAGGGACTCTCTGTTTTAGTTCTGACTCCTGACCCACCGCAGATACTCCTGTTTCTGAAGTTGTACATTGGTAAGTTAAGTTACTGCCGTAGTACCATTTTCTGATGAAGTATGCAGGCAGTCAAATCACCGGCAATTCTGAAAACGATTTGGGTAATAAGTTCACTGCCTAACACAACAGTTCTTTAGCCCTTTTAAGCCTGCCTCTTTTACTTTGGAATCAGAATCGGTAATGCATTCTGAGCTTCCGAAATGGCTGGTCTAAGATTAGTTGGTTCTTTGATTTGAATTTGATTAAGCCTTCTTCTACTTCCATTCGAATTTTATACTATTTGGCTTCTGTTATTCGACAGGAATCTCTACCTATGTTGTAAACGGAAAGACAGAAAGTCAACTTACAAAATGTATATAACCTTTTGATACGATGAGTGTGATGAATTGGGATTTGGGGATGCAACAATGGGCACTACAGAATGTCATTCATGATCTTGTGGAACAAACTGTATAATAGTTCTCAACTTTGACAATTCTACAAAACCAAACTATTACTAGCTAGATTACTTCAGTAGTAACAAAAGTACTACACTCAATCTTCTCTAAATTAATGATGTATAAATGGGCTCACTTGTTCAAGACTGGTTATATTGTTGTCATCCAATAGGGATTGTTGAACCTCGCAATTTTTCTCCACAATTTGTAGTTTCAGACAAAACACATTTCTTCTTTCTCCTGAAGTACTGAACCGCCACAGAATTTGGGATTTAATTATAAAATCGCCGTATTCTGTGAGCTAAACTCCTCTACCACCCCTAATTAGATGTGAACAAGACTTGACAGATTCTAAACATACACAAGAAATGTGGTATTACAGAGTATCGTCACCTTGGACTAAGCCGGGCGTACTCTGTACTTTCATGTTGCATTGAAGTGCTCACTTCACCCACCAAAAAGCCATCAGCAATGAAGCTCTGGTGAGTCAGGGAGTTGGGGATTCGTGAAGGATTTTTTTCCCCCTTGAAGCCTTGGATGTCAGCAATTCATGTCAATAATTGCTTCTGAAACAGCGACAACGCAAAGCGGGGAACCACTCAGGGAAGAAGAAGAGTACAAATAGTACTGACAAAAAGCTTTGCCTAATCCTAAATTCCTAATCCTAATTATTTTAAACAGTACTACTCTCTACCCCTGCAATGACACTGCCGCAGGGGAATAAGTTAAATGTGTACATACTTCACAAATTTGCTCAGAGTTTGGCATGCCATCAGATGTGCACACAGAACATGAGAGACTCAGGAATCAGGATATTCCGAGAATGTGCAATTACAGAGAGTTTCATTAGAGAGGATTAAGTTAGGTGTAATGGATTATGTCCCGGAGGCGAGTCGGCAGGGCTTCTCCATCTTCTTATAAAATTCTCAAGGTACCAGTCCAATTGCATCTCAACCTGCAGGATGTAATTAAGGTAACAGATCGCTTCCATGTGAGGATTCAATCTCTTGCAAATTGAACATCAACATCTGAGTGACATTGGCCTAAAAAAGCACTGACGAAAGCAGCAGCAGCAGCAGCAAAAACAACAAAAACATCGGATATTCCACAGCAAAAGTCGCGGAGCAGATTAGCAGAACGCTCACCCACTTGCGAGATTCGATAACAAGACTTCTACAAGGGTATATTACCTCAAGTCCCCAAACCCCGCGCGCTTGGTGCGCTGTGGATAGCATCCGTCGTACAACAACAGAGTGAAAACCGCGCCCGCAAGCGACTTCGGAATCAACATCTATTTTAGATACTGATTCCGAAATTAATACCCGCGCGCTTCGGTATTAATTTCGGAAGGGAAAATGCGACCCCGAGCTGGTGGGCCACGGGCGATGCAAAACAGGCGCAAGTGCGCTACTGACTGACGACGACGGGATAGCGACGGGATTGCGTCCCACATCGCGCCAACTGAACAAAACGGAGACGACAAGGGTGTCTGTAAAATAAAGATCCACAATTTTGTGCTTCATTAATTTATCTTCTATACCTAATTTGGGGCCATTGATTGCAAATATGAATTCAAAGACCCTCCCGTGGGAGCCCTGTGGGGTCTCACTCTAAGATAGGTTAGAGTAGGAACATCTGTAACCCCTAGATGAATTTGATTGTGTTTTCACCTAAATGTTCCCAAACTGTCATTTCTAGTATAAGTACCAAATTTTAGGAAAAAAAAACATTTTTAGATACATGGAACCATAGAATCTTTTAGTACACTGGTTTTAGAAGATGTGGAAAAAATTTCAGAAATTTCCACTATGTAGATTGAAAGATATTAATGTTTGAATGGACAAAATCCTTTTTTGGGCCTTGCAAAAAAACAAGCAGCTGCACTTTAAAAGGTTTCATTAATATGAAAAAAATTCCAAAATGGTGGTGCTTCTTTGAATGCATTTTTCAAGGCAAGTTGGCTACATTCTTGAAAATTTTCAGATCATTTGGAATTGTACAACATATCGGAAAAAAATAGTAAGTAGAAAGAACTAGAGAATGATTCAAATTACTAAATTGTTAAGAATTTTCATGATCATGGAATTGAAAAATGCCAATCCCAATGGTTGTAATGTTGTAATTAACAATCTACATCCTATGATTTTATTTTTTTCCAAAAATATTGAAAATTGAGTTAAATAAAGGATTTCAAAGTTTATTTTAGAGTAAAGAATCCATAATTACACCCAAACTAAAACTCCTCATAACTTTCATCTCATGAATCAAAATGGAATGATTAAAATCTTTCCACATATATATAACTTTAGAAACCCAATTTCAAATTTTATTTCTTTAAAAAGTGATTTTTAAAGAATTTTTTTGGATCTGCCCAGTTTGCCCATTGAGCAATGAAAATGACATATCATACAATAACTTTTTAACCATGTCCTCAAAACTAATAAAAATTGTTGGGCTTTAAAGCTACTCCTTGGACACATGTTGTGTGAAAATTTCAAAGAAAAATAATAAAAACTCCATTCGTAGTGAGCTGCCCAAAATCGCTATGTTGCCAAAAAAATGCAGTTTGGGCATTTAAGGATTGAAGTGATGAAGTTCGGTGTAGGAAATCTTGGACGAGGTTGTGTGAGAATTTGCGATCGTCGTTCCGGCAAGGTCGTCGCTCTGCTACGCCGTTGATTCTGAGTTGGAGGACGAAACCTCGTCAGAGTGCTCAAAGTATGGGAATGCGACGCGGGTTCTTATTTTTGAGATTACCGAGCCACATTTCCCTGCCGCAGAAGCTGTTCGAATTTTTGTGCAATTTGAACGGTCAGAAGAAACCACCAAAGCCCTCGTAGACTTGGAATGATCTGGCACCTCCGCCAGGGGAGGTTCCTGCTGCATTACCTAGCTGGGTCCTGAAACAACTATGGATTTTTCTCACAATTTTAATTGCATGTAGCATATATATTCCACCTTATTAGAGTGGGATCCATACTCTCTGTACCCAATCTTTGAAGAGGTCTCCATCCTTGTATAGGTACAATACAGATCATAAATCATCTGCAGCGATAAGTTAGTAGCTAGTAAGGGATACAATGCTGGTTTGAGGACTTGTTGAATCAAAATAATGTTTCGAATGCCTGACTTAAGCTTCTTCACCATCAACGTAATGAGATGCGCTCCTGTTTGGCTGATATTAGTACTGATAACAACACTGATTGAGCTTCGCGGACTCAGAGATGAGATTGTTTCACTTTTTGTCTTCCCAATTATGCAAAAAGCGGTTCATCTCTATTCTGGCCTCATGCGAAAATTAAGTGCTTCATCCGCAAACAGTCTTCAGTTATTGTGGAGCAGGTTTCAGCAAGCTTAGCAGGTAATTATGTCGATGTTTTGCAAAGACGGTGAGTGCCTTCTCCTAAGTCTTTCTTGTGGAGGGCTCCTACTTATTCTTAGCTCTCAACGAGTGAAATTGGACGTCACTGTAGAACTAGCTCATCATGTACTTTGCGGAGAATGGTAGAGGCACTGTCTGCCTATGTTTATTCCTTTAGAGTGGCGAGTTTTGCAATTTATCGCTATGCAATGTTTTACAAAAGAACCACATTTTAACTTGAAAGATTTTTCATTCCAAGTTTTCAATTATAATGCACTCTTTTGAGTTTGGGATGTATGCATTTATGCCATTCGATTGAGCAATTTCTCTTTCAAGGTCTATTTGTGTCCTAAAACATTACAAAGTTTAAAACAACAATTACTTGATATGGTCGCAATGGTGCAATTCCAAACTACAATATGAACTTCAAGTATTGTCAGCACCTTTATATATCAACTTCATATCTTAGACAAGAAGCACAAGTTATAAAAGATATTGGTGCATGACATGTCATTCATGAAGAAGAAAATGTACACATCCCTAATATTACTGGTATTTCTTCTATAGCAAATGTTCTAGCTCAAACTTCACTATACTCTACATTATCACCAAATGAAGCATTATTGGCTATGGTAAAAGATGAGCAAATTGTATCAAAATCAATTTGCGAGAAAGATTCAATAATGCCCCAATAGAATACTTTAGCATCCAAGGGTGTTTTGGAATTTTATACATAATTACATGAACAATTTAGAAGATGCTATAAGTATTTGCAAATTCAACTTTTAATCCTATCATCTTCTAATTTTGATGATGTAGGTGATATTTATTAAGATATCATTGAAGAATAGAGATGCAAGCTGAACTTGAAATCATAGCAGATTTCCCATCATTGCCTTTGTTTGCATTAGAAAGAATTCAAGGTCATGGGAGGGCCATTTCAGGGCTATTTCCCAATGCCCCAATGAACTAGCATTTGGTGGTCAAAATATAAAATTGAAATTAAAATTAAAATAAAATTGAAATGAAATGAAATAATTAATGAAATAATAATATTTGACATGGGAGTCTCTTGACCATGTTAGACAACTGATTTGGCTTGATTTTGTGGAATTCCCATATTCCACGGAGTCTGGGAATTGTAGAGAACTCACGGCCTTATTGAGGCCAGAAAAAAACATTTAAAGGATTCAAATTCTTTATGAGGATCTTTATAACTAAGGATCGTAATCTATATATGAGCCTCCACTTTGTAGTCAACTTCCAAATCTTAAAAACATTGACTTGGCAAATGTACCATCTTCAACAAAAGGCACTCCATATTCTGGAAAAGAGAATTAGTTGTTTTCATATCTATTGCATCATCAAAATGATAAGAAATATATCAAATCAAACAATTGTACTATACTTGATTGGGAAAAGTTTGCAATAAGTAGAAAATATTATTATCAAGTAGAAAATTGCCTGGGAAATTCGAATTTCCTTATGTAAGATCAATTTTAATTGAAACAAAAGAAGATAGATGAAGACAAAAGAGAAAAATAGAAAATGTAGTAGATTTAATATATTATATACACTCATTTAAGAATTTATGTCTATTTCATTTAATATATAGATATATCATACATATAAAACTATGATGATTTTGATAATTCAGTTGTCATATTGATACTTTTTATAAAGTATTGGTTTTCATTTATGCATGTTTCTATTTGAACACATCTTTTCTTTCGTACAAATAAAATGACAACATTAGTTTGCAATCATTTTATATTTTCTTCACTTCACTATATGATTTCATTTATTTTCACATCATTTTAGATAATTTCATTCACTATATAGAATCCAAATTCAATTTATCATTATGGATTCTTTTTATTTCAATAATGCTAAAGGATTGAATATTTTATTTCAATTTAAAAATAATCTAATAAAAAATAAAAATAAACATTTACCATTAAATTGAAATATATATAATGCATCGAACATTGTTTAGAATACTTTATTTTTGTATTTTAAAATCATGTTAAAGAACCATTATGAAGTTAAGGATTCATAGAGAATATTAAATTGATTAATGAATTGAATTAAAAAAATTTCTTCTTCTTCCATACAAAGATTTTTTTTTATCTTTTTGAAATTTAAGATCAATAGAATTTTTTTAAGTTTGACTTATAAACAACTTGTGTGGTGAAATTGTGCACTTGTCCAAGTGTTTTATGTTATTTTTCTATGTATTCTTTTCATTTTTCATTTTTAGAATAAAAATTTATGTGCAATTTAATTTAATTTATAGAAACAAATTTCAATTGGAAACCCATAACTTTCACACTTAAGAACCCAAAGTGCAAAACAACCTTGGTGCATTTGTACTCTTTGAGAGCTTTTCGGTGATATCAAAAATGACATCAAAAACTCCTATATTTCATTTTTCATGATTTAATTCGATTTAGGGTTTTTAAATTACTCACAAATCCATCATACGTCCAAAAGCAATGATACAACTTTACAACAACACTCATCAAGTCAAGTTCTCCAATGGTATAAAGAGAATTTCCGGTGAGTGTACAACTGGGGATATCTCAACATTCCATACAAAACAAACTAGAACAAATGTTACCATTGGATAATTACTTTTACTTTCATTCAACTTTTACTTTGCATATATAAGTAAATAAAGGGTGCAAAACCTCTATACTCTTCATTGATAATGAATCAAGGGGTCAAACTTTCTTCTTTAAGGTATTGATGTTCAAGTTTTGTTTTTAATTGATTTAAAAGCTCAAATCTTCTTATTCTCTATTTTTTCCCCTTTTTTCCCTCTCCCCCCTCCTCTTTTCTAGGGAGGTTCAGTGTGTTAAAAAAATAAGGATATAGTAGCGAACAACCACTATTTTATAGGAGGGTATGAATTTTTATTTTTTTAATAAGCTATCATTATGTAATTTTCTAATGGGACCTATTATTCCATACCCTATAATACTTTAAAGACATCCAATGCCATTTTTGATACCCTATATTACTCTAAACCCATTTATAATTTTTAGCCCCGATGTTTTTAAGATAACCTATCATTTGTTTGCACATATGTTGCTACTCCAACCGCTTGCTACCCCTCCAACTCTTTTCGCCTTTTTATCTTAGAGTAGGTCCTCTCAGCTCCTCCAAATCAATCCCAGGGTGTCTATAATAAAAGACCTCCTATTTCATGCTTCATTAATTTGTCTTCTATACCTCTCCTATCTAATTTGGGGCCATTGATTGCAAATATGAATTCAGAGTTTGCAAATTTTGCAAATCATGCATGGTAAATAAAAAATTTCAAGTTTTTTCCTTGGGGATGAGCCAAGGGGTCAATTCATCCCAAGTTCCCAACCTTGATGAGTGGGCACAACAAGCGTTCGGGGAGCTTTTTGAGTTTTCCCAGCCATTTCCCTTCAATTCCCAAATTGAACCGTTTTTTCAAATTCGGAATTTGAACATTTTCTCTGTATTTTACTTAAAATAGAAATATTATGGATTTTTTCATGATTTCTTTTGCCAATGTTTTCAAATAGCAACTCATTTTTTTATCAATTCCATTAGTTGATTTTGAACTAGTTGCCAATTCTTCTCAATTATAAGGGCATAGCATCCTGTCACACCTATATGACATGTGGGCATAGGCCACGGCACTTAACCGCTAAATGCCCAAGGCCTATTTGGAGCTTCTTGAAATTTGTTCTAAATTGAACAAAAAGTCAACATTTTCATAAGTTATAACAATTTCTTTTCAATTGTAACCGTACAAATTCAAACTAGACATGTTAAAGATCACGTAGGAAAAGAAAACATAACAATATCACTTACAAATTGAAAGATTATAATGTTTGATCATGAGGGTGTCTAAACTATGAAATTTTTTCAATTCACTTTTTACATGTCAACTCTAAAAAGTTGGTCACTAAAATAATATGAGGTTATAGGGCCTAGCATGTACAACCCCAATCAATTTATGTTTTTTCAAAATCTATTTTAGGATTTTTTAAAATGAATTTCTAATGTGATTTTTCCTCCAAGATCTAGTGTATTTGAGGCTCATTTCCACGAGCCCTCAACACTACAGGAAGTCAAGATTGCAATGGGCATCCTTGCACAAAATCTTGAATAGAAAAATCATAATCCTTCATTTTTAAGATCAACTTTTTGATCCTAAAACTAGACTTCAAAAAGAGTTCTATAAAAGTACAAACTAATAATAATAGAAATTTGGTTGAGTTTTACTTAACTTCAATGTTTTCAAAACCCGAGAATCTGGTGCCTTAGGCATTTAGGGGTTAAAAGAAGTTTAAGCAAGACTAATGTGACTAACCCCCATTTGTAGGGGTTAGTCACATTAGTTACATATTGCACTCCAATGAAGTCTAATGTAACTAACTCCAATTTGTAGGAGTTAGTCACATTAGCTATATATCATGTATTCTCTTTCAAGCAAGATTGATGTGACTAACCTCCAATAGTAAGGGCTAGTTTCATTACTCACCTATTTTCTTTCAAATTTTCTTTCAATGTTTTTGAAAACAAATAGCGAGATGTCCATGCAAATCACTTGCACTTAACTTTTTGAGGTCCTAACCACATATATGTAGCATTTTGTATAACCATCTTTTTTGAGCTTAACACGAGACCCTATACAAGTAGACTCTCCAAGTATGCCAACTATTGGAATTATTAATCTCTAGCATTTATTTTGTTCAAAGTCAATTTACATCTAATTAGACTTTGTCGAAAGAGGAAGGAAGATAACTCTTGTAAAAATTTTATAGATTTTTTTAATAATTTATATAAAAAAATAAACAAATAAACTCTTGGTTCAATTTCTTTTTGGTTAAAAAATTTAATATATTGAAAATTTGCAATGCTTTGAATAAAAATAATGAAATTCATATTATGCATGCCATATTAAGAACACCATAGATTTGACTAATCATATCAAAATTCAAGTGTTGAAACTAAAAGTTGTATTTTTGGTGAAAATTTAAAGTTTAATATTTCTTAAGTGATTATACAAAGATTCAACCCTGATTTTACTAATTTTGGACTTATCCACAAACTATTGACATTCTCTGTAATTGAAAATGTATCAGTTGGTAGCCTATATTTGTCTATATTTTATTTTTTTAATTTCATTTGATCCGAAATGATGATTTTGATCCATTTAAAATAAAAAATTTACATTAGGACTATATATAGATTATATTTTCATCTTTTACCTATAGATACAATATTAATTCTAGACTATAGAAAGTCTAGAATTTGTTAAATCAGAGATATTCATAAATCATTGTCAAAATTTACTATTATATAATTAATTTCTAACTACGGATTTTACATCTCATTTTGTAATGGAAACTTCAAAAGTTGAAAAAATCATATATCATATTACATCTAGATTTTGTTCATTTATTTTTAGGATTGAATTAGAATATATTATGATGTGATCCATTTATGATAATGAAGATGACTAAATTTTTAAAAAAAATTCAACATATTACAAATATCTTCATACAATAAATAATATAGAAGATACTTACAAGGAATAAATTTTGAAAGAATTTAATCCTCAAAGGACATTAAGGCCCTAAAGTGGTCAATGGATGACTTTCAAGATAACTTGTAGATATGAAGAATGCACTTATTGGTCTATAAATCAAGATCATTTTAGAAAAAAATACTTTCTTGATAGATCTTGTCTTTTTAGATTAAAGTAATACCAACTAGTTCTCTAAAAATAAAAGAAGTTCTAAAGTTCTTAGGATATACATTTTCTCAAAATCAAATATTCATTCATTAAATAAGATTTTAATGTGCTCAATGTGGATACACCATGGAATATGGCTATACAATATCCCCTGTGAATGCCTTACCCTTGGAAAGATCCTAAGGCCAAAAAGTGGTTGGTGGATGACTTTCAAAATTACTACAAAGATGTAGAATGCTCATATGGCAATGGTCCAATAGTCAATCATTTTTGCCAAAGTACTTTGGTATTAGGTCTAGTCATTTCATGGTTAAGCTTAACCTTGTAAGGGTGTTGTGTCTAAGAAGGTCTAATGGATAATTTTTGAAATTAGTGTAGAAATCAACAATACCCCTATTGGTTGGAAAATGAGATCATTCTTGAGTGAGTAAATTCCTTGGTCATAAGCCATTGTTTTTTCAAAGTTAACCATGTAATCTTTCTTAGGTTGAAAAATGGACAATGGATGATTTTCTAGAACACCAAATGTACAAATGAAGAGTGCACCTATTGGTTCAATGATCAATTTTTTTTTGACAAAGTACCTTAATGATAGGTCTCATCTTTTTAGGGTCAACCTTGAAAGCCCCATCTCCTTGCACCATGGCTTATAAGTTACTCCTAGAAGATTAGGCTAGGCATGCCCAACTTTGAAGAAATTGTTATGCACCCAAGTACTTCCATCCAAGTTCGACAAGCTATAAGGGCTCATCTTGCACGATCAAAGAAGGCTTTATTAGAGAGCAAGATAGGTCTGGTAAGAAGGTTGCTATTATGTGAGCCTAGGATCGTGAGTCCATGAGTCTAGAAGACTATACACATATGTTATAGAAACCCACATTATAGAAACCTTCTATAATTATATTGTAATGATGTTATAGATACCTACATTATAGGTGTTTACATTATAAGTACCTTCAATGGTTGTAGGATACCTACTTATAAATGTGTTGAATGCTCATATGCTCGTGCATTCAATCTATACTCACGCACTAGCATACTTACACACTAGTGCTAGGTACATATGCATTCTCCCACATCCAACACATTTGGATGGGAGAAATTACCAAATGTAGGTGGAGAGTATTGCACCTAGTATTGTAGTGGGTTCTTGCATTTAGTTTTTTTCTTTTAATCAAGTTTATTGACAAATTATGCAACTAGAATTTGTCGCTTTGGGATCTTAACAGTGGTGTAAGTCTATAGGTTAATTTTGATGTTTTCCATTGGTTTTGGTGCAATGATAATGCCTTAGGATGAATGATGATTGGGAATGAAGGAGGTTATTGCTACCTTTATAGAATTGTGAGAGAAATATGTGACCCTAAGTGCAACTAATGAAGGGGGCTTGTAAGAGTTTATAGGTTTGTTGGAGCCATGGTAGACTTGGTGCATTTGTAAGGGAAATATAGACCAACAATGCAATTAATTAATGACATGTTTGGGATTTGACCTTGTAGCTGAACATTCTAGTGGAATAGACAACAAAAAATTATATGGAATTGTAATTTAAAGGGGATATTTGATGTGGCACATCTTGCTCTTTTCCTATTTGAAAATAACTTCTATGTTGTCTTATTCAAAAGTCTTAGAGATTGGAGGACAAGTTGCAAATATTCTAGTCACTAGCTAGAAATGGCTCAACAAGGCTCATGGCCAATTCTATAAATTTATAATAGGTTTCTTGAGAGTGGTCGGAAAGAAAGGGCAACAAGAATGACATGGAGCTATGTATACATTAGAGAGATACCTATATTGTTAGTATAATGCTTAGTTGCTAGACAATGGTGCAAATTTTGTAAGTGAGGGTGTATTCAAGTGGATGTAATGCACTCAATTAAGGCTTGATAACAAATGGGAGATCAATCTTGAAATGGAAACCTTGAGCGCAATATTGACCGTATATATGACCATTTTGAGTTGATTGGTGGTAGAATATTTTGTGATTGATAGTTTCTTGCTCAATGTTGCCTTTCTATCTCAAATTAGTTTGATAAAATTGAAATGATTTGGAATACTTTGTCATATTGAGGTATAGGGGTGATAGCACTAGCATACAAGGTCTAGACCTTGAGCACATAGAGGTGATAGAACTAGCATACAAGGCTAGACTAGATCTTGTATGGAAATTGAAGTTGAAATTTGTTTAGACAAAGTTCCCTTGATTTTTGATAATTATTTACTATGAATTTCAGATATGTGGAAGATTGTTTACCATCATTTGTGAATCTTTTGTGTTAAGATTCTGACTAGACTTGCGAATTTGATTAAATTGCATTCGGACATTAATTATAATTGGATAATGTAATGAGTCATTGCAATTTTTTGTATCTTCTTTTTCACTTCTTTAAATCAATGGCTTTATCTTACAAAGAGATTGTTTGTTGAGACACTAATGTTATTGCTATGAGTTATAATTTTTGAATGAAGGTCATAACTGCTTTAACCCCTAATGACCCATTCAAGCAACCGTTTTTTGGTTGATGCCCTTCTTTTTTGAACTAATCATTCTCAAATTTTGAATTTTTAAAATAAAAACTATTTCAAAAAAATAGACTCCGTTATGAATCCCGTGGCAGTAGTTTCATCAAATTCCATCAAGTTAAGCCTTGAAAGGTCCCTGGGGTCCCTCTATACAAACCCATAATTAGCTTTACAACTCTTCAATTGTCGTTTAATATATGAAGTATAATACAATTTTATTTACGTACTATCATAATCATATAATTTACTTTGTACTAAAAAGTATTTGGTCAATGTTTTTCTGATCAAATAACATCAAATATATAATATACTATACAACCTCAAAGGACTTTCAGGCTCTTTTAGGGTTAAATTCCACCTTGTGGAATTTTTTAAAGTTGAGTGGTGTAGCTAGTGTAGTTCACAAATCCATTGTGAATTGAAAAATGCTCATAATGTTGTGAAATTTTAGATGAGCATTCTCAATTCTCTTTTCTTTTACAAAGCATAAAAGTTCATCATTTCAAAATATTCTCATTAAGATATGCTCCTTTAAAGTGAATTGCCCGATTTTTTCAATTAACCCAAATAAAACTTCAAACTTAAATATCTACTAAACTGAGTAGTCAAATAATCTGAAATTTTTTAAGGTGCCCATTGTCAATGTGAGCCTTAAGATGCTCTAGTTACATTCTATATATCTGATCTCAAGAAAAAAATGAGAAAAAACATTACTCAAATACTTGGCCCATTTTGAAAGTATACCTACCTTGGGTCATTAGGGATTAGAGAGAGGCTCATAGCTCTTGAAGTATGATCAATACAAGAAAGTCATGTTGGGGAATTTTGAGATGGATAGCTTTTAGGTGTTCATTTAAAATTATTATCTAGTAGAATTGAATAACGTAATTTTGAAAATATATAAAAATGGAAAATAAGAAATCTAGATATCATATGAAAGAAAGAATTTTCAATGCATGTAATAATTATGGAATTCAATTTTATGAATTTCATCAATCTAAATAGAGTATATTAAATCAACTTCAAGAGAAAGACTTAGTAATTAAAGAGCTTGAAAAATTGTATTTTAAACATATTCAGTGTGGAAGAGAAAAATTATATGAGAATTTATAGGAAATTGAATATCATATAAAGTGTTTGATGAATAGCATAGATGCCAATAATGAGAAGAAAAAATTAGTACAACTTCATGATATTGGTGAGAATGAAAGTTGACAAAAATGATAAACAACAAGCAAAGTTATCTAAAGAAAATGGCTCTTTACATGCTTTGGTAGAGGCTATGAAGCAAGAGCTTGAGATTATCTGTGCTAAAGTTTCATCTTCAAAGAAGATTGTATCAATGCATGAGAAGAAAACAATCAAAACATGCTATAATTGACTCCCCTAAATGACTAGAAATTGTCCGCAACGATTGGAAATAAGTCAATGTGGACTTTTTTTAATCATTGTGGACAATCGTTCAAGACTTTTTTTTATACTAGGATTCATGGGCGATCAAGAGGATAATGAGCACAAAGTTGATGTTGACACAATCAAGAGAAAATTGTCTATTGTATTGATAGAATCTATTTGCCTCGAAGGTGATGTTGGAACAAAAGATACAAGATCTTGAAGCAAAAATACAAGAGAAATATGAACAACAAACTATACTTGATAATCAAACTACTATATTGATGCAACAATGAATGAATCTTTATATAAAGTCTAAAAATTTATTTTAGAAATTACATCACTAATAGAAGACATAAGATTTCTTTTTGAAAAAATTAGACAGTAACATGAATGTAGAGATTTTACCATTCAAATGTAAGCTATTCAATGCATTGAATGACAGGGATCAAGCATTTATACATACTAACTTTCATGAAGTTGAATGAAAAACTCTAAAAATAATAAATTTTTGTAATAATCAACAAATTATTTTTGTGAATTAAAATGTCATATTGGTACAAGAAAATGTATTTTTGAGGCAATAATGTGAAAAAATTCTCAATGTAACTAATACCAAAGCTCAAGGTGAGTATAAAACTTGATACTCATTTACCAGTAAAGGAATGTTTGACCTTTATAGAAGTATTTGAAATCCAAAGGTCACTAAAATTGAAAGAAAAGTAGATTTTTTGAAAAAACAACAAATTGTTTTAGTTGAAGAAGATCAAGATGTTGTTCAAGAAACAATGACTACCTTGCATTCAAGTTAGATTTGACACCATAGTGACGAAATAATTTTATTTTGGCATTTGGACAATTCGGCAATTTGATTCAAATTTCTTGGCTTTTAGGACTTCACTCTTCTTAATTTTTTGACAATCTTTTTGAATGGATTGATTTTTTCTATTCATACATAAGTGTGTTCCTATCTCTAAATTTTCTCCACAATAATTTTTTAATTTTCAGAATTATTGGTAAAAATGAATTTTTATCAGAATTTCAAAAATAGTTGTACAATTTTTCAAAGTTTAGACATGTTCCAAATTTTCCCTAATTATTTCCAAAATTGACCTACACATAAGATATGATGAAAAATGATGTCACTAGATTATGAAGTTTTGATTTTGAAATATTAAAAAAAAATACATGCTTTCCATCGTTAAAGGTGAACAACCTTATTCTACTTCAAATGTTAAATATTAACGTAAAATAAAAATGAATCAATATGTGACTATGATTGTGAAAGAAGATGAGACAAATGGTGAAGAAATACTACATGGCTTAATAAAATGAAGCAGAAATGCACCAAGCTTCGTATATTACTATTATTTCTTGAAGAAGATAAAAATGACTTGATAAAAAAATTGGTCAAAGTATGTAAAAATTAGTGAAACCAAAGAATATGGGACTCTAGTGGATGGATGGCATCATTTTTATCATTGGGATTTTAAGAGGCTAATTGAATACAATGAATCTGGAGAAGTAGGGGATTGAAATTTTTTTTGAATATATTTCTATAAATATTTTATACTTGCTAAATTCACTGTATTGTTTTTTGTGAGGAAAATTTTCTTAATTCTAATGTAAGGATAATAATTTACTCTTAAATAAAAGAGTGATTTTCTCAACATGTCAATAAGTCCCTATCAAAAAAATTTGTCTTTCAAGAATAAGTTCATAATCGAATATGAATAAATTTAAAAAGTGGAGGGACAAAATAATTTTTTTTTACAATGAAGTAGTAGCCTAATTGATTTCTCTTCTATTAAGACTAATAGTTTATAAAGATGAAGTATAGAAATTGGATTATTAACCCCTATAGGACTAAGGCCTTTTTTTCTAGTAAAAAACACTTAAATTTGTCATTTCTGTTGCAAAGAGAAAAAACTTTGGAAATAATTTTTTTGCACATATAACTATAGGATCTTACATCTAATTAATATGAAAATGTGTAGAATAAATTTGAGAAATTTTGACTGCATAGATTGCGAGATATTTGCATTTAAAGTGAAGGAAACAAGTTTTTTTGCACTACAGAGTTTTGAGGTTTAAATCTTTATAGTGGAGAATTGAGTTGAGAGTCTAGGAAAAAAAATGAAGAGAAAAACAACTTAATTTTCATTCTTAATAATATCTCTATGATGGAATCAAAATACACTAATTCCAATGGTGAGATTGTTCTAGCAAGCAAACTAAACCACATGGAACTTTTGTTTTTGAAAGATTATGAAAATTGAGTTCAAAAATGAATCCAACACATGATTTTCTCAAGAAGTTTCTATAGTTGCCCAGAATAAACAAGATGCTCCATAACTTTCACATCACTTATCCAAATAGAATGAATCAAATCTTTTTATATAGACAAAAATATAATCTATGAGAAAAAAATTGAAATAAAAAAATCATAGAAATTTTTTCTTATCCAACCTCCCTTATTTTAAGCTTATTTGGCATTTTTTTTTGCTCCCACACACCTATTGAAATAAAATTTATATTCTCTCAAAGCTAATGTGTTTTAATTTTTTAAGAAAAAGTTTCAAAAAATCATGACAAGAATTGAGATAGTAGGTACTTGTCCAAAATCCAATCAGTCCCCCAAGGGGACAATGGTCCTTTAGGGGTTAAACTAACCATGAGTGATGTCTAAAAAAACATATAAACTAAGTCTACAAGAATTTGAATCCAAATTAATTAGAATAAAAATTCCCAATAACATTGTCAAATAGACATAGTCAATCAATTAAGGAAATGTAATTCTGAAAAAGAAATATGAGACCATAAAGAATGAAAAGAAGATTTAAATGGTTCATGTGATTTTAGTCATCTTTTCTAATAGTTTCAACTTGTCAATTGTCAAAATAATATTTTTCTTAGTTTTCTTTCATTCAATGTAATAGATCTTGCTAATAATAATTTGAGTCTAAGTAGAGTTAAAAGGAGAATAAAGAGTATGAAAAGATTTAATAAATTAGATTGGATTTCTCTTAGTCTTTAAATTTCGTATTGTCAAAGGATTA
The DNA here is from genome assembly GCA_963920665.1 of Straminergon stramineum. Taxonomy (NCBI): domain Eukaryota; kingdom Viridiplantae; phylum Streptophyta; class Bryopsida; order Hypnales; family Calliergonaceae; genus Straminergon; species Straminergon stramineum. The sequence continues at coordinate 15,110,222 of OY987267.1, read as the reverse complement.
AAATTCAACATGAAGCATGATTAAAAAAAAGGAAAAAGAATAGTCCAATGTAGTTTTTAAATTCAAGACTCCAATTGAAGAATCATCAATAATAATTTCTATTCTTTTTAAATCTAATAATAGACAATGAATATAATAGTCCATAATCAAGTTTGTTCATAGTCTATATAAGAAGATTTGAAGGAACTAAGAACAAGGAAGTTAAAAAATTGTTCAACTTTAACAAAATAAGGAAGAAGAAAAATTGATAAGACAATTGAATCAAAATGCTATAAGTTGTTGAAACAAAGACACATAAGATAAAGGAAGCGGAATATTAACAAGAGTTAACACTGATTGAGAATCAAAGAGATTATTTTATTTTAAATTAAAATTCTTAAAAGACAAGTTGTCTAATGAATCTCACTAACTTTATTTAGAGTCATGTCAACTAGAAATGTACATTCAAATATCTTCTTACTTGTTGTAACATGTATTAGTAGAAGGTTACAAGCAAATAGACTGAGAGTTGAAGGATCTTTTAATCTATGTAAAAAGTGTCAATTCTTCCCTAATAGATTATTTTGGGACTTTTGTTGTTTTGCTTAAATTGTGAAATTTTTAAAGTCTATATCCAAGGAATTTCTTTACAAATTCATAGAAATAAATTTTTACTAATTGATAGAAATAAACATGTTTGATTGTCAAATTATCTTAGAATTCTTTAGAATCTTTCCTAATATGTCCTTTTTGAGTGACAAATTGAGTCTAAACCTATAGAAAGGTCTCTTTTTTCCTAGTCCTTCTCCAATCTAATTGACAAAAACAAGTTCCCATAATGGAAATCCAAGAAAAAAAATTGATAAATTTGAAGTTTCCATTAATCAATTTGATCAAGTCAGAACATTTGAGAACATTGGATCAATTTCAAAAAATATTATTAATCATTAGTGAAGGAATCTGATGGCAATCAAGTTTGGAAATTAAAAATAGCTTCAAAGTATGGACAATATTGCTAGGACATTGTGAGGACATTCAAAAAGGTCTAGGACAAATTGATTAAGAACAAGTTCATTGAGTGGATCACCATTGCAAAAAATGTTCCAAATGTGATTGACAATTGTGTCAATTGTGACTAAGTAGGAGGCTATGTAGTCTTCCTATTACTGAAAACTTTAAAACTTTGTCTTTTGATGTGAATAGTTGTAGGACAGTTGTCTCAATTCAATTTTGAAACTTCCATTACACATAATTTTCATTTCATTGTAATAAGGACTAATAGTGAGATAGGGAAAGTGATAGAAAAGACAAATGGATGAATAGGTTTGGGAAATGATGATAACAAGTAGACATAGCAATTATTGGATTTTGAAATTTGAAGAGTCACCATAAACTTGGAGTATAGGTTGATTAGTCTTTCATATTTTCTTTGATTACATGGTAATTCATCACCATATGTGTCTCCATTGTATAATTTTTAAACTTGTGCTTTCCTTCAATGTCAATATGTTTTGTAAAAAAAAATGTGTGATAATTTGTGCATTATTGTAAGTGAATATTTAGCTAGTGATTGGCTTTATAATTTATAATTTATTGATTATCTTTCCTATTCCACTACAATATTCTTTGTGAATAAACCCTTGCTATGGCATTATAATTAAATTGACAATCCCATTAGGGGGTACTTTTTGGTATGACATGCATGCATCACAACAAAGAACATAATGTCCTTTGGGTCCTCTATGGTAGCTAATTGGACTCAATTCTCCAAGGAAATAGCCTTGGTTCTACCATTCACATTGGCAACTACCTTAAACATTGGTTGTTGCCTTATGCCCACTCTTTATGCATCAAAAAATAATTTTTAAGAACTAAGGCTACTCCATCTATTTTACTTACAATGATGTCTTCTACAAAAGAAAACTTTGTACATTTTTCCTCTACATCCATTGCAATGTGAGGCTTAACCTTAGCAAACCTCACATTGATGGACTTGTTTGCCTTTTCCATTTGCAAGACCAACTCCTTTAGTGCTCTCGGACTTACGAACAAGCGGATTGCCTCTATATCTAACAAAAAGGAAACATTATGTTGGCCAATGGCTTCTAGGAAGAATAACAAACTCGACCCTAGCTCAATTTTTTTTGCTTTAAAGCAAATGCTTCACCACATAGGTGTGCATGCTTTGAGCATTCACCTTAGGTTTGGCGCAATTTCTTGCCATATGACTCTTCTTGCTACAGTTGAAATAAGTTATTTGACTTGAATCCAACTTAGGCTTTTTGCCACTTCTTGGTTTTTTTTGGTATGATCACCTTTGCCCATGCTTATGCTTTTGTCAAATGCAATTCCTTAGTTGGTGCTTCAAATTTGATTTGGTTGATTCATGATTTCATGTGCCAATGTTCCCTTTATTGCCCTCATATTAGGACCTTCAACATCACCAATCCTTTTGACACACTTGAATAGCTCAATACTAGTTTCAGCAACCTTAGCATTCGAAACAATGTTCGCTCCACCCAATTTTGGATTCCATTGAAGAAGATAATCTTCTCGGCCAATTCCTCTAGTTGAAAAGCATACTAAATAGTACACTGAATTTCTTCACATACCTCCTTAAAGTGCTAGTTTGTTTCAACCAAATCAATGTCATTCCATTGCAAGTTTCTTTGTACATTGGGGTGAATCAATTGCTTAGTAGCTCTTTAAAGCCAATCGAATCAAGATTTTCCACTAGCCACTTCCTTATTTTTCGTCTTTATATTAGGTCCACCACTTCAAATCATGTTCCTTCAAGAAAGACATTACAATGGTAATCTTGTCCTTGTCAAGTGCATGTTGAGTTTAGAAATACAACTCCAATTTCACAAGAAAATCCTTGGTTTTGTGTGCTTTGCCCATCCCCTTAAAAGAAGATCATGTTTTTCATGCACAACTTATGAGATGGAGATCTTGTGATCCTCTCTCTGAGTTTTCTAATTCCCCCTTGTATGTCTTGAAGAGTCTTCATAAGTTCTACAAATATGATTATGTCTTATGACTTTCTTTTACAACTTTGTGACCTATAAAGAATATATGGAAAATTGTAAAAGACCATGTTCAAGACAAGTATCAGTCGCAAAACATGGGGGCAAATGACTGTTGTAATTCAATGTGTATAGAAGGGGGTCTCCAAAGATGTGCTCGATGTTCTCATTTCCACAATACCTCTTAGAATGAAGGTGGTAGTACTAGATGGTAGACATCATGCTAAAATAATCCAAAGTGATGTACATTTTTATAGTTTTTTCTATGTGAAATTATTATATTACACAAAAATAATCTCTCTGAGTTTTCCATTGCACTTTATGATTTTCAATTTCAAGAAAATTTGAAAATTTGACAACAATTCGATATTCACAAGGTTGGAGCTTGAAAGCTATCTGTTTGAATTGTATTTTAGGGCCTATTTACACCAAAAATTTTGGGTTGGAGTCCAAGGAAATGGATTGTTTTGATTGAAACTTTGGTTTTGATAGCATAGCTATCTTCCAATCAAAACACTTCATTTCTTTGGGCTCCAACCTAAAGTTTTTTGGCATAAATAGGCCCTTAGTTTCCAGGTATTGTACAATACTATATAAGTTGGGACCCCCAAATTTGCATGGGCAATGACAATTGATTCTTGCAATATATAGATTATTTTCCGAAAATTTCCTTTATTCTTTTATTCACTTCCCTTGCTATTAATATCACTTTGGCACAATAAATCACCCCCCTCCCCCCAAAATCATCCCATTGTGTAACAAGAATTATTCTTGTTACAATGTGACATTCTAGAAGGCCCTCTCAGACTCCCTATATATTCAAGACTTATTGATATAGAGAATGTCTCACACATTGACAATACAGACAAAAAAAAAATCAAAGCGTTGAAACTTGAGCCTGTCCTTTTTTTTCCGAGTAAGGTACTGTAGCGCACAAGTTCCATGACGGACCATGATCTTGGTCCTCTACTTATAGCCTTAGTAGCTCATTGAAAAATTCCAGTTTAATTTTTATTGAAGTAGTCATTGCTCGTGTTTTTTTTGCAATCCAATCTGATTTGGAGTTGAGTTCCAATTTGGTATTTCCTTATGTAAACTTCATTGACACACCCCTCTTACTCGCAGTATACAAAATCAAATAAGTTCTGTCACGAAAAGAATGCACCGTCCTGTAGCTACGAGCCCTTTTTTTTTGGCACTATGGGGCCAGATTGCACCATTTTAAAATAAATATCTAGTTTTCTCCAGATAAAAGTAATCTTTTATTGCCAGAAATTTTCCTTTTCCAAGGAAAATGTGGATGAAATTGCCAAATTTGGATGAAAAAGTGCATGAATATGACTGAAAGTGTTTTTTGGTCCAAAAGATGGATGATTATAGAAATACAATGCTTCGCTAAAATTTAAGTGATCGCCATCTTGTCACTTTCTCAAAAAAGAAAAAAGAAAAGGGCTGGTAGCTACCGTGTATGAACAAGAAACTGTACAAAAGGAGGCTTTTCATGTTTTCAGGAGTTTCAGCATGTGGGAGGGACCACAGTCACTCATAAGAAAACTGGCAAGAATGGTGGAAGCCATTCATTTCGGTGCCTGGCCTCAAGCCAAAAAAACTTCACTCCTGGCTCCAGGAAGGTGGGATGCTTTTAAAGTGAAAGCGAAACTCCTTGAAGCAATTTTCACAAATTTTTGTCGGAAGAAAAATGGAATTGGAATCTAAGTAACCCAAGTGGTTTCATATTTTTTGGACTGTTGTGGAATTAATTACAGATTTTGGAAATTGAACGCAATGGTCTCTGAAAGCAACCACCTCCTGAAATGTATACTATTGATACATTGAAGAAAGTAAAATGTGCCCCTCTATTAATGGTCGTTTTTAGAGTAGGGGTACTATTAGAACATCCTCACGTTACAAAGCCTCACTCTTGGCTCTTGGGAGGTAGTTTGCTCTAGAATTAAAGTAACCTCTTAAGAGCTGGATGCATTTGGGGGGAAGCTAAATTTTTCGAGAAAAAAAATTCAGTAAATTTTCGTAAGAAGAAAAATGGAATTGGCATCAAATCCAAGTTGTTTCATATTTTTTGGACCTTTGTGAAATTAGTTACAAATTTTTGAAGTGGAAATGCAATGGTACCTAAAAGCAACCACCTCCTAAAATTTACATTGTTGATTTATTGAAGAAAGTAAAATGTACCTTTGTGTTAGTGGGTGCTTTTAGAGCCCCCTATGTTACTCCTACGACTACCTACTAAGACAAATTTGGTTCTACATTGTTCGCATAGTGATTTGGATACAAGTGTATGAATACGTTGCAATACTCAAAAGTGACCGAGAAATTTGTTGTTATTAAAAAGATGAATTTGGGGAGTTTTGTCTTAATAATGATTTTTTTTTCTTTCTATTTTTCATTTTTTTGGTGTGTGTTTTATATTTTTTGAAATTGATCATTAGTAGCCCCTTGTACTATTTCAATTGGCCACCCCATATAAGTCACTACCAAATAATTCACATGTTTATGAAGCATTATGATCTACATGACTTTTATGTTGGCATAAAACATCTTGTTTGGAATAGAGGGGATTGCCGAGGTACAAATTCCATTGGATAGGTCCCTTATGATTTTAGGCTCCTATACCATACTACACATCTAAACAAAACCTTTAAAACAAAACATACAAAATTGCTTCTTAAATGTATATAATTTAAATATAAGAACCTATGGATGATTTTGGATACATCTATAATTAGCACTTCGGAAAATTATGGTTCTTCATATGTGATTCAAAAAAATATACGCCTAGTTTATATGAAATGTTTTTCAATTTCTAACAAGATTCAACTAAAATGAAGCACAAATCTTACATATAGAGTATTGCAAATGTCAACAAAAAGTCTTTGAGAATTCACTTCATAGTAACTTAGCTATTAATTAGGTAGACTTAGCAAAAAATATTTCTTAAAAGAATTTTCAGTTTTTGAAAAATTATTTCTTCAAATTATTCTTATGAAAAAAAATCATCTTACAAAATATTTCTACTTTAAAGCACATGCATATTCTAATCTTTCTATAAGAAAAAAATGTTTAGAAAAATATGCAACTTGTACTTTTTCAAATAACTAAATTATTTCAAGGAATAACAATGTCACTACTTATATTTAAGCCAAGAGCTTATACCTTAGCACCCTCCAATAGCCCAAAACTCACCTCCTCAATGTCTTAGCTAGCCAAGAACAATCATAAAAGGATGCCTTCTTTTTGTAGCTATGATTTTTTATATTTTTTGATTGCATCATCTTAAAATCAAAGTCTCCAACCCCTAATATGAATTAAAATTTTCCAAAATTGTTCTTTGGTGACTAGTACAAAATGAGTTATTGCATTTTTCTATAGGAGAAAAATTCAGTAATAGTCCCCTTCCAATGGATTCATAAGTGGCAAGAATAAATTCAATATAGTCTTGTGATACCCAAGGTACAAAACTCCAATTTTTTTCACTACTCAAGTAAATGTAAAATTCTTCGTCTTGTCCTATTATAGAGTAGTTAACTTTGTATTTAGTGATATTTCTAGATCATTTTGGATCTTTGATTCTAAATATGGTAAATCCCCCCAATTGTGGCACTTTCCAATATCCAAAACCTAAAATTTTTTACTTGAATGAACACTTCCATGATTTAGAATGGCAACAACTTTTCAAAACAACATCACATGAGAGCAAAGGAGATTTGCCTATTGCTAAACAAGCTTGCCAATAGCTTTTTGAGGTTGTGTATGTAGAGGTGTAGGGCCCATAGATTCATCCTCTATCCAGGTAAAAATTAGATTAGTAAATGAGACTTTCATGGCCCTTGTTGTCATTGGACCCCATGTACTGACAACGGTTAAATGCCAAATTGGTGATACCAACGTAGAAGTTATGGTCACATTTGTGAATCAAGAGATAAGTATTGTAAAAGTCGACAATTTTGTGAATCAAGATGTAAATGTTGTAGAAGATTTATTACACAACGACTAATGTGACTACAAGGGCATTAGTCACATTAGTCTTAATGTAATAATCTTCCACAACTCTTGAGTATATGGAAGTTAATTCATCTTAGAATTTAAATATATTTTCTATATTGTATTAAAGACCTAGGTACAAATTTGTGGGACATTGGACACTTTTGATTTTTGCATAATTTTTGGATTGCTTTTACACCCAAACCAAAAATTAAAAAAATTTGTGTTCACATGTCCAATTCCATAAGTTAATATGCTTGTTTAGAAAATATTCCTATGTTGGGGAATGTTAGGATTATTTTTGGAAAGAAGAAGTACATATTGTGAAGATTTCTTTAGCTATGACTAATAAGACAAATGCCCCTTTGGGGACATTAGTCACATTAGTTATTGTGTACTAAATCTTCTACAATTCTTAAGTGGAGGGATTACATTTTGACATTTTCTTAGAGTTTGTTACATATTTTCTACACTGTGTTAGACATAAGGGTACAAGTTTGTGTGATCATTGGATACTTTTAGATTTCTTCAAAATTTCTATAAAAAATTAAGTTTTGTGAGGAAACTGCTTGTGAAAGAAGGCTTTGCGAGAAGCTCCCTATCCTTGCAACAACTTGTGAAAGAATGATGCGTCTCTCCATGGCAACAGTGGCTTCGGCAGATGCCGGGCTCAAACCAAGAAGGTGGCAGGCGATGCTCTCAAGTCTCTACCCCTCGGAAGCCGGCAATTGCCGCGTTTCTGATGTCCTCGCCTTGATCAGTAAGTCAGGACTCTTCTTCCTTGACTCTCTATTCATCGATTAAACCAACAATGCATTCATCCATGTCACCATCCATCCATCGGGTCTCTCGCCCCTCCACCAGCCTGAAGCCCTCGATAGCCTCTTGCTTGCAATTGCGGGCTCGCCTTCCTTCGCATTCGTCGTTCCCGTTGTAAGTTAGCACACACACCCCTCGTCGCATTTCTCCCCATACCTCCCGGTTTGTCCTGCACAATCCCTCTGTGTCTCAATCTGCTTTCGCTCCTCTTCTCGAATTGGGTTTCTTTTTGTCCTTCGCCACCATGGAGGGCCCTTCGACCAACCTGAAGGAGAAGTTCAGCGTGTTCGGGGAGAAGCTGAAGGTAGGGAGCGGTGAGTTGAGCCGCAAGATGAGCGAGCGCATGTCGACCGTGAGCGAGAAGATGAAGGAGCTCTTCCAGGTGCCCACGCAGGCGGACAAGCTGGTGGAGGACGCGACGGGGGAGAATCTGGAGCTTCCCGATTGGGAGAAGAACCTGGAGATTTGCGACCTGGTGAACCTGGAGAAGGTGAGCGGACAGGACACCGCCAGGGCGATTAAGAAGCGGATCATGCTCAAGAGCACACGGGTGCAATACTTGGCTTTGACGCTCCTGGAGACTTGTGTGAAGAACTGCGAGAAGATGTTCTCGGAAGTGGCATCGGAGAAGGTTTTGGATGAGATGGTGAAGATGGTGGATGATCGAGCCACGCCCACCGAGAATCGGGAGAAAGCGCTCAAGTTGATCGAGGCCTGGGGAGAGGCCACGGAGGAGCTGCGGTATCTGCCCATTTTCGAGGAAACCTACAAGGTCAGTGGGCACCTCCCCCCTTTCCTTCACCCTAAGCTTGAAACACTCTTGGCTTCACTCTAAACCTATTCTGGAGTGTGAGTTTGGGAGATCTTTGGGTTCAAGATCAGCTAAACCTGTTGAGATCAAATGTTTATCACTCTTTTTGAATTTCTTATGCAATTTCAAAGTGCGGGGGTGTAGACCACGATCCAAGGATAATAGATGACCCCATTTTCATTCAAAGACCAGTGGCCATAGGCATATAGCCGATTCTTGGATACTTACATGTTATTCGAATACGTCCATGTTAGGGTTTGAATAGATGAGTTCTTTTTGGTTACAGGGGTCATTGTAGGGTAGGAGTGTGATTTTGGGGAGATCAGTTCAAAGCTGTGGAGAAATTACTTTGGGTATTTGAGCCAGAGAGACTCTATCGAGATCAGATTTTTATTACTGTGCATGAGTTTCTTACGATGTAGGAGACCAACCAATTGTATGAATAGATGGGTTGTTATTGGTAAGAGGGGTCAGTCGATAGGACATGGAATCAGGGCCGTGATGGTTTTAATGATGTCCTCTTCCTTATGGAATAGGGGTTGTCAGACATTGCAATTTCTAATTTTGTTACCTAATTAGGCTCCAAGGGATTCCTTTTTCTTCAAGATACTAGCCCCTTGTGGAGTTTTGGAACGCAATCCTGAAATCGACTACTTCGTGGGCCAGTCTGACACCCACCTTGATCGTTTTCATTTGAAGGAAGGAATCCCTATTGTGGCTTTAATCTCTGTTGGCCAAATTGCACTTCCAGAGGGATACAATAGGGTATCAGCATTATACGTTTTGTTTCAGAATTTGCAATAAGCTGGTTTGAAATACCTTTTTTTGCTATTGGGGTGTCAAACCTTGTGATTTCTTGCTCTGCGATTTGTTATCAAATTGGGCATAGCACCGTTCTTCTTTCCAAGTATTAGACCTCTGTTGAGTTTTGAAACGCAATTCTGAAACCGCCTTGCACCCCCTTACTGTAGTTCAAAGCCTGCAGTAGGTTATCCTCTGGATTTGCACATGATAACGGTTTTTTACTTTTTTTGCTTCCCGTTTCAGAGTTTGAAATCCAGGGGAATCAGATTTCCCGGAAGGGACGAGGAGAGTCTTGCACCGATTTTTACCCCTCCGCAATCTGTGGCGAGGTCAAGCGCCACAGCAGGGTCTGGAGCGCTGGATGGGAGCGCCCACAGCAGAGATTTGAGTGCTTCTGGAGATCACGATGTGAGCTTTGAAGTCACCAAGGAGGTTTTCGACGTGGCACGCAACAGTGTTGAACTTCTCAACACAGTTTTGACGTCGTCTCCACAACAGGAAGTCCTCAAGGTGGATGCTTATACACAACCTTAATTCCTTCTTTATTTATATAATCTCGTGATATGTACATAACATTCTAGAGAACTTTATGTTGGCATGGAAAGGAATCCCTGTCATCATGTTTTGCAAAATTGAGTTCATTTTGAACAAGTGGTAGCTCCTCAAGTTACTGAGCCGTTGTCTTTACATGTGAGAGCATGTTAGAGCTTTAATTTTGCTTAATTTGCTTTGCTTTGCTTGGGCATGACTTTTTTCTTATTTGTCACTGTTCTCAAAAGGTGCCATACCAACACTGTTATGTTAGATTAGATTTCATGATGGCTAAGGATACCTGTTAGCCTAGAATCTTCCATTTTGATTTGCCTGCGAAGGTAGAGATTCCGGAAATACAGTTGGTGCTCTCTTTGCTACGTTGAGCGAGACAGTTAGTTCTGTGCAACTGACAAGTTGTCAGGTTACCCATTTTTTATACCCATGCATAATCCAAGCCCTGTACTGTAATCTTCTGAATGCCTAGGACTAATACAGTCGCCGATGATCATGCAGGAGGAGCTGACAATGACGTTAGTGGAGCAGTGTCGGAGCTCTCAGTTCAAAGTGCAGAGGATCGTTGAGAGGACAGGTGATGCCGATCCTGTACTCTTTGAGGCTCTGAACGTGAATGATGACCTGCAGCGCGTTTTGGCAAAGTATGAGGAGATGTTAAAAGGAGTTACTGCCGAGCAACAACCAGATCAGCCAGCGGAGCCAGCGTTAGCCCATGTACAAGCTGTGGAAGAGGAGGATTCTCATCACGGTGCGGAAGAAGCGTCTTCACTTGTGCGGAAGCGTGAGACGAAGCCCAGTACACCTCCCGCCTCTGCTCAAGACGACGCTGCATTGGCAGATTTGGATGAAATGATTTTTGGCAATAAATCAGCCGAAGGGAGCAACAGCCAGAAGTCTAAGAAACAAAATGCGGATGATTTGATTTCGTTTTAGGTTTAGGTGGTCTCTGTACTCCTGTGAGCTTTGTTGTAGTTAGTTTGTTGCACATTTGTATATGCTGTGAACACAAGTGAAGTGCTGAACTTTGGAAACGTTTGTTAGCTTTTAGTGGTCATTGGTAGTGATCTACATTGACGGTGTTCAATCTACTTCAGATGGAAGCGTTTGTCATCAATTGGATCAAATTGTAGTTTCTATAGTTGGACTGCAAAACAGCGTTGCATGAAAATAGGATGCGACTTTGGCTTCTAAGTATGTCTTAAAGTTGGAGACAGGGTGCTCTTCTTTAACCGTCTCGATTAAGATCGTTCCATAGTTTGAAATCGTGGCCCATGATTTGAATATAAGTGTTCTACATGATGTCTTCATTAGAACAATACTTGGGAGGTTCATGTCTTGAGAGGTGATAATCTTGTTCGTGTGACAATGTTCTGAATGGTTGATATTTAATTGGTAGTATAGTTTACGCACTGAACGTATCCCAATATGTGCTGTGAAGCGGGGAAATGTTTTATCACTTTTCTAAGTAACCTAAGTTTAGTATGCTTTTGAGTATTTGTAGCAATGTGCGGGGAGGACTGACATTTAGTTACAAGCTAGGCGTTTAGTGACAAGCTAGCTAGTTGCTTTTGATAATTTCCGAACAAGGCAGAAAAGTATAGGAAGTGGTTCCAAATGAAAAAAGGAGATTTTCAGAAATGGACTGAGTAGGAAAAAAAACTTTGGTAGTTATTATCGTCCATCTTAGGAGTATGTAGGAAAATTATTGATTTACATGCCTTTTTCATGGTGAGTACCCGAATGAACACATGCTTTTTAGGAAATTATTTTGACATGTATAGAGAATTTTTTTGTAGTATACCTATTTTGTTTATACTTTGCTCACAACATTTGATGTAATTGGCCTTAAGTACTTGGGATTCCCAAATAAGTAAAATAGTTAAGTTTGCAAATTTTGAGGTAGCTATCTTTTGCCATTGGGACTTGGAAAAACTCTAGGATATTGATTTTATGATACTTGACTTGTAGTACTAACTAACCTCCAGAAAATATTTGGATCCTTTTTGGATCCTTGTGTTTTTTGAAGGCTACATTCTTGACCCTAAGATGGTAGGGGCTTTGCCAAGTTCAACTCCTACCAAGAATACTCTAAGAAAAAAAATTGGAAGTCAAAGACAAGAACACTTTAACCAAAAAAATGGGGACTTGGGGAGTGAATAAAAATCCACCACCAAAATGTAAAACCTGACCCATTTTTGACATTTAGGAAAGCGGCAAATTGAAAATAAAAATTGGGGGATAATTGCCTAATTCCATTAGGGAATGGGAGATATCAACTGATAAAATTTACACCCTCTAGGCCCACTTCCGGATAAAATTTGAGAAATCTGAGCTACCTTCTAGAAGCTAGAAAATTCTCCGATTTTCCTACAGAACTCCCCGGACTGTGATTTGTAGACTGGATTTCTGACAGGACTGCTCAATTGGAGTATCCCTCAACGTCTTCCAAATTATTTCAAATTAATATGTCGGTGAGCACGTCTGTTGCATGCCCTTTCATTGAATATTTTAAAATGCGAATCAGTTATCAGGTAACCCAACCTATTTAAAGCCATCCTATAGTGGAACCAATTTCTGCTCTGATCCTTTGAAACAGGGTTGAGGAAGTATTGATTTTCATTTTAAAGTTTATTACTCAATCAAATGTACAAGTTTGTTATGAATTTTGAAGTGAATTCGCCCTCTATCCAGGCCAATTGGTCTAACAATTAAAACAACTTTGAATGATTGGCATGGAATTAGAACTTTTGAGATTACTACCATTGGTTGTGCATCAAAACAAAAAATCTAGAGGTGGACTTTGGACAACACAAATAGACCCAATTGAAAACAAGCTAATAAACAAATATTACAGAGGCCACACAAAATCATGTCTAAGAAAAGAAATTCACATAAATGTTTGTGCCGTTTGCATGGTTTTCCTTTTAGTGGCATGGCTTGTGGGTAGGATTTATTGTATGTAGAATTTGATATTCGGATGTTGTATGTCAAATTTTGAAATTATATATTTCTATGTTTTTTGTATTGTAACATGACATTGTTGTCATCACACTCAAAGTTTAACTAGAAAATCTAAGTTTGATTCAACTTTAGGCTTGATTGAATCCATGGAAAAAAATTAGGCATTTCGATCAACTAAGATACAATGATCTAAACATAACACCTATACATACTTGGCTTGTATTCCCTTTGTCCTTTCAAAACCAAAAATCTAGGGTAGTCATTTTTTCTTATTTATGTCGTTCAAATCTCATAAATAAGTATGACCATCCTAGATTTGGAATAAAGAGGGGGTATACATTGTAAAGCAATTAGGTACGGGTGCAATTACAACATCTTCTCTAACTTGGTTATAAATCAATCACGTCATAACACCAAGTCACTTTTCAAAGAATAAATCACTTTTGTATCCCACCATGAAATTCACTTCATTTACTTCCAACAATTACAAGACTCCTAGTGTGCAAAGGTAAAAGAAAATCTTTGTCACTTATTTGCAAAAGATAATTTTTTTGGCAAAATTGCCAAATCTTAGCAAATAAGCAATTTTGGCCATGCCAAGGAAATTCATTGACAAATCCAATAATTAATTGCACACTTTTCATTCAATTTTTTTCATCAATATCCTTCTTTGCCATGTGGGTCCACAATAGGTATGCCTCCTCTTTGTTGAGGTTCACTAGAGGTCACTACTACATACTTGAGTAGTTTTACAACTTCTGGTCTTTTATACATTTGAAACTAGACACTCAAACCATCATGAATAGTGAAGTCATTGATTTTCTCATAATGCCCTTAGGAAGGCTACATTTTGAAAATCTATAACCCTTGAAGGATGCGGCTCTCTAATGACCAAGGTAGTCACCAAAATTGCTCTCATTAGAGGACCAATAGGGGCATTCTTTGTTTCTGCACTCAACAATGAAGTCATCCATCGACCAATTTTGCGGCCTCAACTTTCTTCAAGGATTACAATTTGGGAATCTCTTTTTGTTGCTCTTTCCTTGAAACTCCCTTGTTTCCTACTAACTTTTCGGACACAATAGAGAAGCGTCAAAGTTCCTTTCTCAACTTTTGCTCTTAACACACCTACATGATAGCTTAATCCTAGAAGGGCCTGAAAGACCTTTGCGGCCATATAGTATATTATGTATTTGATGGTATTTGATCAAGAAAACATTGACCTAATACTTTTCAGTACACAGTAAATTAATGATCACGATAGTATGTAAATAAAAATGTATCATAACTCATCTATTAAACCACAATTGAGGAGTTATAAAGCTAAATATGGGTCGTATAGGGAGACCCCAAGGGCCTTTCAAGGATTAACCACAGTTCAATCTTCTGCTTCAAATTCCCGGCCTCCCAGCCTTGACGGACTCCCCCTGTTGAGTCCCGCGGCAACTTGCCAATGACACGCCTCTCCAGAGCCGCCGCCGCGGCGGCACTCTGCGTCAAATGGTCAACACGCATCCCCCAAGCCGGCGGCACCCTTGTCAACGTGAAAGTCGCCGTCAAAGTGAAACGCGGATTGCCCTGATTTGCGCAGAGAATTTTTCTTACTGAATTTCAGTATGAATTGAACGTCTTGAGGAAATTTTTTTCTTACTGTACTGTACACCCACGGCACCTCTCTACTGTCACAGCCAACGCCCTCTACAGGGCCCTCTACAGTACATCCACGCAGGTGCTGATACGGAGATCTGACCTTTCTTTTGTCACACCCTTAACCCTTAAACGTTGACATGGACGTTTTGTGTCCAATGGATGACAAAGAATCTCTATATAGGACAGAACTGCGATTATTTATTCTTGGAATTTTGTGAGAAAAGCGTAGGTCTTCTAGAGTAGTATGGTTTTCAATGAATATTTTTGGATTTTATAAAGTATATGATGTCACATGGTTCCAAAAGGGAGTATCTTCACGGTCACTAGTTTGTCCTTTAACCCTTGAGCGTCACAAAGCACTAGAAGAAAACACGCAGTCGCCCGACTGCGAAATTTAGACACTCAGACGTCTGATCAGACATTAGGCATGTCGACGTAGGTGTCTAATCATATCGCGTCTGCAAAAATAGGGGTCGGACATCCAAGAATTAGCCTAGATAGCGGCATGCTAAGCACCAGACATCCAAAAAAACACTGGTCAACGGGTGCCAGAACTCTGCCATGTGGCTACAAATTTGGTGCCACGTGAGCACGGGCAACCAGGTTGGCAATTTTCTCATCCATCCAATTTTGGTGATGTAGCATCTGATGTGTACGTTGACTAGGGAGTCAACATTTGGTGACGTGGCATCTTCGAATGCTGACGTGGACAATTTTCGTGCGTGGAGAAGCCTCTTCTGGAGCTTTCTACATACGTATAAAAGATGTCTTTTTAGACATCACAAAGTCTAACACGATGTTGTCCTAGACACAACTATGTTAAAGACAATGTTTATGTGAAACATGCACTGCTGGTAAGCACTACGATTCTAATGCCATTTATGTCGTTTGAGGCTTTCACAGTGGGGCATTAGACATGGTTAAGGACATGTTTATGCAATTTTCTACTAAATGTGTGGTGCGTTGGATGTCAACATTCACATGTACAACATTTTTACAAGTAACAAATCATTTTAGACAACATGTGCATGCTTCATACTAACGTGCTTGAAGATTGGTTTTGAGCATGGGATGTCTGAAATGACACTAACTAGTTAGGCAATCGAGAAGCACAAGTCTGTGTAGACAATGTTCAGGATGTATATAGGGCTATGTTTAATGACATGCTTGCATAGCTTTTGATGCTTCCACGTTTAGGGCAAGCTTTGATGTGATAGCAATGTGCACTGTGAGACGTGAATGAAGACATGTTGTAGACTTCACGGACATTGACACTGAATTGAAGGGGTCTAGGATTAAGTCCTACCTACCCACATGGTGCATTCTTATGTGCGCTTGTAGACAGACATTGAGACATCAAAACAATGCGGTGCAACATTGCAATGATCGTGAGGACATTGAACATTAGACATTGTGCCCACATTTGAAGAGACCTAAACAACACTCTAGCATGGCACGTATTTACCAAAGTTGGTTTTACACTAGATCAATGAATGACATTGCATAGCAAGAGAGCTTAGCACAATCACAATACTTGAAGTACATGCACCATTGAATGGAGGAACCTTTAGGCAAACAAAAAATATCATATTCATATATAGGTAAAGTGTTGCAAGGAAAACAAATCTCCATGAGGAGAACAAAGCTTTTATAAAAGGCAATATAGTACAACATGCCCCACAAAAAATATGATAGACACTAAACCCGTTTAGATAATCATGAAATAGTGCCACCAAGAAGTTCTCACAATGTTGCGTGAAGCGTCCTCTATGTCTAAGCAAACATCTGAGCGTTGAAGGCAAGGTCTCCATGGATAGGAGGAGTCCTGCAAACAAACGTTGGACGTTAGTGACAATGGACAAACAAACAACTGAAGGCCTACCAGCCACATATCCATGCTTTTGAGAGAATCAAAACACACCTCAATGGTCATTTCTTCTGTGATGCTTCTCCTTTTTGGGGTTGCCCCCCTCCTGTAGGGGGATTGGGTTTGGGCACTTGCTGCATGGTTCCCTTCGTAGCCTTCACAGTGGTGACCACTTGTGTTGGCTTTGGTGTTGGCTTCAAGGTCCTTGTCACTCCATTGACGCGAGACGACGATCCCATAGATGGAAGATTTGCAACTTGATTACACATAATACTACCATACATACTGTTAGAACTAAATGATAAAACACTATAATAAGATAGAGATACAAATGTCCACTACAATGTCTAAAACAACACACCAATGTCTAGCTCCCATCTATGTTCTTGTCCCGTCCAATATGAGAAATACCTCTCGAGGGTTGGAGTGCCCTACCAAGGCAATAGGAGTACCCTCTCCCTCAACGGATGCAGGCTGAGCCACTATGGAATATGGATCTGCAAGGATGTCCACGGGAGCGCTCACCACGTTATCAACAAGCGTTGCAAGGGGGTTAAGGGCCACTCCGTCAATGCCGGAAGTGGTACCCGCAGCAACATCAACCTCAATTTATTCGGGATCAATGTCTCTTGCGTTGTCCGGTGGACGGTCCATCAAGTAGTCAACCTCAGGCTCTGCGTCCTCATCTGCATCCACGCCAACGTCTGCACTAACTTCACCAGCCTGCACAACATTGGTTCTATCTCCATCAACGTCACCTGTAGCAGTGTTGTGACCGTGAAAGACTTGGGGAATATCAATGTAGACATTGCCCTACAAGAGTGCCAGGCCTGCAAGCGTTGATGCAAGTATCTAATACTGTACACTGTCAGGGCCAAAGGATTGCACAAGCAAACAGATCAAGTTATTCATCTCAACAAGACGACCTCCAATCTCCGACCTTCATATATTTTAAGATATCAAAAAAGGCGTCTAAGTACAGGGATTTCCAAAAGGATGTGACTCAAGCAACATAGTTATTGCTATAGGCAAAAACTGAGATTCAACACGCACAAGGCCTTGATCACTGATCATGACAACACAAGTCTCACAATTACCGATTTGAACACCATATGACTGCAATAGCACGGTCCCATGGTCCTGGAATTTCACCATGACATTTAGACATCTTAGACGTCCACAACGACGGATTTACATCAATAGCGACATGCTATCTCACCAAAATAATCAATAAAAATATAAGCCCAAGCCCAAGCACCAACACCTTGGGGGGCACAGCCAATCCATGTCAACACAAAGAATTTAAAACATTAGGGGGGCTTCCAATGGGGGCCTCAATGTTCATGAACATAAACTACGTTTCTTGACCTATTAAAACCCTAAACCCACAAAGGGGCGAAAATCTGTAGTTAACAATTGGAATCAGATTGTTTGCTTCAATGTCCAAAACAGTGTCTGCATCCACATTGACATGTCCGCACCAAGACTAAGACCTCGTACCAAGCATCAAATGACCGGATTTGTGGCATCACACAAGCATTCTCACCCTAAAACTAACGACAACCCTAATTAAAGCTCGACAAAGGCTCCTTGAGGACAAGGGTTGAGGATGAAGGCAACATGATCAAGGCAACAAGTTCACTGAAATTATCCCCCCCTAAGCCCTAACATAGAAATAAGAAGACGTTGTAATGGAATCAGACCGCCTTGACTCAATGTCGAAAATAGGGTCCAAGACAGCATTGAGACGGCCGCACTAAGATTGAGACCTTGTACCAAGCATCAAACGACTGGATTTGTGGTATCACACAAGCGTTCTCACCCTAAAACTAATGACAACCCTAATTAAAGCTTGACAAAGGCTCCTTGAGGACAAGGGTTGAGGATGAAGGCAACATGATCAAGGCAACAAGTTCACTGAGATTATCCCCCCCTAAGCCCCGACATAGAAATAAGAAGACGTTGTAATGGAATCGGACTGCCTTGACTCAATGTCGAAAACAGGGTCCAAGACAGCGTTGAGATGGCCGCACTAAGACTAAGACCTCATACCAAGCATCAAACGACTGGATTTGTGGCATCATACAAGCGTCATCACCCTAAAACTCACTTGGATTGTGTAGGCGGCTACTTCTACAGAGGTTTTGGGTGGATGTAGTGGGCGCCTCGGCTACCTTCATTGTTGAGGTGAGTGATGTGGCCACAACCCCCTCCAAAAAGTTCTTGAAAATGCTGAGACCTGCACTATCCCTATCAAGATCATGATCTCCTTTTGTTAAAGCTCCTTCTCCACTTGGAAACGGAAGACAACTATGCGCACCTGAGTGAAGTGTCATGTTGCACACAAAAGATTGCTCTCAATTCCAAAGCTAAATTTTTGAATAGTCTGCAAGAAGATGCCTTAGGGTTCCACGCGACAGCCAAAAGTCGGCGGCCACTTTTTTAGGGTTCTGTAGTCACGATAGAACATCATAACGTCCATTCCAATGTCTTCTAAGACATCTAAGAGTCCCAAGTGGCACGCCTTTTTAAACCATTTCTGTCAAAATAGATGACAACAACAGTAGTATAATATAATTTCAAAATCTTGGAGGCCTGCCCATGTTTCCATATTTTTTTTATGAAGATTCTTGGAGGCCTACATATGTTTCCATATTTTTTTTGATTTTATGAGGATGCTTGGAGTCCTACCCATGTTTCCATATTTTAGTTTTAAATAGGATGTTTGGAGGCCTACACATGTTTCCATATTTTAGTTTTAAATAGAATGCTTGGAGGCCTACCCATGTTTGCATATTTTAATTTCAAATAGGATGCTTCAAGGCCTACCCATGTTTGCATATTTTAATTTCAAATAGGATGCTTGGAGGCCTACTCATGTTTGCATATTTTTTTGGATTTTATGAAGATGCTTGGAGGCCTATACATGTTTGCATATTTTTTGGGATTTTATGAGGATGCTTGGAGGCCTACACATGTTTCCATATTTTAGTTTTAAATAGGATGTTTGGAGGCCTACCCATGTTTGCATATTTTTTTTGATTTTATGAAGATGCTTGGAGGCCTACACATGTTTCCATATCTTTTTTGATTTTATGAGGATGCTTGGAGGCCTACCCATGTTTACATATTTTAGTTTTAAATAGGATGCTTGGAGGCCTACACATCTTTGCATATTTTAATTTCAAATAGGATGCTTCGAGGCCTACCCATGTTTACATATTTTAGTTTTTAATAGGAGGCTTGGAGGCTTGCAAAGTTCTTTCATGAGATTACTTGAAAACAGTAGAGAGATTTCAGATGCCATGCATGTTTCCATATTTTTAGTTCAAATGAACATTGTCAATTTGGACACTTTCAATCAATTAAGATGTGTTAGTTCGGACATTTTTGGTCCATTCTTTGTCATTTTAGACATTTGTTTCTGAATGTGGACATAATTAGTGTATGTGGACCTGTGAATTTGGACCCTTTTATCTTCTTTTGTTATTTCCTAAGACAGATTTGGAATACTACAGATGTGCTCACGTTTGTTTTCTTTAGTGGGATGGATGTTCCTCCTTTTGGGGTTATTGAAGTTATGAGGCCTACACATGTTTTCATATATTTTTTTAATTGGGTGCAGAACATGTCTCCATTTTTTTCCTAAGTGGGCTTTAAGGGCCTACAAATTTTTTCCTAGAGGGTCGCCCAACACTTAGCCGTCTGTGCGGACATCATGAGAATACTGTAGACGATATGTATGTCTTAGTGCATGTTTTAGTGCATGTTTTAGTGCTCCCAAAACATTCATATGACATTGCCAATTTGCATTGAAGGTGCCTCATGTGAACCCTCTACGCAATGCATGTCTTTGTAGTTTCCCACATCATCATGCTCCTCCATGCCACTTGTTCTTATAACTTTTGTATCAGACTATTAAGAGCACTCATGAACCTTCCCCTATGGACATTTATAGTTGGAAATCATCTTCCATGGTGAACACCCTAAACATCATAGTAAAGTTTCATGCTTTAGACATTGCATAAGCTAAATTCTTGTGAATTCAATGCATGTCATCTCAGACAAACATATCTTATGTTGAAGTGCACATGTGCAAGACAATGAAGACTGCCATGCCCCATTGAATGTCTTAGGGAATGTCCGTATTGCCTTATCCTAATCTCATCATCAACATCCTCTTGTCTCATGCGCCTCAATGTAAACACCCGATTATTAATAGGAAGATCACCCTCAACGCCAATAGGTCCTCTGAGACATCATTTACAACATTAAACGTCTACGTGGATGTCTTTTGGGACGTCTTGAAGTTGCTCATGGCATTCCAGAGAAGGCCATCACAATGGTTAAACTAAGAAATTGCTGACGTGGCAGTGTCTGCCAGGTCGGCATATTGTTTGCCACATCAACTTTGGACCACGTCATCTGCCATGTCATCTGCCACGTCATCACTTTTTAACATACCCTGCCCAAAAAATGCTGCCCATTTCTTTTTTTTAAGTGGGCAGCGTTGTTATTTAAAAATATAATAATGTAAATGAAAATTACCCATGGTCAAAGTGGGTCCCCACTGCTGACGTGTCAAATATTGTTTTTTCAGACAACCATTTGAACATGATGATGTCAGGCACCATCTCAACATCAAAGTGGATGCAAATAGCAACACCACCGTGTTTTTTCACGTGAATTTCACTTTTTTCATCTCCAACATCCACTTCAACCCCTAGTAGACGTAGAGATGTACAAGAAGACATGTAGACACCAAGTTCGACATGAAATGTCCAGGCCTTAGACAGGAGCATATCAAGGCCCGACACCAAAAAAAACGTAATTTCTTCCTGTGTTTGGGTGTCCTCTTTCTTTAGTTTTCCCTTCAAAAATTAAAAAATAGGGGTTGATTTTGATGAGTAGTCCATTTTAGGTGCAATTACTTTTGGGCTTCAAAATTATTGATAAAGACAACTTCATATGTTTTTTCTACCTTCATTGCCTACAAAATAAAACTCCTCATAACTTTTACCCCATTATTCATAATTGAATAGTTCAAATGCTTTTGAGTAGGTATCAATCTGTACAATCAAAAAAATATATAGATTTTTTTAGATTATATTTTTTGTTGGCCGCTTTGACATTGAAATTGAAAAAATCCTTCTAAATTTTGCAATATTTATCAAAATGACATGAAACAAAGCTTCATGCATAGATTATGATGAGTAGTACCCATTTTGAAAAATTCATGCAAAAATTAAAAATTATGAGGTCAAGAGAGCCTACCTAAATTCTCAAAAAGTCCAATGTGGGCTCCATGGTCTTTGGGGGAATTAATCTTGAAATAATGTTGAGGATGTTTTTTGTCCTTTCACTATAAGAGATAAGGGCATTTTAATTGAGCTTTTAAATATAGTCCTAGACATAAGATTATAAGTAATGACTTGTAAGGAGATTTTCAGGAAAACTTTATTAGAAATACATGTGTTTTTAGTAAAAATTTACTAAAAATCTCTTTAAAGGTCATTACTTATAATCTTTTGTGTAGGACTATATTTTAAAAGTGACTTAAAATACCCCTTTCTCTTGTAGTGTTTGGAAGGTTTCAAGAGGGTTTGTAGGATGGAATTTTTTTTTCCATCTAAATTTTTCTTAGGAGTTGTTTGAGTGCATTTAAAGTGAATTGTATTGACTCTCTTACTATTTTATTATTTATTATTGAAAAGAAGAAGACTCTCAATTCATATATCACCCTTGTAGTGTATTTTGGCCACATCTTGATTTACACTCTTAATTTGATTTTTATCCATAAAAATGATATTTTTTGGATTTCAGTCCATGAAAATGAAATCTTATGATTCATACACTCATAGAAGACATGTGAATTTATCCCTAAAAAATAAATATTATAAATATAATTTATAAATATAAAATGATAGCAAATAGAGTGAAAGACTATGGAGCCTAAATCTGTGGTCATGAGCTAGTCTTTTCAAGGTTAAGAAAGAAGTGCATGATTCCTTCTACCTCTAATTTTGATAACTAAATGTTTGTTTCTGTTTTATCAAAATAGCTTTAAATTGTCTATGTGGAATGTCTCCAATTTTTCATATGATGTTTCATGGTTGTAAATTAGCCCTTGAAGTTTTTAGATGTTTAGAGGTCTAAAACTACTTCAAAATACTCATCCTCATAGCTAGGCTTAATGTCACACCCCTATCTCCTTGGGGTGCCCGAAGTGCCTTAGTGAGCAAGGGGGACCTTGGGGGTGACTTCCCAAGCCTTGCAATAGGCTAAGAAGGGAGAAATGAAAGACTCCCGAGCAAACAGGGCGCAATAGCACCTTGGTTATGTAGGGCATAGTTACATGTCATACATTCTTGGAAATATCTTGAGAAGATGCTTCTAACCGTCCAAAGAATGCGTGATTTGGACTAGTAGGCTAGAAGTTATGGCCGTTCAAAGTTGGGGGGTGTCTTGGTGGCGCTGGGACACTCAAAGGCTAGGTGTGAACGGTTCCTAACAAATCACTCAACA
Organism: Straminergon stramineum; assembly: GCA_963920665.1. Classification (NCBI taxonomy): domain Eukaryota; kingdom Viridiplantae; phylum Streptophyta; class Bryopsida; order Hypnales; family Calliergonaceae; genus Straminergon; species Straminergon stramineum. The sequence goes on along the minus strand of OY987267.1, from coordinate 15,087,232 downwards.
AAGCATGGCATGTAGCATATCATTGAAAAGCTACAAAGACAAGGAACCTAGAATGACAAGTATTACGAGGTTCTAAGCCATCAGCCAAAAGTTATGGCCAAGAGAAGGGCCGTGGTGAAGGCGTGACGCCACTCTTAGTGGATCCGAATCTTTGGAGGGACATAACTTTGTGAGAACTTGTCCAAATGGGACAAGTGAGCAATCCATCGACATCTACTCGTCGCGTAGATATCCAAAATGGTCTTGCATGTGTGATTTGAAGCCCTAACAATAAAGTTATACCGTTTGGAAGTTCGGGAGTCCAAATGGAGTGGAACTTGGGGATTTCGATTGGAAACGGGTGATCTTCCAAAACCCAAGGGGGTTTGAGAAGTCCCTTTGACCCACAAGGGGGGGGGGCTACTAAAGACTACAGAAAATACTATAGGAGGGGTTGGTCTCCCTTCTTACTCCCTCTTAGAGCCTTGGTGAGTCCCGGTGACTCATGGGTGGTGATGTAACTTCACCATTGGCTTCAAGGCTCCTCGGGACACTTGTGTATGTGTTCCATGGCACCGGTTGGTTGAAGTCCCACTCCTTGCTAGGCCTTTGACAATGTATCCCGAGTTGTGAGTCTCAATTAGTGTTGGTGTGAGAGTAACAAGTACACAACGAGCGTAGTATGAAGTAGGGTGACAACCAAGGGCAGTTAGGACCGTGGTAAGTAGTGCTACCATGAGTCCTAGCACAGTAAGATGGAAGTTCCGCCCCATGTCACCAAGTGATATGCCAAGTGCCACGAGTGCAGTGCGTGCTAGTAGTCCCGGACACTAGGACTTAACAATGTGAGTTGGAAATGGGAACTAATGCTGTGAATGCGTGGCATGTGCAGTGTTAGTTAGTTCGGGCCTAAGTGATACTGGATTTGGAGTGTGGTGAGCCTTGAAAGCTGTGAAGGGCTCTTGAAGTCTGTTTGGAGCTGTAAGGTGTTACTAGAGCTGCGACACTTAAATTGTCATCTATATTATTTTATTTTTTAATGAATGAAATTATATGGCCTTTTCGTTCATTTGATCAAATATATCCTTCTAAAATTTTAGAGTGAATATCCACCACCAATTGCAAGTTCAATGTACCTAAAATTCAACAAGTAGTTTAGTCTACCTTTTACCCAAACATGAAGTTATGGCCTTTCACTTTTTTTAGAAAAAAAACATGTATGTCCCATAACTTGTACAATTTAGTCAATATGTTAGAAAATGGATTGAGAACATATATAAAAAATTTTAACAATTTTTTTTCATATTTCATCTTTAAAAATTATACAATGGGAGGTGGTAGTGTGGTACTAAATGAAAGAAAGAGCTAAACTGCTAAAATAATTTACAAGAAATTGAGAATTAAGAATTCCAAATTTTGAATAATATTCAAATAGCAACTAGTCTCTTTTGTTTTTGTTTTAATTTTCAAATTTTCAAAATTAAGTTAAAAAATGACTTTATATCTTTTTTCTACCTTTGTTGCTTGCAAAAGAAATTCTTTATGATTTCCACATCATTATTTGGAATTGAATGGTTTAATCTATACTATCCAATAATATTGGTGAATTTATTTTTAGCATAAATTTTTAGCTACTTGGATTGACATTCAAATAATTTTTAAAAAACTCTTACAATATTTATTAGAATGATATGAAACAAAGCTTTACACATAGATTAGGATGATTAGCATTTATCCTGAATTTCATGGAAAAATTTCAAGTTATGAAGTTAGCAAAGTTTAACCAAGTTTTCAAACCTCCCAAAGTCAACTCCTTACTCTTTTAGGGTTAAAAATATAGCCTTAAGTAAATCTCTTTTTATTTTCTCTAGAAGGTGGTTCATACTCACACCAAATAGTATACTTTAAAGTTTATTGAAGTGTTAAATTTAAAAATTCACAAAAACTACAAAATTCTCCAAAGAGTTGCTCTCATGATCCTAATTTCATAAATTACTTTAACAAAAAACTTGGCAAATCTCCAACCCTTGCTTGATGAATTTGGCAAAATGCATTAAAAATAATCATAAATCCTACACTCTTGTCACAAAGACCTGAGTCAAGTTGATTTTTTGCCATAGATTGCCTCCCCCAAAATGTTGCTTCCTACCTCAATGATTCAATGAATGTTCATTCTTATAATTAAACCCCGAAATGACAAATCCATCACCATTAATTTCAAGCCTCATTGCTTGTCACTTAGTTTATTGTTATTTTGCAATTAGATATGTATGGAAATTTTTATATTTATTTTTCAAAGATGAAATTAAATATCTTCATTACTTTACAAAAAAAAATTAGATTTTTTTTTGTGGAAAATTGATTTTTTTGAGAATTTTTGAAGATAGAGTGAAGAAAATTCACATCAAATAGAAAATTATTTCAAAAAATTTGAAAATTTCACCATCTGTGTACATTTTGATGAAAAATATCACAATATAAACTCAATTTTTATATCATTCTATAATTAGAATTCAATAGAATTGAAAATACATCCAAAATTCAAATTGCAATCAAATATTCAATACTAGAAATTTTTTCAAAATTCAAATTAGGGTAGAAACTAGAGTAGATGACCTTCATTTTGTTGGTTGGGCTCAAACTGAAGAAACCTTGTTTTGTGGAGAAATTTCAGATGTAGAGCAAGGAGCGACAACTTCCCAAAATACACTAAAATAGCATTTATTGTGATCCGTTTTTTTTATAAACTTCTCATTTATGTGAAGACAAACGCTAGTGCCCCATTCATCTACAAAGAGGGGCAAGGAGGGCATCAATCCCTTTGACTATTATAGTAGAACCATCCATTCTCGACCAAGACCCCATAGGCAATCTATAGGTATTGGGAAATTCTATAGAGAATATGACTAATTTTTAACCATTGGTTCTTGGTTTCCAACCATCTTCTAACCACTGTTGTCATGATACATGTTTTTGGTTTAGAGAGCCAAAGTGGTCTTTTAATGAGTAGTTATGGAAGACTCTCTGTATTGGGTATGGGTCCATATCAAGTTTTGCTTTCCAAAACTTATAGTAATTTCAATTCAAGGCATAAAATTACCAAAAAAGTTGCAACCCTTGAGTGATTTCTATCTTCCTACATAGTAGAAAATTTACATTACCTTAAGGTAGTATGCTCTTAAAGCAACCATGTTCTAAAAGCAATCATGATACAAAGGTACATTTTGCTTTCTTCAATGTAACAGAAGTGCACATTTCAAGAGGTGGTTGCTTTCAATGATAGCTGCATTTCGACTTCTAAAATTCGTAACTAATTCCACAAAGGTCCAAAAAATATGAAACAACTTGGGTTAGAGGCCAATTCCATTTTTCTTCCTACTAAAATTGACTGAAAATTGTTACAAGGAATTTTGCTTCACCCAAAAGGCAATCAGGTGAATCAGCTCTTAAATGGTCGCTTTAAGAGCAGACTACCTTATACTGCTCCAGAAATGTACAGAATTCCTTAAGAGGTCGAATTTGGGTGGTTCCACAATAATGAGATGGAGTTTGTGTCTTAGTCATATGTGTTGTAGGAAACGAAAGCTAAATACAGCCGTTCCAGGAAATCGTGTGATATTACCGAAGCAGGATAAAAGTAGTCAGTGTCTAGTCTAAAGTCACACATCCAATCGTCACACAACCTTCTGGCCCGACAGCAAAGTCGCAGACTCCAGCGAAGCGGACCCACAGAAAAGAAGCAAAGTAACCTACTCTTCGGTCTTCCTCCAAGTGGTGCTGTCGATATTTTTTATTCACCGCTAAAATGAAAGTTCAATGTGTGAACAGTCAAAACAAAAACTACTTTTCTCACACGTTCTCCTCCCTCAATATCGTTGAATTGACATTCATCACACTATTTTATAATTCAATAAAGCGACAGTACAGTACTTCGTATGTCAACTCGGAGGCTTGGACTAAGATCAGCTTGAAGTTACCGTGTTCGCACCCGGTCTCAAATCTTGTGCTTGCTTCGATTGGTATAAATGGGCTCAGCACTCGCACTTCAATCTCATTCGACTTCGCAACTCACTCCTCCAACACTCGAGCTCTATCACTGCGGACGGACAACCTACGGCTACACTACATCGATCGGCAGGGGACAACTATACTATCTGGACGACTTCTCGGCAACTGAACAACACTTGAAAGCTATTGGCTTCCTGGTCGAATCGAATCGAGAACTTGATTTGCCAGCGGCTGGATTGGTAATTTAGCTTCGCGGCTGGCGACGACGTCAAGAATGGCGTCCACGTCGAGACTGGGGATGCTCTGCTGGGGTGTCCTCGTTGCTGCTTGCATCCTGCAGTCGATGCACTTGGCTTCGGCCAAAGAGACCTTGCCCGAGTGCAAGTTCCCGGCGGTGTATGCGTTTGGGGACTCGCTGACCGACACCGGAAACTCCATCGCGGCCTTTCCCAACCAGTTCGCCCACGCCGAGCTCGACCCCCATGGCAATCTGTTTCCGGGCCATGCCGCGGATCGATACACCGACGGCAAATTGTTGCTCGACTTCCTTGGTACGAACGCGCTTCAATCCTGCAACACTCAAAGACCAACTAATCCAGCTATTCATTAATGATAGATGCTGAGAAAGAACTACCACCACCGACTAAGAACTGAATGTGCAGATCCACAGTTACTGCCATATCGGGATTGATTTACAGTCTGTGTCGTCAGTGCGTGATGACATAGAGAATTGAGTTGCCCCGGGAGTAATTAAAGGTCTTTTGATCGAAGACAGTGGACTGATTGGATTTGCTGTTGGCTCTGTTGAATGGCAGCTTTCGGAGTGCGCCTGCGGCCCATCTACCCCGTGCTGCGAGGCACGGGCGCCGACTTCACTTTCGGCACCAACTTCGCGGCGTATGGCGCGCCGGCGCGGAGCGTGAAGGTGTGGCGCAGTGACTCGGGATTCAACAGCCCGTTCTCGCTGAACGTGCAGCAGCAGTGGTACGAGCGCTACAAAGTGCGTGTGTGGTTCTACGAGAGCCCCATCTTCCACTCGCCCGGGCTGAACCAGAGCCTGCCCAAGCTGGACACCGTGAGCGAGTCGCTGTTCTTGGTGTGGTCCGGCTACCAAGACTACTTCTCCAGCCTGTACGACAAGACGCTCACGCCACGCCAGACGCTCTACATAGTGCCCCAGGTGGTGGAAGCTATCGAAACGCACATCAAGGCGCTGCTCACGCCCGTGCTGTACACGCCCCCGGCGACGGCCACGCTGCAGATGCCCACGGCCCGCACCATTTTGGTGGTGAACCTTCCTCCGTTGGGCTGCATGCCCGCCATGCTGTCCATGTACGGCGGCCCACACGCCAAGTACGACAGCCATGGCTGCCTGAGTGACCTGAACAAAATCACGCACCACCACAACCAGCTGCTGGGCGAGAAGATGGAGGAGCTGCGCGCCAAGTACCCGAAGGCGCAGCTGGTGTACGGCGACGCGCACGGCGTGTACACGGACATTCTGAAGGAGCCAAAGAAGTACAACGTGACGGCGCCGTTGAAGGCTTGCTGCGGCGCGGGCGGCGCGTACAACTTCAACAAGGAGGTGACTTGCGGACACTCAGGCCTGGTGGACCACCAGTTCGTGAATTTGACTTCGTCGTTCTGCAAGGATCCCGCGGCGCATCTGAGCTGGGACGGCATCCACACGTCCAACACGTTCAACAAGGCCGCAGTGACGGCTTTCCTGCTGGGCAAGCACATCACCCCGAAGGGCGGACTCAACTGCTCCCCCGACTTCACGCACTGGGATGACCCCCAGTAATTAATTCCATCCAGAGGGGACACCCGTGGCCATGTACAGTACGGTCGCTCGTATCCCATTATTTAGGATGATCGAGCCACTTCACTTTTAGAATAGTGCTTTCATCGTTCACGTGATTCAACATTCTTGTTGGGATTGATCTCAGCGCGGCATTCTTCTTCTTGATGAAATTCGCCGGAATCGAAATTCATAATTAATAATTTCGTGGATCCTGAAGTTGGGTCCACTTCAATTCGCAATTGCGTTAATCGTCTGCTCATGGCGTTCGTCCGAGTATAAATTCACTCGATCACTCAGTCATTGAACAAGGCGTCTGTCACGGATTGTATTGGTGGGCAAGGACATGAGCACATACACAATTCACCCCCATGGAATACTCCGACTCACTGCAACGTGAGTGATAAGTGCATTTCAGCACCTCATTGAACCCGTAAATAATTCTAACTGAAAGGGTGATTTGCACAAATTCCAAGCTTGCCCGCAATGCCCAGATTCTCATCGTGAATTAGTATTAAGAGTGGTTGAAGGCACTGCGGTCATATTCATTCAATTGACGCAATTCGGAGAGCCAAAATTGTGACATTCAATTGCAGGAAGCTTTTCATGCGAGGACTGGTACAGATTTAAGTATCCGGGCGGGCGTTTGAAGAAGTCTCCATTTCTTGAATTTCTGCCAATTTGACGAATTTGAGGTTAGCTAGATTTGAGCTTGGAAGAGAAAGGGCTTCTGGACATGGCTATGATTATCCATTCCATGTTGCTGTTGGTCTTCAGTACAGACCCGGAATGCAGGGCGGAATTCAAATGCTCTCACAAGTTGGAGCGAGTACGGAGTTCAGGATGATAACATCTAATCGTGCTTTCTGTACAACATACTACTACTCCTTGAGTCAATTCTCACACCCACAGTCAGTTCATTTCACGGTCTTCATTAATTGATTTCCCAAAACGTGAATCTTATGATCCGAGGGCTTTGTTAATGTTTCCCGCACCGGCATCTGGGACAGTCATAGTCATAATGTATGCTTGCCAGGTTGTGAAACATCAGGTACAGGAACATTAGCTAAAAAGAACACGAGCAATCTTTGGCTCCTGAATTATAAGCACTTCACGTAAGCCAGGGTGGGCCAGAGCGAGTTCCTCGTAACAACTCCAGCTTTGCATGAACCAAAACTCTCGTTTTGTTGCTTATATAACTAATACCAGCACCCGAATGCAATCTCAAATCTAGCTAACGTCAAATTGGTGAAATTGGCCGAAATTCACGAAATCGAGTCGTCTTCAAGCAACCATCTGCAAACAAACATAGATCTGTACCAGTCCTCATATAAAAGCTTCCTGCGTCAGTTGAATGAATTTGACCGCAACTGGTGGCTTCAGCCCCTCTAAGTGGTAAACATCGGTGAGAAGAGTCTGGGTTGGCTTGGAATTTGTGCAAATCACGCTTTCAGTTGGAATTATTTACAGGTCCAAGGAGATGCTAAAATGTACTTATCATTGACGTCGCATTGAGTCAGGGTATCCCTTGGGGGTGATATGTGTATGTGTTCATGTCCTTGCCCACCAATACAATCCGCGAAAGCCGCCGTGTTCAATGATTGAGTGATCGAGTAAAGTTATATTGGGACGAACGCCATGAGCAGATGATTAATGCAATTGCGAATTGAAGTGAACCCAACTTCAGGATCCACTAAATTATTCATTATGAATTTCGATTCTAACGGATTTCATTAAGAATAACAATGCCTCGTTGAGATCAACCTCAACAAGAATGTTGAATCACTAACGATGATTTAATATGTTGTCTGAAATGTGCCAAACCTCTCGTGTTTATTTCCTTTTGAGAAGGGACAGCTAGCTTTTGTTTTTGCATACATAAGTCTGGAGCGGAGAAAATTGCAGCTACTGGGAAAGGTATATACTTGCACATGCTGTGATTTCCAGTGGACTTGATCCCAACTGACCAGGAGGGAAACAAAAAGGAGTACATATCACTGCACTAACTCAAGTCTGGTATGCACTCACAGCCAACTGGCGCTGCGGCATTTGGAAGTGTTTGCAATGCAGTATACAGGACATCAATGCAAGAGACGATTCAATGTTCAAACAAAATGATTCAATTAATGAAAAATTATGTCGCACACTAGCCAATGCTGGATTGCATCTAGACAAAGAGCGTAAGAATAAATTATCTATACTTCAGTGGGCATTCTTAGTGGACACACGCACTACCTTAGCCTGCTGCGTGACTGTCTACAGATGAAAAATCCTCTCAAGAATGTTCAATGACAACTATTTAAAATGCACTAGAATCGAATCAGTCACAAATCAGGGATGGGGTCGACTAGCTAGTCGGTAGCTTGACCCAGCACCAACTAGCTGCAACTGGCATTCAATCTTCGTTTTCCCTCCTCTTGCTAACCTTGAGAGGGCGATGAAGAACACCATCCACTGCGAGCATTTAAGGAAATTGGATTCATGTTAAAAACGACGATAGAGAAAAGCGATCAAGGGCTAAAAATGTTGGCGAATTAAAATCACAAGCACACAGGAATTTAAAAAAATACGAGCACCAATTAGATCAGCCTTGACAAGAGAAATGAAGGCACAACGAGCTGAATACGTGATGACATGATCGTGTGCATTTCAACATGAAAACAAGTTAGACTGCTAGACAGTGAGTTCACTTACGCGAGGCAACTCTGCTGAGGGGTATTGGCAGTTTCACAGTCCTGGTCAGATCCACATGCACAACAAGTTCCCGCTTTGCAGACATGAAATCCGTTTTCCTTATCTTCGCACGAATTCGCACAGGCACCGCAATTATAAATGTCGTCAGTAATCGCGACCTCGCAGCCATCTTCAGCGTCGCCATTGCAATCCTTGAATCCGTCCTTGCAGGTAAACCCACACTCTCCACCAGTGCAGTACGGAATGGCATTCGGAGGACAGGGGCACTTGATGTTACAATCCCCACAGTTCAAAACGTCGGTTTGGAACTTCGTGATGTCGACCTCACAGCCGTCCGCCGCCTCGCCATTGCAGTCCTTGAACCCATCCTTGCAAGTGTACCCACATGATCCAGCAGCGCAAGTTGGAACACTGTTATCAGGACAGTCGCATTTGTTTTCACAACCGCCACAGTTCAAGGGGTCTGTTTCCAAAGCGACCTCGCAGCCATCGGCAGCATCGCCATTGCAATCCTCGAATCCTGCCTTGCAGGTGAACCCGCACAATCCGTCAGCACAAGTAGGAATGGCATTTGAAGGACAGGGGCACTTGTTTCCACAAGCTCCACAGTTCAACGTGTCGACTTGCAGAGTCGCGTCGGTGACTTCGCAGCCATCCGCCAACAAGCCATTGCAATCGTTGAATCCCTTGTTGCAGCACTTGATGCCACAAGTACCGCTCGAACAAAGCGGTTGCGCATTAGGAAAACTGCACGCCGCCCCACAAGCACCGCAGTTCAAAACATCGGAGGCGAGAGTGATTTCGCAGCCATCCTTTGCCAAGCCATTACAATCCGTGTATCCGTCCATGCAGGTATACCCGCATCTCCCAGCAGCGCAGGTAGGATTGGCATGTGGAGGGCAGAAGCACTTATGCCCGCAAGTGCCGCAGTTGAAGATGTCGGTATCGAGCGTGACTTCGCAGCCATTTGCTTCCTTCCTGTCGCAATTGGCGAAGCCTTTGTAGCACTGAATCCCGCAATTGCCGTAGCAGCACACGCCATCCGCGTTGGCCGCTTTGGCGCATCGCACTCCGCATGCACCACAGTTCTTACTGTCGGTTTTCAGCTGCGCCTCACACCCATCGGACGCGAGGTTGTTGTTGCAATCCTTCCACCCAGTCTGGCAAACACCGGTGCACGTGCTGTTAAAGCACTTGGGACCGAGGGTATTAGCGTACAGGGGACACTTCTTCCCGCAGTCCCCACAATTGTTGATGTCCACCTGAACGCAGGTCTCGCACCCGTTCTGATCCTTGAGGTCGCAATTCTTGTACGCCTTGGTGCACGTAAATCCGCACTTGAAGTTGGAGCAGGCGGGAGAAGAGTGAGGCGGTGCGCTGCACTTGACGCCGCAGTCACCGCAGTTGTTCACATCGGTCTTGATGTATGTCAAACAGCGACCCTTGTGGTTGTCGCCACAGTTCTTGTATCCAGTGGGACAGGTTGACGGCGGTCCATAAGTTGCACCTGCACATAAAAACGGAATATGATTAGTCAGTACTATGAACCGACATTTCGAAGCGGTTATATTGGCACGTTCGGAAACGAAATCTGAACTGAGAACAGCACAGCGGTTTATTTCAGACACTGAAATATCACATCTTTACGAGATCAGTAGATCGACTTGAGCTCTGGGGTTTTACTTGATGGCAACAAAAATCACATGGCTCTGTTCAGTTGAAAGTCACATTCTGGCACACCAAATCTCCAAAATTTAGGTTTGTGGAAGCATTAACATGCAGACTGATGTAACCCTAGCTATTCAAAGTAAGACATTCAACCAGTCCATGAAAATGAAAGTTACTGCACACCTGCCGTTTGTTGAGAGCAGCAGATCAGCTGCACCGTCAGAATGAGCAGTACAGAAATGACTCTTGCAGAATGCGAAATGGAAGCCATGATTAAGTTAGCTCCAAGCTTTTAGCAAGTAACTCAGACAGTCAGTCACTCAGTCTTGCTAGGAAGATAGACGTACTAAATATATGCGAACTGTAAGTATGGAATCAAAATGGCGATATAATTCACGAACTTCGGCCTGTGAAGAATCAGGAATGAAGACATAGAAAGTTCCTCATGGGGATTGTTAAAGGTAAGCAGCTATAGCTGCTGCTGCACGAAAGCTTCAACCGATCCTTGCTCACTCATTTCTGCTTCTTCTTCTGTGCAGTTTATATACAATTATATATATATAAATAATTGATATTTCGTTAAAATGGCAGTATTCATGTGCCATTTTTCCATTTATTTTCTAGGAATGGTATACATTTCAGACCGCACGATCTGAAATCTAGGAGAAGTATACATTTCAGACCGCATGGTCTGAACCTGAAAAATGCCAAGTTTGTGGAATATTGCCATTTTAACGAAATATCCATTATATATATAGTCCACTGCAGCCTCAATTGGCATGAGCTGGCTATAAGAGACTTTGAGTTTGGGCCCTTTAGCTACCTGCTTCGCACATGCTCTGGATAATATTCGATATCCAGAGTATGCAGATCGGTAATCGAGATCTAGAAAGTTCGCACCGGGCGCGCACTGGCACAGAACTAGCGCGGCTAACAGCAGAATAAGAAAGGTTTGGGCTGCCGAAGGTTTCCTTCCTTGCGACTGTTGGGAGATCTAAACATATTCGAATCTTTCCTGTTTTAATACTTACACGTGTTCACTATTCAATTTTATTTTTTTAAATGCGAAGGCTTACTTACATAGATACAAAAAGATTGAACTTGCGAGTAAAGCATCCGGAATACACTGCACGCAGCACGCGCGCAGTGCTTCACAATTCGTTTAAAATGGATATTATTGCATCTCGCAGCTTTTGTCGCTGCCCACTTCAAATTTTACCGACGCAGGTCAACGTAATGAGCTGCATGTGAGCGAACATATTTTGACGTCGAAACTTTATTGTTGACATCGAGAAAATTGGTCATACCAATTCCTCGCTGCTTCGCCAATGCAACCTGTCAAGTTGCATCGTTACTGTTATGGTGAGTCATATTTGCAAAAATGGCCTGTCTAATTGCGTCATATTTGTAAAAATGGCTTGTTTTATTGCGCCAAAATTGTAGCATTCAAGTGCACAGACATGCACAGCTTTAGAACAATCATGTATTCAATGATATATTCGTCTTCACATTAAGGTAACTCAGCCTATGACAGGCACAACTCTGGACAAGCCTAATTCAGTCCCATTTCTTTTTGTGCGGTACATTTTCCTAGACACATGTACACCACAAAAAAAAATTGGGGACTGCAATAGGCATTTCCAGAGTTTTGCCTGTCATAGGCTGAGTTACCTTACTCGGAATGAGCAGTGAGTAAAAACCGGTTACCTGTGCACTAGGCAATTCAACGACAAGATGACTTCAGTTGATTAATGCGAGTTGAAAAGCAAATGCTGTCGTATGTCACTTGTGTCATGTGGTGATCTCGCACCCCAAATTACAAATTATGAACAAATCACTCACCTACTCAAGTTCTGATTTGGACAATACGTGGGCTATGCACAAAAATACCACTTTTGGTTCATAAAATACCCTTCAAAAATTTTGTCCACTATGCAATTTACAACTAATTGACACCCCTTGTATGCAATTCCCATATTATATATGGCCCTGATAGTAATCACTTCTAATCCATTATCCATTTTAGTTCAATTTTAAAGGATACAATTTGTTTTAATGTTGAAAATTCTTGTAGTCCTTTTAAATAAGGAATTCAAGATTGTAATTATATACATGAAATGAATATTGTTTTAGGACAATAATTGCATTAAAAACTTAATTCTTTGTTTTTTTTAATACATCTATCGTAGATCAAGTAGATTAAGCTACCTAACTTGTGGAGATTTTTGTTAAAGGAATTTTAATTTCAATTGGTAGGGAACTTCACTTGCATGAATTTTTTGAATTTAAAAAAATTATATTTATATTTTTCAATTCTTATGCTCTTTATATGTGTACTATAAAGGCTATTTTTAATAAATATGCAATCCAACATTTTCTACATCTCAATTTTTTAATTTGGTCTTCACCTAACTTTGTGGTCCCCCATGTGGTCCTTTAGATTTCATATATTTTTAACAAAAGTCATCCTCTAAGTCATTTTAATGTCAATGACTTGCAAATGTATTACAAGAGTTGTTTACCTTAGATTGACACATGGCTACATGTGTTATTTGGATGTACCAAATCCCACATTGAAGCCCTAAATATTTAGCAAGTTAGCAGCATAACAAGGTTGTATGTAAAATTCAAAAAGTACACCAATTCAATACAAATTCAAGATTCCTCTTCCTTACTAAGGTAAACCTGCCTATGATAGGCAGAATGAGTGGTCTAAACTGTTGCTACTAGCAAAATGATTCAAGTTTTTTTTTTCCATACATGGACATATTTGAGAATTGAAGGAAGCAATTGAAAATTAATTTTTTCGACAAAGTAAGAATTTTTTATGAATTTTTCAAGAATACAGCCCAATTGGCCCAACAGAGTTTGTAGACTACCCCAAATTAGCAAAAAAGGATTTCCATAATAGTTATCTTACCACCTAAAGCAGTCACAACATTTTCTAATATGGCCACAACATTTCCTAACATGGCCATGACATGAAGGAATAAAAAAATAACTTTTTATGACCAATTTACACTTGAATGGTGTAAGTGCCCTATGACAGTCACTAATAAGTAATAACTTCATGACCATCTCCCAAGATAAGATTATGGCCACAAATCAGCCTAATATAGTCCTAATCTCATTTATGAGAAAAAATTTGCCATGGGTTGGTATAAGACTCTATTGGGTGGTTTTCAAGATGACTCCATAAGGCAATTTGCCTGTCATGGGTTGGTTTACCTTAATGCTAGAAACAATAAAACACAAATAACCATCAACAGGAACAAACAGTATCCCATTGGCTACTCCCATGTACATGCCTAATTACTACCAAGAATATATGTACAACAAAATTATGTATAAACATACTATGTGTATGTACCATGTGTACTATATTATATCCCTAGGGTGGCAACTCTTGTATAATATGCAAGGGGGATTGTTTTGAGAAGAGCAAAAATAACTAAATACTTCAACTTTCAAAATTTATTATAACATTAAAAGAGCTTTTAAAAAGACTTTCACAATGAAGAGCTAAGGTTGAGATTTCTAATAAATTTCAATATCTTGTCTAAAAAAGCCCTAATTCTAATAGTACTTATTTCACTTCATGTTATACAAGGAACATTAAAATTTTGAAAGTGAGACCTTTTCTATTTATATGTAATTCTACTAACTACCTTTCAAAATAGTGTTTCATGCACTTTGCAAGTTTGCAAGTTTGCAAAAATGACAACAAGATCAAGGTTTGCAATGTCCATGTCCATGTTTATGATACTATCACTTTTCAATTTCAACTTTGTGAGGGTAACCAATCACTACAAGGAAATGTAATCCAAGATGATAAGTTTTTGACAAAGAATTGTCTGAAATAACAATAGCCATATTATTCCTACCTCATCTTATCAATTTGTGAGAACTTCTTAATTTTTTGTCATTTTTTTGTCAAATTTGTAGTTGATGTTTGGTTCTCTTCTCCCTATTTGACAAAAACACAAAGATTTCATTAGATTTTTAATATATTTACCTTTTCACTAATTACCATAGATATCTTAGTTTGAGTTATGTATAGAAGTCAAGCTCTCCGTATATAGATGAAGTGGTACAAGGTAGAAAACCCATGTGAGATATGTCATTTAGAAATTGCAAGAGCTCAACCACTCATAGTCAAATTTGAAATAGGAATTGTATTAAAACTAGAATTTCAAACTTCATTTAGATATAGTAGAATAACTTTTCAAAACAAACTTTGAACTAAAAAAAGTTGGTAAATCAATTCAAGTTTCATGTCCAAAAATCCTTTTGATATTTTGATCCTCTAATCAAAAGTTATGGACAAATTTCAAAGAGGCAATGGAAGGGAATTTGTTTTTGACCTTTTCAAACATCCTCTTTGAAATTTGTCCATAACTTTTGATTAGAGGATCAAAATATCAAAAGGATTTTTGGACATGAAACTTGAATTGATTTACCAACTTTTTTTAGTTCAAAGTTTGTTTTGAAAAGTTATTCTACTATATCTAAATGAAGTTTGAAATTCTAGTTTTAATACAATTCCTATTTCAAATTTGACTATGAGTGGTTGAGCTCTTGCAATTTCTAAATGACATATCTCACATGGGTTTTCTACCTTGTACCACTTCATCTATATACGGAGAGCTTGACTTCTATACATAACTCAAACTAAGATATCTATGGCAAATGATCAATAGGTAAATGTTTAAGAAACCTAATGGAATCTTTGGATTTGGGGCATCATCTACAAATTTGACAAAAAAATGACAAAAAATTAATAAATTCTCACAAATTGACAAGATGAGGTACGAATAATATGGTTATTGTCATTTTAGACAATTCTCTATCAAAAACTTGTCATCTTGGACTACATTTCCTTGTAGTGTTTGGTCTCCCCTATTTGAGAAAAATCTCTTATTACATATAGGTTTTCAAAATGACTTTTGAGTGCCCAAAACTATTATGATTGATATAAAAATTATACCATTTGATTCTTCTCCATGTCTTCTTTCTTATTATGATCTCCTAGTCTACATAATAAAAATCAAGTTCCCTTCTTATAGATTAGAAAAGTTAAGAAAGCACTTGCCTCAATATTATGAATTACCACCCCAAGACCATATTTAAACACAATACCTACTATCTCTTTAGAAAATCATAAAATACAATTTATTAAATTCACATACTAATGATATTGTACTAATGATCGCTCCTCCCCAAACTTTGTATCTTTAAAAATCAATAAATACCACTACTCCCTCTACAATAATATAAACTTAGTCAAAAAGAACCATACCAAATTTTGAGTGTGGATTTTCTTACTAAATTTTGTTATAGTGTTCAAAACATCACCACTCACAATTGGAATGTTCATCTACTAATAGTAATTATTGTTGATGCTCATGGCACCACCAATATTCCATCCATATAAAAATTACGAGAAAAATTCAAAATTTCCAAAATAGACATAAAAACACGTTACATAGCATCAACAACATTTATTTGCCATCAAATATGCCACATACATTCCTCCTCTCAAAAGAAAAATAGAAAATAGAAAATAACCAACCTTTCCCACTAATTTCAACACTTCCAAAATACCTACAATTTAACATAGCTTCATTTCCAATATTATACTCTACAATTAAGCACTTTCCTAGATATAAGTAGTATAGAGTCTCCCCTTTGGCAAAGGTATGTAGTCTTGGAGTCACTCTTCATTTCTCTAAGGTGGGAACCTAGATGAATAAACTATTAATTTATCCCAATCGAGATTTATGATTGGTTAGGAATTATTTCTCTCTCATTACTGATCTTGCTTGGAAAATTTATGAAAAAGAAAAAGAAAATTAATTCCAACATGAAGAACCAACTTAGTAAATGAAGCATCTATTGGGAATGATTCAATTATCTAAGCCTTATGAACCTAAATGGTATTTTCCGTGAACTGGACTAAATCCTTAAAAGTTAGATCTATTCTAGTTGTAAATGTTTTTTTCAGAGGTTTGGGCACTTGAACTTCACAATTTTGGCACTCTGCAACAGCCAATTTAAATTAACAAGACCATATGTTCTCAACCGCAATACTGTTGGAGATCAATCATGAAATGAGTATTAGTTAATGTAAAATACAGCTTAAGGTATGTTCACATTTGGTGTTAAAGAATGTTGCTACTAAAGATCTTAGGAATGAGTTTAGACCTGTTTCTGGATTGGATTCACATTGCAAACATCACTCCTAACACCAAGTGCCAACATATCTTTACATCAGGGAAATACATGTAAGTTATCAGGTGCTGTCATATGCACGAGGTCACTAAGAATAATGGAATGAATGACCAGTAAGCTTAATGTCTACTTCTTAATGTCTGAACCATAGAGAAAAGAAGGATGCTCAAATTTCAGACATGCACCACATGCTGCCATACTGTTCAGCCTCAGCTGATTGAAAGGAAAACCTAGATTTTCACCATTATTTTTGACGTAGAGTGGCTGACAGAAGCCTATGCGGTCAAACTCATGCGGTTCATGTTCAATTGCTGCAATTCAGAGCGCCAAAATTACAACTTTCAATTGCAGGAAGTTAGCTTTTAATACAAGGACTGGTATAACTTAGATCTAAGTGTCCAGATGGGCATTTGAAGATGTCTCAATTTGGTGAATTTAAGCCAATTTAACAAATTTGTCGTTACATGGCCCTGCTAAATTCAGTAAAATATGTATTGATTTGAAATGAAGCAAAATTCTAAAAATTATAGAATTTTGAAAATTGACAAGATGCAATTTTGTAAACACATTTGTGGATATGTAAATTACTTTGTCCTAGCTTGTTTTTCCAACAAAAATTTACAAAAAAATTATATGTTTACTCGCAACTTTGCAATGTGTTATTGTAATGTTTAGAATATCTAGTTGCACATCATGGAGTAATGCACAAACATTCCAACCATATACCTTGCAATACACAAAATAATCCATTGCAAAATGTAGAGTTGGATTTAACTACTATAACACCATCATGTGGCCTCCACTTTTAATTGTATACAAAAATTTCATTCAATTATTGAAAATTGAGAATGCCATGAAATCAAATGATGAAGTTCTTGTTCATAAAAGTTGTAAAGTATGAAGTAGTAGACAACATCCATAATAAGAATAAGGAATAAGAATTTAATCTATTTATAGATTGTGAATTTTTTTAGTAGATACTCAAAAATTTGTCTTCCTTTCTTTTGCTTCTAAAAATAGGGTTAATTTGAACAAACATACTAGAATATAATTTTTGACATTCATCTTGTTTTGGCCTTAGTAACACCTTACAGCTCCAACCAGACTTCAAGAGCCCTTCACAACTTTCAGGGCTCACCACACTCCAAATACCAGTATCACTTAGGCCCAACTAACTAGCACTGCACATGCCACGCACTCACAACATTAGTTCCCATTTCCAACTCACATTGCTAAGTCCTGGTACCCGGGACTTTTAGCATGCACCCCACTCGTGGCACTTGGCATGTCACTTCGTGACATAGAACAGACCTTCCATCTTACTGTGCTAGGACTTATGGTGGCACTACTCACCACGGTCCTAACCGCCCTTGGTTGTCACCCCACTTCATACTAAGCTTATTCTGCATTTGCTACTCTCATACCAACACTAATTGAGACTCACAACTCGGGACACATTACCAAAGGCCTAGCAAGGAGTGGGACTCCAACCAATCGGTGCCCCAAGACACACACACAAGTGTCCCAAGGAGCCTTGAAGCCGATGGTGAAGTTACATCACCACCCATGAATCACTAGGACTCACCAAGGCTCTAAAAGGGAGTAAGGAGGGAGACCAACCCCTCCTATAGTACTCTCTATAGGATTTGGTAGACCCCCCCCCTTGTAGGTCAAAGGGACTTCCCAAATCCCCTTGGATTTTGGAAGACCACCCGTTTCCAACCGAAATCCCCAAGTTCCAACTCCGTTTGGACTCTCGAACTTCCAAACGACGTAACTTTGTTGTCAGGGCTTCAATACCCACATGCAAGCCCATTTTGGATATCTACGCAACGAGTATATGCCGATGGACTGCTCACTTGTCCCATGTGGACTAGTTCTCACAAAGTTATGGCCCTCCAAAAATTCGGGTTCACTAGGAGCGACGTCACACCTTCACCACGACCCTTCTCTTGGTCATAACTTTTGGCTCATGTCTTAGAACCTCGTAATGCTTGGCATTCTAGGTTCCTTGTCTTTGTATCTTTCCAATGATATGCTACATGCCATGCTTTGTTGAGTGATTCTTTAAGAACCCCTCCCACCTAGCCTTTGAGTGTCTTGGCGCCACCGGGACACCCCCAACTTTGAACGGCCATAACTTCTAGCCTACTAGTCCAAATCATGTGTTCTTTGGACGGTTAAAAGTGTCTTCTCAAGAGCTTTCCAACAATGTATAACATGCCGCCATTCCCTCTTAACCAAGGCGCTATTGTGCCCTATTTGTTTGGGAGTCTCTCATTTCTCCCTTCTTAGCCTATTGCAAGGCTTGGGAAGTCACCCCAAGGTCCCCCTTGCTCAGTAAGGCACTTTGGGCACCCCAAGGAGATAGGGACGTGACACCTCCTCCCTTCGTTTTGTAGCCCCTTTCCCATGAGCCTCGGTGCAACTCTAGCAATTTTGTCTGGGTTTGTTTCCCAATTCAATTGCGAGCTAGCAGGTCCGTTTTCTTGATCATGTTGTCCTTCTCGCCAACTCCAAACCAAATCTCGGCCCCACAAGGTTGTGTCAGCCCTAGTATCACCAGTGTGTTCCCAAGAAGGAGGCATGTAGGTTGTCAAGTTAAATATGGTATACAAGCGACCGTGGAATGGTGCTAAACAAATCACGCAACGTCGTCTAATCAAGCATTGCATGATGAGACATTGGGGGTGCTATACATGTGCACAAGATCCTAGTGCCCAACCCCCTTTGGGACCAAATTGTTCAAGACATACGGGGCATTTAGTATGGTCCAAAACAAAAGGTGCAAGCTTGGGCCACAGGAGCATTCGTTTCTTCTCTTCTGTGTGGCTTGACATTTGGTTTTGGTAGTCCCAACCATTTTTGCTCCAATCTATGACCTCCTTTTTTGGCAATTCCACCATGTACATGTTTCTAGGAAACATGTCCTCCAACAATGCCCATGACGTCAATCCATTCTCTCGTTTAGGAGCATTTGCAACAAAGTTTCTAGAAACTTTCTCTAGCTCCTTCGCAACTTGTTGGGATCTATCCACGAAGAGAATGCAGGCGACCTTCCAATGGTAGTATGTGGCAGTCAACTTAGCCAACTTTCTTCGAAGTATCTTATTTTTTTCTTGAAGTCCATGGTCTTTCTCCAATTGAATAATTGAAGGAACCACAAGAAACGAAAGAGAGTCTTGGGTCCCATTGAGGTCAATTGTGTCATTGGTAGTATATCTTGTGACAATAATAGGAAGTGTATTCGGAATGATGGGACAGCGTCTAGTGTACTTGGCAAGAGGAGAATGGTGAAGGATATAGTTGGTAAGGTCCTCCACAACCTTGTCCACATTTTGAAGGTTCTACTCAACAAAGGCATTATCCATATCCGACAAAGTGAAAGTGTCATGGTCTTTCTCACGGAGGCGTTGTAGTTCTGTAGTTTGTTGAGAGATGAGTGTACTTTTGTGTTCACACTCACATCGCAATTTCCTCATTTCATTCTATAGTGAAGAAATTTTGACATCTTTGGTCTTGAGGAGGTTGAGAGCTTTTGCCAAAGTCATAATGTCGTTGCTCGAGCCCATTGTTGATGGAGAAATGGGAACATGGTCAGTTTCTTCCATAGCCATGTCCTCATTGGGCTCGAAGTCGAAGACATCCTTTGTGCATTGTGTTGGCAACGATGGGTTAGGAACTATAGTTGGAATCGATGCGGGTCCCACTCATGTTGTTGAACGCCGTACTCTAGATGGTTGCCTTGGTCGTTGTCTCGTGGATGTTGTGGGTCCCTCTACAATTTCATTTTGAACCTCATTGGGACAAACAGATTGCTCCATGATTTGTATTACCCTATGGACATGCATACCATCAGAGTCATCATCTTCTTTAGACTCCTCAGTGGCAACCTCAGTGGAAAGGGTTTGCGTTTAGTATGCACTTTGAATAGGACCAACTTCCCCCTCGGGACAGGCTAGAACTCCTCTTGGGATGAAACCACTCTTTGAACGAGTTACATACTTACTTCCCTTGATTGTGCTCCAATCAGCCTCTTTGTTTAGAGCGACCTCAGCATATGCTCCTCTAGCAAGGAAGAGGGGGACCTCGTTCCTATCTACAAAGGCGGTTTGTAGAGGACTTGCCACAATTCAAAGTATCTTTGAAGGAACGTTGGATTCTCACGGTACTTCAAGTTAGCCTTATTGGTGTGTCGATTATAATGATGACGCCATAAAGGAAAGAACTTACCGATGTGGCACCACTCGATGTAGTCTTTGCACGTTTGTATTGTCCAAGGCTTTGGTTCTTCATTCCAACCCTTAAAAGCAAGGTGGATTTCACTATTGAGCACGTGCAATCACTTCCGATGAATAGTGCCCCTACGCTTGTGATGTTTGTCTTTGGCAACCTTCTGTAATGCCCCGGCGGTCTGTGTAGCAGCGGAGATAGGCAATGCCAGGGCATTGTTAACTCCAGTGGCCATCAATGATTGTCGTGTGCAAGGCTCAAAAAACTCATTTGGGAGTTTAGATGGTCCACAACTAGTAAGGTAAGAAGGGTGGATGAATGTAATAAATAGTAAATACTCAAGGTTCAAGCATGTAGCCACTAAAGGATACAAGATAAGAAGCCTCAATGAAAGGTGCCCAAAAGGTCTTGGGCGAGTGGATATATAGGTGGGGCGAGCGTGGATGAGAGTTGGTCATGGGGTACGTGCGGGTGGGCGACCACTGATTGAACCCACGATCTCCAAGGGACACGTACGGATCTCGGGGAGCGACCATGGGTCTGGTAGGGTGCATTTGGGTTTGAGGAGGCGATTGCGAGTCTAGGGGTGCGTGTGGGTCCTGGACGGGGCGACTGCAGATCCAAGGGCACATGCGGGTCTTTTGGGGGGCGACTGCGATTTCAGGGGTGCGTGTAGGTCCCCTGGGGGGGGACTACAAGTCTTTTGGGGCGTGTGTGGGTCCTTTGGGAGGCGACTGCGGGTCTTTGGGGGCGACCGCGGGTATTTGTGGGGCGTTACTTCTCTTCAAGTTCCCACTTCGTGTCTTTGCTTCGTAGTTTGCCATGTACTCCCCACCCGCGGTCGCCCACTAGCTTGAACCTGAAGTAACCCTACCCATGGTCGCCCACACCCGAGGTCACCCACACCTGCATGCACCCCTTTAGGATGCCACGTGGAAGACACTTGTCTGCCACATGGCATCTAGGTGGCCTCACGGGCAGGGTGAATTTTTTTTAAAAGTCAAAGCTAAGTTTGACTCTATTAGACAGACAAGAGGGTCTACTTTACGTGTTGGATGTTGTGTTCGTTATGTTGTCAAACTGTCTGCCAGAACAACCCTGCTTGTCATGGCAAGGTCAACGCTGGACTATCCAAACTACTATGCCTGAAGGCATCTCTACATTGCCAACGACCCCCATGCCTGTTTGTTTCCCCCGTTCACTCATGATGCCATCTATAGAAAGTGAACCTATTGACAATGGAGAACAATGGGCTCTC
This sequence comes from Straminergon stramineum, assembly GCA_963920665.1. NCBI lineage: Eukaryota > Viridiplantae > Streptophyta > Bryopsida > Hypnales > Calliergonaceae > Straminergon > Straminergon stramineum. The sequence continues at coordinate 15,065,360 of OY987267.1, read as the reverse complement.
GGTTTGGTTATCCATTATTACATCCGTGGCGACTCCATGCAGCTCATGCATGTCGTCATGCTCAACGATGGAAGAGAGTTGCACCTGCGGAGCGGTGACGTGGATAGAATAGTCCTGCTCCACTAATGTGACGATGACGAAGATTCCAGGCCCGACCTTGAACTTTCCCACATCCAAGTATCCGGAGGCCATGAGTCATCGCAAGAGCGACAAGAAGGGAGCGCCACATCTTTCGACAACTTGGACACCAGCTTCATTCGCTCTTCCGGTGCTGACATTAGCAATGTCGACGATCAAGTAGACAACTCTTGGTTGTCATGGTACAATTTTGCTGAATGCAGTAATGATACAGGGAGGCAAGAAACGCTGAGGCTGCCTTCATCGCCGCAACTCACAACAAAGGCATCAACAGCTACTAAAAGCACTGCCTTGGCAGCACCGGCTCCACCACATAGTACTTCAACACCCCACAACAGTGGAGACTTGCAGCGTCGCGAGAGACCCCATACCCATAGCTTCTCACACTTGTTTGCAGAGGTGGTCATAAACTGCTTATCACCAACTTCTGCAATCGACCATTAAGTGATCGTGAATGTAGAAGCTCAAGGCACCGTCGCAGCTGAGCAGCAAGTCCAGAGCCATCACGCACGCCCTCTGCTGTTGAAGTTGAAGGCCATAGAACTACAACAGTCGAGCAACTCTTCTTGCCAGCCTTACAAAATTGTAGGCCTGGGTACGCAACTCCTATATTATATGGCCCTGGTTATAATCACTTATAATGCATTTTAGTCCAATCTCAAGGGATTTAATTTGTTCTAATGTAGAAAACTCTTGTAGCCCTCATAACAAGGAATCCAAAAATGTAATTACATACATGAAGTGAATATTTTTTGAGGACAATAATAGCATTAAAAAACTAATTATATGAGTTTTTTTAATACATGTATCATGGGACAAGCTACCCAACTTTTTGGACTTTCTAATAAAAATTTAAGATTTTTTTATTATAAATAAAACACTATAAATGAATTTTAATTGGAGGGAACTTCTTGTATAGATTTTTGAAAATTATGCATAAGTGTTTAAATTCTTCATATATATTGTGATTTTTTTCTAATATGTATGTAACCCAACATTTTTTACATTTAATTTTTTTTAATTTGGTCTTCACCTAAGTTTTTGGTCTTTTTAATTTGATATAATTTTTACAAAAGCCGTCCTCTAAGCCGTTTTAATGCTGAGGACCCCTGCGTATAATACAAGAGTTGCGTACCCGGGATTGTAGGGGAAGAAGCCCATCTCGTAGGAGCTGCCTATCCCACACCAACAATGCAGCCAAGTGTACCGCACTCCTCCAACAGACCTGCTTCGCAAGCACCTTCAATTGCTACGCCGTCTCTCTATCCTAGGCGTCCAATGTTAGCTGCTATAGCATGTCACGCTATTCTTGAAGCCTTTGCGGAGGAAATTTGGTCCACGGAGTAGTCGTCCTTTGCAAAGCGACCTACAGCCTTCAGGAGACCAACTCCTGGCCCCAACTTTCCTATTATGCGCATGCCGACGAAGACTACTCTATTTGGCTGGTTTTGGAGTGACCACACATTAACTCGCATTTGTGTTGATAGCAACCGATATGCGAGTGAGGTGCATAGATAGTCGCGACTGCCGTTAGGTGGGTCGAACTGGTGGCGACTAGACAAGCAAGAGCTAAAGGCTTTCATTGCTGTCAATCTTCTCATGGGGATCAAACGATTGTCCAACCACTGAAGCTATTGGAATCGGAAGAATGAGTTCCTATATTGCCTAAGCATATCGACCATCATGACTTGCCGGCACTATGAAGACATTACCTGGTGTTTGCACATCGCTAATGACAATCTACTAATTCTTCCTGGTGACAACGCAGAGTTTGACAAGCTACGAAAGATGAGGTGGTTGGTCATTGAAATGCAACGACGATTCAAGAGCAACTGGCATTTGCATTAAGAGGTCACTATGGACGAAACGATGGTGCCATACAAAGGTGAATACTGCCTTGTAAGACAGTACATGCCTAGGAAACCCACCAAATGGGGTGTTAAAGTTTGGTGTCTGGCAAACTCACATCATAAATACATTTATGACTTCCGAATCTATACAGGATCACAGTTCAGGGAGTCGTTGGCTGGAGGTGGCAGTGGTGACGCAAAAACTGGACACGACATCGTACTACAGTTGATGAACGACCTACAAGGCTTGGGGCATATGGTATGTACAGACAATTTTTCCACGTCCATCAAGTTACTGATGGAGTTGCGATCACGTGGTACATACAGAGTGGGTATAGTTCGTAGCAATCGCTTGGGGTTGCCCAAGTGCTTCCAGGACAAGAAAACGTTGTCCGAGTATCCGTAGGGAACTCTATTTGGGAGAATGCATCGGAGTCATCAAATTTCTTATATAGTGTTCGTGGACCGCAAGACTGTTCAATTGTTGTCAACAAACTATCCACCGATTCCAGGTCCTCAAGAAGAATGGTCAACGGTACCTCGTCAAATAAATGGCATTGTGATAGATTTGGTGACATCCCCCATACACAGAGGTTATTCTGACTTCATGCGGGGAGTGGATGTAGCAGATCACCTGCGCGGTAGCTACTCATGCTAGACTAGAAGCCACAAGTGGTGGCACAAAATCTTTTTATTTCTCCTTGACACATTTGTCGTTAATAGTTTCATCCTCAACAAAGTCGTAGTTGAGCAGCTTGGTAAGGAATCAACATCGCATTTGCAGTTCCCTTTTGAACTGGCTGATGAACTGAGCCGGTCGTGGAGATTGCAACGAGGTGTTGTTTCACAGTTCTGCCTCGCAGTTCCAAGAATACACGGTTTGGTGCGTACCGGACGTCGGATGAAATGCCAAGTGTGCAATAGGTCAACACACACGAACTTGGTTTGCTCGCAATGTGGAGGTATTTTCTTGCATTCGGGGGAGTGCTTTCAACGTTGCCACTATAGTCTGAGAAGGTGAGATGTCGAATTGCTGTGGCAGGGTCCAAACGACACAGTCGTAGAAACAGGCATGTACAAACATCGTATGAAGTATGGGCAATTACTGAGAAGCATACAATCTGTTTGCTTGCTATGGTGTGATTGTAGGAAGCTTGTCTATTGTAACGGTTCTTACTCTGTAAGGTAGAACCACCTTCACTTTAGAACTCCAAGACAACGGTGTTGTCCTGCTCATACTTTTGTTATACAAGTTTTTCTTCTATATAGATAGTAATGTGAATATATGGTATCTCCTACTCGTAGAGTCATAGTCAAAGAGCATCTGCGGAGGGCAAGAATGTGAATCACGGCACTTTCCAGGGAAACATCCATGTTGGTAGTGGCAAGGCATAATTACTCTAAGTGGACAAGGACGTCTGATTTGAGAGCTAACGGACTGTCAATCTCGTTCATGCATACTTCGAACACAAAGGACGGCTCCACTGTATAGACGGGAGTTTTGGGGATTCAGATCGCTTGAAGTAATTAGTACTTTTTCATGATCGCTAAGTTCAGCTATACCAATGTCAAGTTATACTTTGTGTAGGCAAATTGTAGGTGATGGATGCAGCCTAGGATGAGCCTTCCATAAATAGCGTTCACATTTTTTGTGACCAGTGTGCAGCGCTGAAGTTGTGAACAACTTTCCTCCTGTGTAATATAAGCTCCTCCATAGTTGTACATGTAGCGCTGTGGAAATCATTTTGTCATACTTGATGTACACGATCCGAACATATGAGCACTGTCATCAGTGTTCAAGCTTCAACGTCCATGCGCATGAACATAGACAGGATCGACATTCTTCTGTTACAAACTTCATTCAGTCAATTACATTCGCCGAAGCAAGATCTGTACACCTTGACTACTGTATTAGTATTCAGTGAACAGTTGAGGCATAAAGTACAGCAAAGCTTACATCATCAAAATTGGCGTATTAGCATGGGGCAGCATCAACAGAAAAGAATGGTCAGCTAGGTAGGCTGCTGCACTTCACAATTTTCATTGTCAGTCATCTCGACAATTTAGCGTACATGTAACAGAAGAGTCATTTTTTTGGCACTCTTTGGACGTGATCCTCATTGCAAGATCCAAATCTGGCAATGGGTGTTGTTTTTCTATGTTATCAAAGGTTCCTTCCATTCCTAACTTGCTGCGCTTCATCCTCCGTATTTTTCTAAATTTTTCCAAACCTCATACACCCTCCCAAATCACAGCATAGTGAACCTCACAGGCATTGCCCATGGAAGTCAACACACATTTTTTTGTAGTCAAACGTCATAATCTACCTATCAGCTAATCGATTTTATTTGATCTTCCTCTCGGTCGACTATAGTGACGACTGTAGTGAAGATCTTACGGTTACTTCCATTCTCCTTCTACTCTTCCTCAAATGATCGGTGCTCGGACTTTTTCATCTTCCCTCCTAATTTCCAGTGTGTTGTAAGACCAGCACCACTAAAGGTTTAAGTTATAAAACAACCTAATATGACTTGAACTTCAAGCAAGAAACTGGGTCTTACCGTGCGGATCGGTGGACATGCTCTAACTTAACGTCTATGCCGGCACCAGCTGCAGCGATGAGCTTCTGTCAACAAAGTCACCGCGTGTGTTGAAAATGCGTCCTGGAAACCCTCACTCAATCGACATTCGTCAACCATACGGATCACTGACCATCCTGACATTGAGTGTAAAGATTTCTCACCTTGATTCTCAATTTGTCACCGATCTTCTCGTCTGGATCGCTCACAGTCACAGTCAGTCTCATCACACTGGAATTTACGAAATCCGCGTAATGTATTCAGAAGGATTAATGAATTTGGGCACCGGGATAGAGACGAACTTGTCTTCCGCGTGCACAGAATAAGTTATAACTACGGAAGTTGCAGCATAGTGGGATCTATTTTAGACTATAGTTGGCTACAAAGTCTTACTTTAACAAGAGACAATTGGTGTAGGGGCAGCCGACAATGTCTCTTTCGGAAGACTTCAGAGGAAACGATATACTAGAAATTAAGTAACGCGTCACTGGGTGACTAAGAGGGTTTGAGGTCTGCGGAGACGTGGGAGAGAAGCTATAATGTGAACAAGTGGAAGTATGTTCTGGGTATGAAATTCGGCCAGCGACGTGGGGGTGTTTCGATAGCTTTGTTTGTTTGGTCTTGAGATTATAGCGTACACGTTTCCTGATCCTCTTCGCACGAATGAGCAGAGTTTTGTGATTTTGGAAAACTGATAGTTTTGGTGGTACTTGTACGTGATCCGAGTGAGTTTTTTAAAGCTGATTGCGTTAGACCGAGGGTGCTCACAAACGAGCGGAGAGCAGCTGCCACTGACGTAGTTTCAAAAGCTGTGATTATTGCAAAGGTATTGAGTGCATTCATCTTGTGCCATTCTTGTTGAATTGTTTCAAGTTCAATATGTTGGAGGAATGGCAGGCTTGAACTGTTCAAATTCTTGGGTGAGCGGGCTATGGACCCCTTATACTCATATACTGCCTTTCAATCTCGATCGTTAGCAGTGACCCTGTGAGACAATAACTCAAATTAGCAGGTCTTCAAGAGTGCCAGGATCTTAATGTCTACGATCTTTGAGTGTCGGTATTTAGAATCCCTAGAGTTGAAAACTAATTTCGTTGAGATGCATGCATACTTTGGGCTGTGCGAACTTCGCTGTTAAGAAATAGTCGGTATGATTCTCTGTGCTGAATTGTTGTCTGACCTGGTGTAACAATGACATTTCTAACAGTTTATTTCAATTTCTAGAAAATTTACCAACATCATCCCAAGAATCCTCTAAAGTTTGGAGTTCCTGAGGGGAGACAGAGCTGCAGCCATGGAGCCCTATCTCGCGGAAGAGCAAGGAGATCGTGAATCCCTGTTACCATCCCAGCACAAAAACTCCAGATATCTGAAGGATGACTCAACCCATGAAACATGTCTCTCAGAGGATACTGGCTTCACTTTCAAAGCAGGCAAAAGGCCATACCGTGATTCCATATTCACTTTCCTCTTCCTTGGTACCATTCTCCTCACATACGTTTTTGGGATCTTCGCATTCACACGCGCCGACTTCGACCTCGACTCCAAATCACGGCATTCGAAGTTCAATCCTGACACGAATCAGTGCGAAGTCTTGGAGGAGAGATTCAATGAGGATGTCCATGTAGATTCGATGCGGCTGGAGCTTGTGATCTTTCTACCAATCTGCGCAACGTTGCTTGTGGCCTTTCCTGTTGGAACCTTCCTTGTCTGGCTGCTGCGTCGTTACACACGCGGAGTTGTATCGGTGGTTAATCCGCTCATGACCCTCATTCCAATTGGTTTATGTATCTTCTGGTACACATGGTGTTACGGTATAAATGGAGTCTGCGCACAAGTGATGGATGTGGGGTTTCAGGTTTTTTATGCTGTCTTTCTTCTGGCTATGACTGCTCTGTCTGTTTTCCGACTCTGGAAGACGAGGTCCGGGAACACTTTTGAGGCCTCAGTTCAGCTTCTAAAGATGGCAACTGATGCTCTCAAGCAACACGTTTTACTTCTGGTTCTGCAACCCGCATTATTTCTGGGGTCCTTGGTTTTGGTGAACGGACCCATCTTTACTTTCATGTGGTATGCTTTCAATAATGGCAAGATTGTACCGAAATTTGATGTGCTTCATGTCCAAGAAACTGGATATCCTTCCTGCGTTGAAAGTCGTCCGGCATGGTTCACTGCTTATATCACTCTCGCATGTACTACTCCCTCACCCTTTCTCTTGCTTCTGGTTTGGAATGCCAATTGCTTTTTCAGTTGGCTTATTGTACTTATTGGTAATACCTTTTGACTTCTCACTAGTGAGAAGCATGCCATGTTCCAGCTCTATCCAGGGAGTCTACCCAACTTGGTTGATCACTAGTGACCAGCTCCAGTCAGGTTGGCTGGACTGCCTGGCTACAGCTGGACACGATGAAATATTTCCACTAGTGTTCATGAACTGTAGGATTGATCCTACTGATCTACTTGCATTGAAGCAATAGTTTTGAATTTAGATAACTGTTTTGAAACTATATGGTGAGTGTCATCGAATACTAGAATTTAGAACAATTCATCAATGGAAATGAAGTGTTGTGGTCATTAATATTATGTCCATGTCTCTTATCATGTGGGTTTTGTTAATGCAGGCGTCACCGCCGTTTGGGTGTTCATGGTCACACTTCAACTTCAAATTATGATAGTGAGCGGCACTATCTCGCAGTGGTACTTCGCACCAGCAGGGTCTTCTACCAGTGGCAACATCACGCGCTCACTGAGGTCGTGTCATATTGCTTTTTTACCCATTCCAATAACCAAACATCAGTGACTAGAAATTGAGCCCAAAGTGCCTGCTCCTGAAATTTTCTGATTGATCTGGTTGTCCTGGCAGGATTGCATTTGGGTCATCATTTGGAACAGCATGCAATTTGGGCACAATTGTCACCACATTGGTTGTCGCGCTCTTGGGACTTTTAAAGAGACTGACCAACAGGGTAGCGGACAGTAGCCGGCAAGGCTTGATCTCCGTCATCACCCGAGGATGCCTTTCGTGGATGTTCCAGTTCCCCGAGTGCCATTCGAGATTTGCTGCCAACTTTGCAACCATCTCCGGGAGCAGCTTCTGGGAGTCTTCCAAGATGGCAAGCAGTCTCTTGCGAAGGAATTCACTCTGCACCACTGGGAAGGATTTTTCTCTACCAACGCAGCGGGTGCTCATGGGGATGAACTTCATTTATTCTCTTCTTCAATCCCTTGCTGTAAGTTCGTCCATGAATCTTTCCTTTAAAATTCCTCTCTTTTTGAGAAATTATCGGTGCTTGTCCAGAGCCCGATTTTTGTGATGTACGATTTCTTTCATTGTGTTGGTTGTATGTGGCCATGTCCCCTTTTACCAATTGTCAAGTACAGTATAGCTTCCATTTTGAAGGAGGATTTGTATTGTGTGGTTGCTTGGGGTCTTAAAGCATCCCAGGAATGCAGAAGTATTATCAAATGAGGAAGAGGATGTTACCGTTTAAAATTTTTAATGCCATGGTTATGTCAAAATGGCGAAGTTTAAAGAGATTGGCACTTTTCCAGGCTCCCGTTTGGAAGCTTAGATCTACCCCAGTCCTATTTTTTGGAGCTCTGTGCACTTGGATGTCACACTTAGGCGCCACTTTAACTAATATGGCCACTATTTAATTGGTTATTTATGCTGCAGGTTTATGGAGTGCTGCAGTGTTTCCTGAATACAGAATCTTTGAACTATTTAATTGCGGTAAACTGCTTTACTGCAACAGTCCTGGGGCTGTCACAGGTTACTTTAGTGGTATCTTCAGTGGTTGACACGGTATATGTTTGTTATGCTATGGAGAAGGACACGGGAGTCATCTCAAAGCCAGAGATTTGTCACGCGTACATGCTCCTCGCAGAAAATGGGGCAGTCCTTGCAGGCGCCTTGGCACCCGAGGACCAACTGAGTGCACCTTAATCCTCAATTGGAGTTGCATCAATGCATTTGAAGGCTTTGAACTTTGATCACGGCCGGCCCTGGGAGAGAGTACAGTGTTCTCGTTGCGTTCGACTATAATTATTTATATGTAAAAAGAACACATTAGGTTCCTTCGACTGCGCTTTCTGTTATGACAGCAGCAATTACTTTTCTGTACAAATATAGTGCTCTCGTGAAACTGAATGAGGTAGATATAAGGTAGAAACACCCATTAGCGTCACTGATCCCATCCTTGTACCCTAGATATCAGTAAACGTGTTCCTAGATTTAAGTTAATGTATCCTTCATAGGTTTAATTCTGATTGTCTGACACATGTGAAGGACACATACTTAACCCCTAAATGCCCAAGCATTTTCAAGTGTGTTTTGACTATGAAATAAGAGCATTGGCTTGTAGTTATCCCCAATGAAGCAAATTATGTTTTTTTCCAAAGCTAACCATATAGATGTTAATAGAGCTTGTTTATTAGTATGCACACCAATTTTGAGTGCAAAATCTCCTAGGAGTTGTGAGATTATAAAAAGGGAAATATGCATTTTCTGTTTTTAGTATATTGTCTTTGTCCACAATGTTTCAAAAATTTGCATATATATGTTTTGGGGGATTGGAGGTAACATAACCAACTTCAAAGAGTGTTAGCACACTAAAATGCACTTCCAAAAAACTTAATTTCACATGAAAAGACATCAAACTCATTACGCAATCCACCTTGAAATTGTTGAAATGGAATAAGTAGAAATTACAAATAGCTTCAAATAAACACTTGCATGTTGAAATTTTCAATGGTGAAACTCATGAAAAGACCTTAAACTTTTCATTGGGACCATTCTCAAAGAAAATGGATAAATACAATTTCTTAGATTTCAAATCAAATGAAATTGCCAAGCTTTGCATAAAGCTAGGAAATGAAGTAAAATTAGCAAGCTTTACACTCCACTTTCAGTACACATATGCCTTTGAAGACCTCTCAATAATTGAATATGTAATTTTCTCCATAAAAAATGAAACTTTTCCATAGTTAATCCTCAAAACTGCCCGAAAAAAATTTTAGACCAGTCACAGGAATTTAACTACCCACACAAAAATAAGCCTGAAATTTCAGATCGACCATATATGGTCAATTGGGCAATTAGGGGTTAACTGTGATTCACGGATAGCTGATTTTCGCAGAGTTCAGATTTGGGTCCACCTATGTGACACATTCAGTGGTCTAGGGAGTTGCAACTTTGAAAATTGATAGAAAATACATACAAAATTTGAAAAATCTATTTTTTATTTTCATATTCATGATTTTCACGTGCTAATATTACAAAAATATAATTTTTTTAGGAAAAGATGACTCTAACCATGCAAAATTGCCTATATTGACGGTTTTGGGTGCTCCCACCTTAAGGGTAAGACACAAAAACAGGGCTTACTCATCCTTTTTTTACATTCCTTGAATTCTTGAAATTCTTAAAAATGAGAACAAGAGCAAAATGTACATTAAGTAGATACTATATAAGCTGGTATGACTAGAGATTGCAATCTCCATTTGGTGAGAGATGGTTTATGTATTGTACAAATGAGGTAATTTTACTCTATGTTGTATTCCCTCCATTCTAAAATGATATTCTAGTTAGCCTTATTTTCTTGTCTCAAAATGAGTTTCCTACTATGACATGGAAGAAGAGACCGGAAAATGGATTTCCCAACTAAAGAACAATTTCATGTATACTTTTTGTCGGTGTATACTTTTTGTCAGTGCAACCATCATGGTCATGGGCCCACAAAATCAATTAATACAAAGTATTTTAGTGAGTGGGCAACTCCATGGCAACTTTGACTAGGAGGTAATCAGTTCATAGATTGTAGGTTTGGCACTCCCAGAGTTACTTAGAAATACCTCCACTGATAAAAGATTGTTTTGCCACTTTAGGCCATCAGTGCACTTTTACTTTGCAATGTAATTCCATAGTACTCTATATTTGTGTTGAATAAAACCCAAATATTGCAAAGTGCAATTTTACTTTGCAATGAAATTCTGTAGTACTCCATACTTGTGTTGAAAGAAATACAAATATTGCAACTATGTAGTTGATTGATTACTATATTGTGAAATCTTTTCATGTGCAATCTTGTGATGTGTAAAAACACAACCACATGCAATGAGTTGAAGAAAGGCTTTCCACCAATGTTGATGGTCCATATGTAAGGCAATAAAATGTGAAGTTCCCCAAGGTTTAAAAAAACTCCAAAGTTATCAAAAGGTCACTTTTAATCCACAGTCACCATCATTCTTTGGTTAACCCTTAAAGGACATGGTCTTCCATGACCAAGGTAGTCACTAAAATGCTCTGATTATTGGTCACCAAAATGACAAATAAGTGCATTGATTTCTTTGTTTCTACATTGAACAATGATATCATCCATTGGACACTTAGGATGCTCGGTATCCTTCAAGGGTCAAACAAATTCTAAACCTAAGAGGAAAAAGAGGAACTACTTTGAAAAGATGGTTAAGAATAATGAAATTTCATTAGGTCAATTTTTTGAGGACATCTTATTTTTTTTCAGAAAAATTCTTCCAATTTTAAAAATAAAAATTCATCCAATTTTTTCATCCAAGACATACTCGAAAATTAATGAACTTCAATAAAATTTTACATATAATGTAAAGTTCTAACCCCTTAGCAGTGTCGTGAAATTCATTTGAATCATGTATTACAATTTTTCCAACATCAGGTATGTGGAGTCGTCCTCAAAGGAGAAAGAGACAGAAGACGGCAATGGAGATGATGATTTAACCCCTAACTGCCCAAGCAACCATATATGGTCAATCTGAAATTTCAGGCTTGTTTTGGGATGGGTTTGGGGATGGGTAGTTAAATTCCTGTGATCAGTTTAAAAAATTTTCAGGGGCAATTTCAACAGTTAACTACTGAAATTTTTTATTTTTCACTAAAAAAGGTAAATATTTGATTTTTGAGAGGTCCTCAAAGGCATATATGTATCTTAGTAGAAGAGTAAAGCTTGCCAATTTTACTTGATTTCTTGGCTTTGAACAAAGCTTGCCAATTTCACTTGATTTGAGATCTAAAAAATTGTATTTATCCATTTGCTTTAAAAATGGTCCCAATGGAAAGAGTAAAGTGTTTTCATGATTTTCACCATTGAAAATTTAAACATGCAAATGTTGATTTATAGTTAATTTAGATTTCTATTTATAAAAAAAAATTGCATTTCAATAATTACAAGGTGGATTGTGTAATGAGTTTGATAGCTCTTCATTTGAACTTAAGGTTTTTGGAAGTGAATTTTAGTGTGCTAACACAATTTTTAGTTGGTCTTGTCACCTTTGATCCCAAAAAATTCTTATATGCAAATTTCTGAAACATTGTGGAGAGGGGTAGCATACTAAAAATAGAAAACATACAATTCTCTTGTTATAATCTCACAACTTCTATGCAATTTTGCACTCGAAATTAGTGTGCGTACTAATAAGCAAGCTCTTTAGACATCCATATGGTTAGATTTTGAAAAAATAATATTTTTTTCATTTAGGATAACTATAAGCCCATGCTCTTTTTTCATTGTCAAAACACACTTGGAAAGGCTTGGGCATTTAGGGGTTAAGTTAGAGGCTAAATAGAGAGAACTTGGAGGCAAGACTATCCACTAAAAAGATGCAAACCTTCCATTTTTGAAAATTTACCTCCCCTAAAAAAATGAGAGCCATTAGATATTTTTAAGAAAAATTCTTCCCCCCCTAATCTGTCATTGATCTTGAAAAATAAGAAATACAAATTTGGATACAAATACGGGTTTGAGTCTTTGAGATATGGATATGGAAAACAGAGACAGACAAGAGTACATATGAAATATGTATATTCACATATCCCATATTGTTTGCAACTACCCAACTCCCTCAGATTTACAAATAGGAGGAGGGGGTAGTGGGTGAATAAAAAAAATTTAATCATGAATAGGGGGGGGGGGTAAGAAATATTTTAAGAAAAAAATTAAATGGTGGTCCTTTTTTTTCCCTTGAAACACATGGACAATTTCCAAGGGGGGCTTTTGATTGAGTGAATGGAGGGGGGGGCATTAATTGAAATGCACCTCATCCTCACTATTCACTTAAAAGACTACCAATAGGTTATACAGAAAGAAGGATGCAAATGATAGTTTTTTGGTTCCTAAATCATGAGCTTCAAAAATGGATGTGCTAGGCTTAGCACTGCAGTGAAGTTTCGAGATTATTGTAGTGAATTTGGCAGAGCGGGCCCGATGCCCAAGAACTCATCTATTTAGGGGACTTGTTGATTTCAATAGGTGAGTTTTGTCAACAGTGCAATGGTTATTCTCATTGCGGTAGTCATGGAGTATGTAGTGGACAACGCCAACTTGGGACGAAGTAGGAAGAGAAAATATCACAACAAGCAGTGCGCAAAGTGTTTAATTGATTGGCCAACAATGCTCCTCCCCAAAGGCCCCCCAAACCCTCATTTCAAAGCTCCATAACTTCCATTTGAAAAGGAATTCAAAGCTCAAATTTGGAGGACAACATGAGAGCATCAACATTTATTTTTAGTGCTAAACGGAATTAAAAAAATATTGATTTTTTACCTTAATCCAAAACATTTAGTCAAATAGGAAGATCATTTTGGGCCAAAGGGAGTAATCAGTATTCTGAGGTATTATTTATTTGTTTACTGGATAGTTCATGATTCAGTGACAAGATTATAATTATTCAGTACTTATGCAGTTCTGTTCTTTCCAGAACACATACATGTATTCTACGCTTTTTGCACTTGTTGCAGAATATGAAGCAAAAGACCGTGTAGCAAAATCAGGTTTTGAAACATCATAACTTACTAGTCAGAACAAAACGTAAAGAAATAGTGGGATTAAAAACAGAATAAAACAGAGAAACTACAATAAGAAGCATATGAGAACCTGACTGTGGTCTGACGAGTTCAAATGACATTATGAGTAAGGTAGGAGGTCCATAAAGTGTCCATCTAAGAGCTGAAACTGAATTTTGGGGAGGTGAAACTTATTGAAATATTTTTCAGTAAATTTTTCTTGAAAGACAAGAGGAATTGACATTTAATCCAAGTCGTTTCATATTTTTTGGAGCTTTGTAGAATTAGTTATGAATTTTTGAAGTCGAAATGGCATAGGGCTCTAAAACCGCACACCTCTTCAAATGTACATCGTTGGTACATCCTTGTAAAGATGAAAAAAACCCATGTACAAACAATGTACATTTGAGGAGGTGTGCGGATTTCGAGCCTCCTACCTTATAATGAATTAACCCGAAATTATCTTGAAGTTCGTATTTTTGTATGCTAAACAATTTGCTTCATGGTAATGCTTGGTGACATTTTGTTCCAAAAGATATTTCTCATTCATTCAAGATATCCTAGAATAGTTAACAAACAAGTGAAGTTAGTAAACCTTCATAATACTATTCAGCCCTTATGTCCCTAAAGCAACTTTAACCCCTAAGCTCTCCAACGTCCATTTTCTGGACGATGAACAGATTGGAACTGGAGTTTCATTTTCCTAACTACTTGGATGAAAGTTAATCTAATTTGTGGAGATACATTATCAAGTTGTTGTCCTATCTAAGGGTTGCATTTGGTTTTATTAGAGTACATATTTTTTTTAAATTACAAGTGGGCAAGTATGTCAAGTGGTCAAACTGCATTGACTTTAGTTCAAAACTAGATTTGCCAAAATGAGGTCATGGATTTTAAGAACACAAAAATTTCAAAAAATCACCATATCAAGAGAACCTCGTTTCAAATCCATTCCAAAAAATTTTACTCAAAAAATGATAACATTTTTCTTGTAATCGAATTTTGAAGGAATTTTAGAATTTCTCTTTCACAATTTATAATTGATTGGTGATAGCATTCGTGAATCTGACTGTATCGATGGAATCTACAAATCAAAATCTACATCTTTTATTTGTATGTCAATTCCAAAATATGCTTCCAAATAGCACTTTATAATGATTTTTCTCAAATCATGAATTTTAGAAATCTAGATGTTTAGGGGTTAAGAATTGAGTACAACATTTTGCCATCCATGATTAGGTTGAAAAATAAACCATAGGGCCAAGCCCCCTTAGGAGTGATTGCTTTTCATTTGACAAGGTGACATGTGATAGAGGAACAATAATAGTCTTCTTATTGTTCAAATTAGGTAGTCTTGCATGGACTCAAGTAACACATGAGCTCCATTATTGTTAATTTTGTTGGATTCTTTAGGACAAATTTGATGAAAGTGAGGCAAATTATATACACACATAAATAAATAAAGTGAAAACATGCATATTAAAAATTCTTAAGAAAATGGTGTAATTTGAATTATTCATGTTATTCAAGGGTTAAACCTGAATTGAGCCTTGAAAAATTAATATTTGGTGCTAGCTAATTTGAGGTCATTCATTTGTGAGCTAATATTTGCCACAACTAAGTGATGCTAATTGACGAGTTGGGAAAATCATAAATAAATGCATTATTATGCTAATTGAGTTGAAGACATCCCAAGCTATGCCACAAAACTAATGCCAAACATTCAACCAATAGAAGAAAACAACGTTGATTTCAACAAAATTCAATAGACACAAAATTCATTTTTCTACCCAAAAATGTAGAAACTATGTTGGCTGCAACGCAATTTTCATAAATCTGAATTTTGCATCAATTGAATTTTGTTGAAATCAATGTTGTTTTCTTCTAGAGAACAAAACCTTGCCAATTGTCAATTTGATTGCCACCTCTACATTTGGGGGATTTAACCACTACTAATTAAGGCATTGGTCATAACATTGACTATATTATGTCTTTTAAACCAAACTCAACAAATTTTGTTTAAATATTACTATTGCTTTAGCCAGGTTTGGGAGGTTGTTTTTGTAACAATTACATCTTGTATTTGAAATGTCTACTCCCATCTTCTATGGAATGTTCCCATTGAATGTCCCAATAGCATGGTTTATGGAAAAAGGTAATAATAGTATAATGTATGATTATTTAAAATTTTATAATATATTACAATATTTATACACAAAACTACATTTTTGTAATCTACCGTATTGAATTCTCCCTTTGTCATAAAAGATCTTTTGGTTGCTCAAAAATTATCATTTTTCTTCTTGAAGGTTCAGTAAATGAACATATTAACAACTTCCTTGAAATACTCAAAAATGGGTTGAAATAATGTTTATTTTAAATGATTTTTAACCCTACTCTCGAAAATTTTGTTGAATTAGAAGATCATTTTAAGACCAACAGAGTGCTATCCACAATATAGTGTATAGTATTTGTTCCTCTATACAGACCACACAAAAAATGTATATTGTACAGTTCAATGTAGTACTTTGTGAATTGAACATTGAAACTTCATTCAACTTAGACTATTAATACCTTCTCTCTTCCTCTACCTTAACTAATAAGATTGTGATCTGACAATGTCTTCACTTGAGAACAAATTAAAGCAAAAATTACATTGACAACATTGAAGCAACCATTTATTCTTGCAAGTTGTTTGTCTAAGAGACATTGCTTATGAACATGTCTTTCATAATTTTTATTGAAAACTGGTTCAGGAGAGTAAAGGTGGCTAAACAATCGTTGTTTACCCCGTGCAAATTAATCCTAGTGATATATATATACTAATCTTCCAAAAGAGCTCAAGTTTTTCTCAACGTTCAGTATGAAATCGAAAAGACCTTGAAGTAATGTAAAATAATAACATACACAACTCACTTCAAAGATACTTGAGTATACACAATGATCCAGTCCATTAGACCAATTTATTTACACATACTGAATGAAGATCATCGCAAACAGATCGATGATTCATAATCAAACACACATCTACAGAAAATAAACCTAATCTTGACCAGAGAGTCCTACAATTCATTAATTCTCCCACTTAGAAATAACCTTTTAGACCGATTCGATACTTTTACAAGGTCCACGGTTTCCAACTAGCTCGACGAATCTAATCGGATCTCATCCAACTAACTGCAAGTCACCATGCAGCAATACAAGAGCACTACATTAGCAAACACATCCGCCATGGCACCTCAACTGCAACGTACCTTTCAGTGATGGTCCAACTAGTGGAATCGATAGAACAAACTGGCAAGAAAACGAAAAGCACACACCAAATGGCTAACTAATAAAACGAATATGGTTGGATTTCACAAGGCCAGCAAAAATAGCTTTCCCAAAAAAACACAACACAATTGCAACACCACACATAATCTACTGACGCACTCTGTTGATCGTGCCCATGCCCAGCAGCACATTAATCCAACGAAGTGCTTGGCATGGGCTAACGAAAAGGGCTCGATATATTTATATCTCGACCGCCTTAGTTCGGAGAGCAGCAAATAGTAGATTCGTCATCAGGGCACGGATCGACGCGCTCACGTGAGCTTGGCCGCATTGCCGGCAGTCGGATAAAAGAGCACGTCAGAATCGACAAGCCAATGACAGGCTTCGTCACCATGGGAAATATCCAGAGCGCAGAAGGCCGGGTGGGTGCTAAGCTATAGGGAGGTGTCGATGTGGCACACGCCAACCGCCTTGATGGAGTTGGAGGAATTGCCGTGAGCGGGTTTGAGCGTGGCGGTGATCACTTTGGTGCTCGTCACGCGGTGACAATAGATCAACATCGAGGGGAAGTTCAAGGCATGGCACACGATGATAGTGTGGCCCTAGGCGACGCTGCCCTTGGCCACGTCCACGATGGTCACGGGCGCCTTCACTGCGGGGACTGTCACAGGCGTGTTGTTGTTGGAGAGCACGTGCACTCGGGAGCCCAGTTTGGAGGAGGCGAACTTGGCCACGGCGTTGGTGGAGGCGTCGGCACAGCTCATCATCTCTCCGGGCAGGGCCTCGTAGCCACATGCATAGGTATGCCGCGGTGGCAACGGAGGTGGCCATTTCCGTATTGGGCGACACGTCGAAGTGCTGCACTAGGTTGAGGGTGTTGGAAGATGTGAGTGCAGGCAGCAACTTGGCGAGCGGAGGTCGTCATGAATGCACGCTTGGGGGCAGCATTCTGCAAATTGGCGTCCAGCGTCATCTCGCCGCCCACCACCACAGCAGATCCCAGGAAGAAATCCCATTGGATATCATTGATGGTGTGGATGGCAGCGTCAAGATGAACGCCATTACCGAAATTTTGGCTTGCAACGACGGTGCTCTGGACGCACTGAAGTCGTCCGGTGGAACACAGGGATGCTATTTTGGCAACATCCGTGACCTGCCCGGTGGTGAGAGGGTAACCTCCAGCCAACTGCATGCCGTGCCAGGAGAAAGGTATATAAGCGACACTCTGAAACACAAATAATTTGGCTTAATTAGTTCTCCGTCATGTTCTTTAAGCTGAGCGATCAACTAACTGGATACAATCATTGCTATCTAGCTGTGTATATGTTGACGGAGTGTCTAGTACTCACATGCACAATCGTGGGATCAATGTTTAGTTAGCGCTTTCTTTTAGGAAACAATATGCAAGATTAATCATATCGTGGACTCATCAAGTTGGTAGAGCAGCAGGCAAACGATGAAAAAGGTGAACAAAATATATTGGAGATCTTACGGCAAATTGCTAGGAATATCGATAACAAGGTCTAGACAAGTTACCGAAGTGACGGCGGCAATGATGAGGAGGGTGATCACAAGCTCCACGAGTCCTGGCACCAACTTCGCCATGTAGGTAGATAACCCAAGAGTGTTCCTCGAGACGAATGACGAGAGAGATCTGAAGCACCAAGTGATCAAAGACTAGAACTCACTCTTCAAGGGGATGGGCAAGGGTGCAAGGCAGAGAGGAAGGTGATTCAAGATGTAGGGAAGGGCTAGTACATTTATATCCAACTTCCACACATAAAGCTGTGTGGGACAGACAGCAAGTGGGCAAGGCCAAGCGATTATTCATCCTGTTTTTTTGAAACCTGGCAGTACTACTACCTGCAAATGAGTAGGTATTGATCATTGTTTATTTTATATTAGACAGGTGTTCAACTGCAGAAAATTTGCTCTCAATACTAGAAGGGAGCTGATAATCCTGTTGTTGTATTGGCGTTGGAAGGTTTCTATCAGTGGACTTATTGACATTTGGGCAATTTAATTAACGATTCAAGATCGAAGTGATGATGAGTATAAGCAACAAGGATCCAAGCTCCCCGAAGTTCTCTTCCTTTTCTAAAAAGCAGCTTGAATTCACATGCTTTTTTCTTTTCTTTTCTGATAATTTCAAATTTTTGATACACTTGGCACTAGTGTCCCCACCTATATTCTTACTCATCTGGTGACAGCGTGTATAAAATTTGGCAGACCCGCTTGATTGTGATGAATTGCTGATTTACCTTCGACTGCGTCAAAATAACGACTGATGGGAGAGCCCTCATGAGGCATGATGCCAGTAACGTGGCAGCCGAATGGAATCATCCATATGTAGTATCAAAGTGACCGTCGTTGGGCATGACCCCATAACAGTTACGGTGATTCTTTGTGACTGTGCATCCAATTGCATGGCCACTGCTGCTGACACTTTGTCAAGCCGCCCATCAGCTGATCGATGTGACGTGCTGACCTGCTGTCGATTGAATGGTTTGATCCTGGAATCCTGGTGTGAATAGGATCTTTTTGACTGTACATAATCCGTGCATGCATGACCCGGCTGCAACTGGAATGGAGTGTTTTTCTTCACAATTTAGAGTCGCTGCGATTCGATCTTGCCTTCGATTTTGTGCCCGATAATGAGTTAAAGGACCGAAAATAATGGATCTAGTGGCAGGGCATGCTTGTGCAATTGATAGCTAGTTTGCTACCCTAAGCATTCATGGAGACGTGCTACCAACTATGTATGAAGGATGATTGCCTGAGTGTTTAACTACATCTGGAAAATTCTACTATCCCGATATAGAGATATTGATCAGTTTCAAAATTCCATTTGAAACTTTTTTAATCGAAATTTGTTTCCGTGCGCAATTAAGTTGGCAATTGTTGAGTTTTCGGATATGGGAATGTATTGCATGGAACATTGACAGACTTGTGAAACGTCAATTTCGTTAAAGTAGCTACATTCGCATAGCCAAAAATAATCACTAAGGTCTAATTTCAGATCACTAGCTAGGACGGATATAGATTTTGTATCAGGCTGAAACCGCGCCGAAGTAATGGAATAATTATCGCCAATTTATGGAAATTGAATTTTTAAGCTTTCGATTGCTTTAATTGTACTCTTGGAAATGCAATGTTTTGTTGCATGGATCCTTTCGTACGCGTGTTGTAGTTGAAGGTGTTGAAGACTGAAAATTGTTGACTCGATTCTTGGCACACATTTTAATTGAATTCCACCAATTTAACGAAATTGAAAACTCCATCCTATCAACTGATGGACTGAAGATAGACCTTGGGTTAAGCCGTTCCCATCAGATCGCTAGTAATGGCGTTAAATTGGAGTGACTCCGGCGTTAAAAATGGTCACGTTCATGAAGGGCTAAAATCCACGGCAAGTATGTATTTATGTTTCGGAAAGGTGCTAAATACTGCTAGTTTAATGAAGTTGACGATAATTATTTAGTTGCAGACTTGCATTTGTGAGATCGCTGAATTACATAGGTAGTCTCCTTGGATTGGTCGTGAAACTTTCAAGAGCTCTAGATGGGCACTTCAGATCCTTGCAATTCTGGAACTCTGAAACTACCCATGTTAATAATACCATCACCACTTAATGCTTCATGTGTACAAACTTCTAAAGAAAGGAACAAGTTTTTCCTGGAGTAGATAAGATAGAAGGCTTCATAAATCGTTCATCTAAGGGATGGTCCACCTCTTTCATGTATTTCTTTTCATGGGAATATTTTTATTTAATTTTTCAGACAAAGAGAAATAGATGTAGAATGTAACACAAGTGGTTTCATATTTTTGGAAGGATTATTGAATTATTTATGAATTTTTAAACAAGTTGTTTCATAGGCCCCTATTTATGTCACTAGGTCTTCCATAAATTGTTCACTTGAAGTTATAAAACAGAAATGGGGAAAGCAAGGACAATGAGTTGGCTTTGGCAATAAATTACACTTTTTTCCTCAATCCATTCAAATGGTTGTAGAGGTTGATTTAAGGACCATTTCATGTCCATTTCAAACTAAGCTAAAGTAGGGACAATTCTAATAATTTGTGATCTAATTTTGAATTTGATACAAATTTTGTTCACTTTTTGATTAAAGAAAAATTAGAATAATTTCAATTTTTTTTTAAATTTACAATTTTTATGACTTATAGAAGACATGTGATTTCATCTCTAGAAAATAATCATAAATTTCTTTGGAATAAATAGTTGGAAAATAGAAACATACAAAGTGAAAGGATTTGAAGTTCATTTTTGAAGTTTTAGGCATGTCTTCTTAGGGTATTTGTTCACTTGTTTGAAAGAAGAAAACATGTTAGAAATGAAATTGCAAAAAAAGGGAATGTCTTTTAGAATAAGGTAGTTAGGTAGGAGACTCGAATTCTACTTGGGCATTTACCTACATGCCAATTTCACAAGGATTGGAGCAATAGAAGATTGTGTATACAACCTTGCAATTCACTGAGGTACATTGGAAAAACAAAAATTTCACTTGACTATATCCATTCACTATATGCTTCGACTAATCATCCCCTCAATTCCTACTTGCAGTCTTGTACCCCTAAGGATTTTTTTTCTTGGGATAGGCTTTGATTGGCATTTGGCAAAGTTTCTCTCCCAAATAGTCCATTGTCAATTTTGTTTAAGTGGCGCTGATCCAACATCAAGAATTGTGAATGCATATAGGAACATAAAGGTCTAAAATCTAGGAGAAGTATGGATTTGAGTTTTAGAAAACCTTTTCTCAAAGGTGCCAAAGTATTAGAAAACCAACCTTTTTACAATATCAACATTATCCACAAATCCACAATCAACATCTTTTGGAATATTTAACCTTGAAAATCATCTATTGTATAGAATTTTTGTCAAAATAAAAAGTTTTTTGGCTATAAAAAGACAACATAATGAAATACATGAAAAATATGAAATCTCGAAAAAAAAATTCTTAGGGGATCTAAGAAACTCTTGAAGTTAGGCAACAACTATTCAATGGTTGATTATGAGCATTTAGGCATTAAAAAAATTTATTTTAATGTTTGAAAGTTCTTTGGGTAAAAATCTTTAAAAAATCAAATTTACAAATCCATGATCTATATAAAAAAATTATTTTTCAAATTAGTCAATGCAAACAAAGTTCAAGTATTATATATTAAAAAAAAGATATGAATTTTTCTTTCATTTCTTATGAATCCATGACTAAGAAGTTGTATTTTCTTGTTGAAGTCATCTATATACAAAAATGTGGATTAAAAATTTTCTTCTCTTCATTGCATACTATGGATATTTACATCTTAGAGATGATGTGTCCTGCAAAAAATGTAATCAATAGACTAAGGACAAAATCTTGGAAGAAGCCAAATTCTTTTCTTAAGAACTGTTATATATATATGGCCTTGCCAAATTTATTCAAAATTACGGTGATTTGAATTGAAGCAAACATCTAGAAATCATAGAAGTTGAAAAATTGATAAGATGCAATTTTTTGAACACATTTGTAAATATTTAAATTATTTTTTCCAAATTTGTGTTTTCAACAATACTTTTTGAAAAAATCATATGTATACTTGCAACTTTGCAATGTGCTCTTGGAATGGTTAGAATGTCTAGAATTCTAGATAGACATCACTAAATAATGCACAAACATTCCAATCATATGCCTTACTATAGGGGTGATTGCAAGAAACACTTGTCCTATTTGTTGCGTTTTCGGTTTTCGCTGCGTCAATCCTATTAGTACTACGAGTCTTGCGAGTACTATGAAGGGTACGGGAGATGAAACATGGACTGTTGATTGGAATCGAGATGAAACACTGGGAAGGCACGTGGATACATGGTAGTGGATGACAGTAGGAGATGTTAGGGAAGGATGATTTTTTGGGACAGTCCCTGTCATCCGCAATTCCGTCGTCTCCTTCAATTTGGCGTTCTGCTTTAATTCGCCCAACACGATTACCTAGGGTTTCCTACGAAATGCAAAATTCTGTGTTGTCGAAGTAGCCTGTGCTCAATAATCATCGCGCTCCCAACCGCCTCCCAATCTGACCGTTTCGTCGCAAGAGTGTCGACCGCGAGGCTTCTGCTGGTGTTCTTGTCCGACATTGTGTATCTGTAGTTGTGGTGTGAAGGGCGGAGATAGTACATACAATTCACAAAGTTCATGGAATGGATCAATGTGGAGTTCGCTGATCGGTGGAGGTTGTGAAGGCGTGCGTCTACTACAGTCGCTACTGCTCCGAGGGCACTACAAATCACAATTTTGGACGGCTGCGTAGGTCAGTGACACTTTCATACTTTTGTTTTGAATTCCATTATCAATTCCATTAGGAATCCGGGTTTTGGGTCGTCATCCGTTGGCAGAAGTTCTTGCCCCATCAGCATAGCTTCGTTCGCTCATGGGGTTAAAGCGTAGCATGTTAGGGTTCAGGGTTCAATGACATGAAATGTCGCTTGTGGATGTACTTGTTGATTGCTTTCCTGTCCAATTCCAGCTTCTCTAAATTAACTATGATATAGGGTTCAAGTTTCATCTGTATTATCAATTCACGCTTGAAATCGATGCACTTGCTGTCACTTAGGGCAGTTTGTGTTAGGGTGCTGTAGCACGCCTTGTGATGCAAGTTGTTTATCGTCCGGCGTCCAACCTTCCCCTTCTTGTTCAATGATCCTTCCTCGTAGGCAACCACATTCATTTCTGTTATTGAATTGACCTAGCATTTTTTCTCCCACCACTTGAGATTCTCTCCTTGCGGGTCCTCCACGTATAGTCGTCGTCCCTCTGTGCGGACTGTATAGTCCTCTACAACTTCTACTCCGTCCTAAAGACTCCATTTAGTACTGCATTAGTACTTTGGCATACATCTAGTCTTACATAAGTACTATAGGAACTACTGAATGTGACATTAAGTTGCCAATTGCATGTTTTCTGCATGTACACAGCTGAAAGCACTGTGCGCAATGGCGAAGATGAAGAGTACGACGGCGGATAACCGAGGCTGACCTCAACCACCTCAGCATGCACATGCTGAGGACAGCAAAGGCATTGATGACGGCAATGCCATTACGTATGAGAAGAAGGGGAAGAGAAGAACAGCATCACGTCCAGTTCAGTCTGACTTGGACAAAGGGGGGCTCGAGGGGGCTTTTGCTGCAGGAGAAGGTGGAAGCAACAACAACAAAAAGGGTGGAAGGACAGGACCTAGTCCAAAGAAGAAGCATAAGCGAGTAGCTTTGCCATCCCCATCCTCAGGAAGTAGCGACGAAGCTTCAGATAGCGAAGCCTTGGAGCGGCAGCCGAAGAGGAAACCGGCCAAGCGCAAGAAACTCGCCCCCACTGACAAAGAGTACACGGAGGATGAATGTCGCCACCAGCTCAATCTCCTCAACCACCCATCCAAGCACCCTCCCACAGCCATGTTGGAAGACATTTTCCACACTTCCTGCAAGTTCCCCCGATATGGACAGAATCCGCATAGGCTTCGCATGGACAAAGACGTGCCCCTAGCCGATGTGCAGGTCTTGTTTGGCGAAGAGAAGGGGTGGAATGGTTTCCTTATCACAGAAAGGTTGACTCCTACTTTGCAGAAAGAGGTGGAGTCACTATATTGCCGGATTTACCAGAAGACGCACTCCAGCACCCATATAGGGAAGGAGTTGGCCATGGGGTGGACTCTGCAAACACAAGGCTATGCCATCAATTGGGCAGGCTTCGTTGCTGAAACCAATTTGGGACAACGGAAACAATATGCCCGACGTGTGAAGACATGGTTGACAAGGATTGCTGAAGCGCAAAATAGACCATTCGCTGAGGTCGTCCAAGAAGAGGCAATTTCGAAGTACTTGGATGTCAAGGACGACAATAAGCCAGTCTTACAGCTATTCAGAGATGGACAGGACATTCTTCCCCGGAATGTAAAACCTGAGCAGGTGCATCAGCGTCTTCCGTCTATGACTGACACTTGCTGGGCTGAAAGGTACGTTCATCCTCTCTTCTCAAAGTTTGCTACTTCACCCTTACGAACTGGCATGGTCGTTAGCCTTGTAGTATTTCAGTGCATTCCGATGAACTTTGTCTCACTGTGTCGGGCAATGGATGACTACTACTAGGGTAGTACTACTTAGTACATTAGTTCATCGTCAATGCCCCTTGTCCTCTCGTCTACAGGACTGTATCCCTCGGAGTCCTCATACTACTTTAGTGCACTAGCGCGTGGAATTTCATAGAGTAATGCTCTTGTACTTCTGCACTTGGGGTTGTCCTTCTAGATAAGGCAACTCTGCAAAGTCATGCCAGCTTCTTCCTTAATGCCTCATCCATGCTTACAGTACTGTCCAGTAGGACTTCTACCACTGACTACCTCCTATCCTTCGTTAGTGATGCACTTCTCTTCCACATGCTGAGTTCGACGCACTACACTTGTGTCCTTCTTGTCCTACGCAATGTACTCCCACGGATTTTCCGTTGTAATTTGTGAGGAAGAAGGGACTCACCGGTAAGAAATAGTACTACAGAAACAGTCTTCTGTACTAATCATTCCTTGTACTTCCATAACGTACTGTCAACATCCTCAACGACACGATAATGTGACCACCGCGGTGCTTACAGGACTAACAACAAACATGATGCACATATTCAGTACTTAAACCATCCGAACCCGTGCACTATGGACTTCGTTGGGACGAAGGCAACTGCTCGTATTCCCTTCAAGACTTTAGTGAGGTCTTGAATTATATTTAGAGTACTACAGTACTACATGTTCCTCGAAACATACATCACAGTACTTGTGTGCACAGGAGAAGTGATATGAAGTACTCTTAGGACTTCGATGAGTGCTTTGTTGTACTATGAGGAGGTCCACTTGTCTGAGTACTAACCACCTACTTTACATTCCATGGATTGCAGGAAGGCCGAGGTTGAAGACCTGGTGAAATTTGTCACTGGGAACTTGAAGAAACTCGAATGCGATGCTGAGGCATTGCAAACCAAGGCAGATTCTATAGCAGAGCAACAGCGAGCTAGTCTACTCGGAATTCAGCAAGTGCAAGACACAATGACGGAGATGGCAGAGGAAGGCGGCTCCAAATTTCTGAAGCGCTTACTAGACAGCCACTCCAAGAAGATGAAGGAATTGACAACAGTGGAAAGTGACATGCGCAAAGCTCTTGATGATGTGACAGGGAAAATATTGGGTACTCAATCTCGCCTTGCAGCACTGGAAGAGCACCTCGAAGACCTAGTGCGGGGTGGAGAAGGAGCAATACTCCACCCCCATCCGCAGCCCAATCACGTTGAAGCGATTTTTAAGGACATATCCACTACCTTCAGTCTAGAGCTTCAACATTGTGTTGCATGCTTGGAGGGCTTCCCTTATGCAGATGTGCTTGTCTGTGCTTGCAGGCATGTGTATCACCCATGGTGCGCGGCACAGTGGTTCAAGGCCACATCCCTATGCACTCATAGTCATTGCGGCGTGGTTCATCCAATGTGGTTGAAAAGTTGGGGTTTCCCTGCCTCACTTGAGAAAGCGAGAAAAACAGAGGAGCCTGTGGTAGTCAAAGGCGTCTCTACTGTTCTCGGTCGGGGTCCCTCTACCCAGGAACACCTACCGGGACATGTCATCGGTACATGACTGCTTCTCCCTGCACTAAAAGAAGGCTATCTTGAACTTCCAATTCATAGTGTTTAGCGTAGTAGCACCACATAACATTAGTTTCCAATCATTAACGCCTTCTTTCCGTTGGCTTCAAGACTAGCCCAATAGTACAAATGTAATAGGATGTACAGTAGTAGGACTGCAATACTCCCTTCCATGTTTCCTGTATGTAAAAGTACCAGTTCTGGTTTTGACATTGGTACATTGCTGGTGCTCTTCTTGAATGTCTCTCTCTTCTTCCGTGCTCACTGCATTCATGAGAATAGAGAAGCAAACCGCGACTCACCCTGACCACAAACACTATGGACTGCATGTGTAGGCCTTTCCTCCATTGGAACTGGGGCACCTAGCGTGTCTGCTTCTGACAGCACATTCACTAAGTGTTTCGGTGGGGACAAGTACTCCTCGCGTGGAAATATCATTCTTTCAGGCAAACGACTACGGGATGACAGTCGTGTAGCGGGCACTCGAGACGGCGATGCCACGTCTAATCCTTTTGAATCTAAAAGCTCCGTTGTCTCTGCAGGAATCAAACATAGTCGTTGCAACACGCCTCTTCCATTGTCTTCATCGGATGCACAGGAGTTTCCATTAGGGACTCACATTACCACGGAGAATGTGGAAGACATTGTTGCAGTTACTCCCGCCTCAGGAGCACCAATTGCCTCACTACAGTGTCCAGCAGTGGAGAGTATGTTGGCGGACAAAAAGAAAGACAAAGGTCTTCCTACCCCTGAGTCCTTAGCATCATCGGCTACAACAAAGCTCCTTTGAACTTCTTCCCCAGTGGTAGTACAAGGGGAACCCATAGCTCTTCCGGATTCACTAGCAACGGAGGTGGACATTTTGAAGCTGCAGTTCAACCAGAAAGATAAGACGCCCAGTGCTCTGGACCTAGAGTTAAAGCAACTGGATTCGCAGTCCCTAGGATTTAGCGACACAGACAACAGTAATCCCAGTGCACCTATGTGCACTACGGAGTTCCACGTTCTTGTGGTATGTGGCCTTATAATGAAATCTGCTCTTCTCTACCCGATCATTCAATACATAGTCAAGTCTTCTGAATTCAGGATGTAGTTTGTGATCCTTTTTTGTATTTGAAGACAAAGAAACCCTTTCTGTTGTCGATGTAGGACTTCAGCAGCTTCCAAAGTAATACATGTAATTTGATCACCGTGGGTGAATGCAAGAGGTGACACGCGAAGAAAGTGCTAGTGCCAATGAAGATGACCTCTGGGATTTGACAATCAAAGAGGATGTTGCACTCATGGGTTCAACCACCGCTGTTGTAGCCAATGTTTTACCACTGGCGTCGAGAGAACCAAAGGAGAAACCGTCACCATCCGTAGAGGCCGACTAGGCTTGCAGCCCAGTGAAAGGCATCATTAGAAACACCTCGTCAGGTACGCCACGCACCAAAAATGACTAGTCCTAATACATGTGGAGTCATTTACGAAAGTAACCGTATTGGCCAACATTTCAGTTAGTAAAAAGGACTCCTAGTACTCTCAATACTTGCAAGCAGTATACACGATGTACTTGCATGTACTATTTCAGTACTAGGGAGCACTGACATGAGTACTTTCTGTATGGCTGTATGTGTTCTAATGTTGATCGTATATTGCCTTTGCGGTCACAATGCACATTATGCACGCTACGTCTGAAGTGATACACCTTCCATTCTTGTGGACTATGCTGTGCTAGGTAAAGGAGGAAGTCGTCGTGCGTCGAAGTGTGGTAAATCACCTGATGAATTCCGCAGGCAGTTGCGACCTCGGCCAACTGGGGATTCCCCAATTTCGGTGTCTAGTCCACCTTCGACAAGTCCTGCAGAAACTCCGAGTCCCAGAGAGGTGGGTAAAAAGTGACACTATTGTGCGACTGCAAGCACAAGGCACTGTGGTGGACTGTGCGTTTAGAGGGGGGACTGCCTCCGCCACTTTTGAGAGACGTTGGCTCGGAACGCAGGAATTTCAAGCAGCAATGAGTGTCCGCTTTCCATGTAGTTCTTGGGCCGCATCTTAGAAGTAAAAGGGGGCAGTCCAAGGAAGGCCTGTGGGCGTGTGGATAGTAGTGGGTGCAGCACTTCGCCCTTTTCTTGGTATCCATGTACTTCATGCTTATGCAATATATAGTTTCGGATGGCTTTGTATTTGTTGTATAATGTGTTGGTCTCAACATGAGGCATGGTCAACGACTCTGTGTGATTTGTCACGTGGTATGGAAAAGGTCCCCATACTGTTTGCGGGATCCTGTACACCGCTTTCCGTGTTGCCCTTGGACATGGACTATACATATGTTTGCAGTCCCATATTGCATCAATTAGTGAGTGCTGAAGCTCTAGCTGCAGCATATTATGTACATATGTTTCCCTTATGCACTTCTGGAAGGAACTCCGGTCTTCCCGGCGAAGTGACTTCACCGTGGGAGGAGAATGCAGGGTCAGCATACTTGGACGACGGTACCCTTCACTCGCGGTACATCAAGTAGGTGAGTGCGGGCTTCTCCTTGCCTATCCCTCATGTCATTACTTCCTAGGACTATGGAGTTGTATAGTACTCATTAGTTGTGCCATGTAGTACAATACGTGAAATCCGCGTAGTCCTATAGTACTTATTTGCTTTGGCATAGAGTACAGTGAAATGAAGATCCATCCGGAAACTGAACCCGCTGTCCTATTTTCTTGACTAGTAGCAAGTGCCAGTTCCAGATGACGCGCACTTTGGCAAACAGAGGTCTAGTTCGTTGTCATGGGCAAAATGCCTGCCCTGAATTGCGGGGAGGTTGCTGCGCAAGGCATGTGCAACGATAGTACATTAGAAAATGCTTTCGTGTGTGTGGTTGCGGCCTACCCTGCAGGAACAGAGTGGTGCAAAGAGGTGTTACACACAAACTGGAGGTACGCAAGGTTCCTTTGCTTGCTTGTGCATGTTGAAGATGGAAACAATGAAAACGTGGCTGATAAATGATTAGCAATGGTGAGGGCCTCAAAGGTAACTTGAATTCAGTAAGATTTGAAGTAGTTGTGTTAGTGGAGGACGGGCATGAAATCCGCACTTGCAATTCTGTTCGACGAATGACATGCAAACATCTCTCATTTTCAACGGCAGAACATATCGGAGGTTCCAGGTAACTTGCTTTCCAGATTCGTGCATGATAACCTGTACACACACAATGTAATTATGTTTTCAGTCATCACTACCATGGGATGGTACTAGGTTTTCTCCGTCTCTGCTACGAAGGGTTGGGGCATTCGTACACTGCAACGGCTCAGCCGTGGTTCTTTTGTGTTTGAATACGGCGGAGAAATAGTGACAAATGCAGAGCTTCTGGCTCATAAAATATGTCAGAAGTATTGTGTTGCTCTAGATGCGCATTGGCAATTTTAGATGAACTAGGGAGATGACTCACTACTGACCATTGATGCATCCACAATCACAAACGTCGCTAGGTGGCTAAACCATAGGTGCATCATTCATTCTGTATTAATTTTACTTTGGACTTCCCCATACACCCGTTGAATAGCTTCAGGGGCTTTTGTTGAAGGAATTCAAATTTCTTGTTTGATTTTGCCATTGCAGATGTGGCGATGCAAACCTGATGGATATTCCAGTCTCAGTGGAGCACAGCATCCCCACACTATACCATGTAAGTACTACATGTGATTGTAGATAGTGTTTGGTTACATAGTATGTAACCGCTGTCCACCCTACAGGTCTATATCATGTAATAAGTTGTACCGTCCTTGTTAATGCAGGTGGCCTATTTTACTATCCAGGAAGTAGCGGAGAGGGAGGAATTAACATGGGATTATGGATGCCGATTTCAGAGAAAAGATGGAAGACATGTCCCATTCAAATGTACTTGCGGTAGTCATCTATATAGAGCGCTTGCGGATTAGGACTGTCCTATCTACATCCTAGGGGCCTATTGTACCCTCAAACATTATATAGTGAGCATTTCATTTTACTGAATAGGACGATTCGTAGTACTCATAATACAACATAGTAGTGATTTTCTGTGAATGACTAACTTCACTACAGGCGAATAATTGTGATCTAGCAAAGGAAGCTTCAAAGAGCAACAATAAAAACATTGCATGTAATTACATCTATAGCAATGAAAACAATGATCACTGTAGATACAAGTGTGGACTGCTCAGGTAATGCCTGCACACTATTTAATAAAACCGGGGCCTTCTTATATTGACTTCTCAGGACTGTTTTGAAGAAGAGAACTGCATGCGGCAATGTATTGCACTTGCAAGTGTGCCGACAAACTGTCATATTCTTATACCCTACAGGCGCTATGTTATGAGTCTAAGAAGTTTTGTTCCATGAGACATCAAGTTCTGTCATTTATGCATCCATTTCTTCTAGGGCTGTGTTGATGACGTCAACAATCTCATCTGAGATAGTATACACTGCATCTCCCCCCTTCACTCGGTGGTTTCTAGGAATCATTTGGAACTTACAGGCCAAGACTGAGTCGGCGTCCACGAAGGCCTCCCTGGAATTATGTAAGAAGACATAGTTGATAGCATTTCTCCGTCCCCATTTCTGATAGTATGTTGCGGAAATGACGGAGTCTCCCGCTTGAAAATGCCCCCCCCATACGCAATCAAAATCTTCTTCGACAATGTGTTTTGGCCTCTAACATTGTAAAATGTAGGATGACACCCCTTCGTCGTTATTTTCAGTGGCCGGGATAGTGAAATTGTCTCCTGCTTGCACTAAGTCACCCATGCTCTCATCGTCGTATTTGTACTCCCAACTGTCATCGTCATCCTCTGGGACCATGAGCACAACTGGAAATTCCACATTTTGTGGTTGTATCTTAGTCACCTTCCAAGCCTTATGTAAGATTTCTTCTCGCAATGACTGAAATCTTCTTCCACACAAGGGGCGCAAAAGCATGACAATGGTCGTAGTAACAGTTTCGTGGGATCATGCTTATCTGGAGCAAAGATGGAGTGTAGTTTTGAGGATCCAGGGATTGGATCACAAGATTGGGAATTCCCACGGTCAACCTCATGTAGCCGTACATGATGGAAATATCGGTATGACCTGCATGCACATGAGAAGGAGTCAGTTAGTAACGAATGCACTATTCTTCACTGTGAAACTACAAGAATGTGTAGAATTGCATAATCGTCAACGACAGCCTTCGAGGAAGATGGAGCATCTCACAGTACACGTACAAATCCTTCGCTAGGGCAATGAGTACTATGCGGCACCCATAGCTTACTTTACAAAGACTACTCTGCCATACTGCCATTCAGTACTATGCGGTACATAGAGCTGACTGTAAGAAAACTATTGTGCTAGAGAGTACTATGAGGTATACATAGCTTAATTTAAGAGGCGTTTTTGGGAAATAGAGGAAGCTGGTAGTGCATATATAATGTAAGACAGCAATAGCTTCTGAATAGACGTGTAAAACAACGGAGAAAAGCAAAGCATGGAATGAGGAACCTCATGCCCCCGTGTCGATTGGGAACTGGTCCTGCCATAGTAGCATTAAGGAACTGAACATAGTCTTCTGCATTTTGGAGGCGTCTGTGAGGATTGACGAGCTGCTCATTGCGAAGAGACCTTTTGATGACTGCCCCGGCATCATCCCATTCACCTTTTCCATGGCCCATCCCATAATAGTTCCAAAGCATCTTGTAGCCGCTTGTAAGGGCTGGATATCTACATCCACTTAGAAGAAACACAATGTGAGTGAAGTGTAGGGTACTTGACCCCGTCAGTGATTTCTGGGAAAGTGTTCGTACATGAACGTGGCATGAACCATTATACATGCCGGCCGACGCCTTGGAAATTAGCTATACGTATAGGACTCAAACTGTACTATGAGTACTACTAAGGATTGCGCAAAGCAACAAGACATGGCGAACGAGTTCCTTCCGACTTTTTTTTGAACACGAAGTATTATAGAGGGAAGCATCACCTAGCTACGAAGTACATGGCCTTGGCACTCTTGAACCGACCTACACATCCATCACTGAAGACGTAGTAAATGGATGGGGTCAGTCCCTTTGATTGCATCCACCTCCAGTGGAGCATGAGGCAATGTTGCGCAAAGTCCATATTGTGCGTTCTGTCATCGGAGATGTAGTAGTGCATCTCTCTCATCATCTGCACCACCCCCCACCCCCCTTGCCCCACATCCGGTGAGTACGTCACTTGCACAAGAATAGTGATTTGGTCAGAATGGTAGTACATGGACTGAATCTCATTTTGAGGTTCGAATCTGTAATTCTCAAAGAAATCGATGTGCGTCAAGACGGCGCCTCCTTGCAAGCATGCTTGGAGGAGCTTGGCTTGCTGTGTTTGCCACTTGGCTATGAAATTATGGCAAATGAACTATTGAAGTGAAGGACAGAAGAAGTTGAGGAACTCTGAAAATGAAGTCGTCCTCAGCACCTCTTTGATGCGCTTCTTCGGCTGACCATCCGCTGATGTGTCGACTACCTCGTATTGAAACTGCTTCCATTGAATGGTGCAAGTAGCGTTGATCACCCTTTCTTGTGGACAAACGTCAAAAAATTGCAGACCACATCTACTGCAAGCTCCTAGCAAGCATTTAGGGTGATGGAATTCCTCATCCTTCGTCTTCGGACACATGAGCGCTTCCCATAGTGCGGCGACAATAGGAAATCGACTTCGTCCAACATTACAGACTCCTTCCTAGTTGGTGTCGCAAACAATGCACTTGCAATCACAGAGGAAGATGACATGCGCCCCTCTAGAAGGATCACGGAAGGCGTTCAAGGCCTCCAGAAGATAAAGCACTTGAATGTGGTATCGACAGCAGCAGACATTTCGCTCTTTGCACTTGATAACGAAAAAAAGACAGAGGTTGATGAAAGCCAGGTGCTGGATGGCACACTTTGGGTGCTTCTCAATGAATCGTGTGTATAACTGCATCTAGAAGACATTCACAGAATAGAAGTTAGGAATGTCAAATTCAACTCACATGAAACTGTGAGCCCAAGAAGTAGTTCTGTCACAATACTTCTAAAGTACTAGTGTCACTGCATTAAGTACTCAAACAAGCACTGCAAGTTCACTGATAGTACTATATAATACTCGGATGAAAAGAAAGTAATATTTAGGTCACTCATGTTGTACAGAGGAGGATTGCACTAGTACCTCTCAAAGACAGCACATGACGTTCAAGAGTTATGGGGACTGGAAGAGGATAGGCAGTGGATGACCCATGCACTCCAGAGGACTCAATGATCACGGAATAGTGATTCGGAAGGACTAAATCATTGCAAAGCACGACAAGCTCATGCCGTCCAAGTGCGTAAGAAATAACAAGAAGTACATTACGCAATAAGGCATAAGTGAACTTAATACTGCAATGTACTCCTCAAGAACCAGAAAGGCAGAAAAAGGAGTGCAGGCGGTCCGTGTAGTACAGTGTCATCCACTCATGCATCACTGTCATGTTCGGACTGCATATGTAGTCCAAAGAGGACATCGACTGTAGCAAAGCATTAGGAGGTGCCGCTTCGGCATGTACAAGGTACTCCGCAAGCAATGCCTAGTAATGTTCATCAGGTCATGTCGTCAGTGACGTGTATGAATGACTACCTCACGGAAAGCAAGTACTACTTACTAAGAAGCGTGCAATCATTTGCGCATTGCCACTAGCTGAAAGGACTCTTGCTTACTTCAAAAGTACTATCAGCCGTGTGTGTAATACATTATGCACTACAGAGGAGTGTGACGTTGTAATCTGGAAAGGCTGGGTAGACTACGAAAATCAATGGAGGTCCTATGGGTAGGATGGGGAACTATATAATGGTGAGGACGTGTCCTGAAAGTACCTCATGCGTGGAAGACTAGGTACATATTGGGTATAGGAAGACAACTAAGTACAGTTTCGTCATGAAACGAGGTATAGAAAGGGATGATGCAGGACGTCCGAGGACTAAGTTACTTGGTAATAACCTTGGATCAATTGCTGATGTGTTGTATGTTAAACTGTTCTGCACATAATCATAAGCGCTCTAAATGTCTACATTGCGGAAGACAGCATAATCCTCCACATATGCAAGTTGAACTATAACTATAAAACACACTACATTGAACTTTGAGGAACATGAAAGTGAATGGGGAAAGAGGAACCTGGCTTTCCAAGAGAAGATGAACTCCATGTGTATCATACAAACTCCGTTCGAGGCATTTCCTGCGAACGTCCCGACGTCCTAGACTAACTTGAGTTTCTTTTGTCCACCACTACAACACGAGAGCCTTGACAACATCGTCAATGCCCCCTTCTCATTTCTTCCATGCTGGGACTTGGTATCGGGTTGACGTAGCCTCTGTAGTAGATCGGAGGTGCTCCACAACTGCCACCAAATTCTCCTTTCGTATACCAAGAATGTTGTGGAAGTTCCTGAGGTCTGAATCTAATTTGCCGACCACTGCTTCTAGGATGGCGCGCTTCCGAGCCAACATTCCAAAAGAATGAGGGATCTTCAAGGCCTGCAAATCGGCATGAATGTTCTGTAGTATTTCCCTTTGGGCCCGTGCTTCTTCAGGAGTAGGGTAGTAATTAGGAAGTAAAGGACGAACATGGCGACTACTGAAAACCTTGTCTAGAACTTCCGCTCTGAAACCAAGATTCCGAATTCATGCCAGTAATCTCGTCAGAGAACTCACGATTTGTTGAGCACTTTTCCAGACACTTGTCCAGTGCCTCCTGGAGCCCCATCGTAGTGTAATAGCGTCGATTCCATCTACCGGCTCCCTTGCTTGTACACCTCGTCGTTGCGCGGTTGCACGGTTCGCTCGGCTGCGCCGTTGACGATCCCTCCAATGACTTCGTTGATGTTCCAACACAGCAGCCAGCAGTCGATGTCGAGTCCGCTGACCTAGACAACCGTCACAACGGACACCATCCATGCCAGCACTTCAAATCCAAGTATCTGCACACGTAATCGAGAACGACAACATACCCTAAACCCACCTACGATAAATTGCAGAGAACCCATAGAAATCATTCCGCCTTCCCATGACAGCTTGGGGGAGCGAAGGTAGACAACAGTGTGCAACCGAAACTGGCGGCAGCGTTCAATCACCGAAACGCGTAGCCAACAGAAACTCAGCCATAAAGACGTCGCCGTGAAAGCAGTCCACATTGGCAAATTTGCAGGCGTAACGGGCCCCGCCCAGTACTAAGGAGTCCTACACTATACCCTGGACTACTATTTTCTGATAGTGTCTTCGATTTACCCTAGAAAATGAAGCTGGAACTTTCCCATTTTTGAAAAATAGTTAATGATTTGAGAAAAATAAATTTAAAAGTGGCCATTATTGCCAACTGAGAGCACTACTGAATGGAGCAAGAAGAAATTGGAAAACATTTTGTATTACTTAGAAAATGCTTTGTAAATGTCGCACACATCGGAGCAATGCCGAAGGCAATTGAAACATGATTTTGCAAATCCCTCTCCTCAGAAATTGTAATTCCACTACAGCAGCTCACTATCCAATTTTGACGATGTAATCCTTCAAAAAAAAGTACTCAATAGTACTAAAAACTATCAAAACCGCAAATGTGACATGTAAATGAAATTCAATTTCACACTCTAAAATAATTTTGAAAAAATCAAATTAATTTGTGTTCATTCATCAGTGCTATAAGAACCTACATTTTGAATTTCATGTTCATTCAATCATTTCTCCAATAGTTATGGCAAAAAACAACCACCACATTGAAAGTGTGACGCAAAATAGGACAGGTGTTTCTTGCAATCACCCATAGTCAAAATAATCCATTCCAAAATGTGTAGTTGAATTTAGCTTACTATAATACCATCATGTGCACTTCCACTTTCTGTAGTCAAAATGTACATTAACTAAAACTATTGAGTCAATGTTTCATTCAATTCTTGAAACTTGAGAATGCCGTGAATCAAATGATTAATTTATACAAAAATGTTGTTTACAAAAGTTGTAAAGCATGAAGTAACAGACAACATCTCCAACGAAATAAAATTAAATCTATTGTTTATAGATTGTCAATTTTTTGAGCAAATTCTCAAAAATTTGTCTTCCTTTGTCTTTCAAAATAGACTAAATTTGAGCAAACATGCTAGAATACAACTTCTTTCACTCATCTACACGTATAAACATAATCTTCTTGCACACGGCTCCATAGATCATGAAGATTCTTCAAGGCAATAGGATAAGCATTCAATGGCCATTTGAAGATAGCCCACACATGATCAATGAGATTGAGGCCCACATATTCGACAAGACACTCTATAATGGAATTATGGATACTCTTGGAACAATCCCTAACTGTCTAGTTTTTGCTTTGTGTGAAGGCACATTGTCTTGCTCACAAATCACTTTATAAAACCAAAAGTTGAAATTTCTTAAAGTGCTAAACATTCAATCACCTCTTTGAACCAACCCAAGATTACCTACATGTACATTGAGTGTCTTTTCAATCTAGTATATACTACCTACACCTCTTGTTGTCCCACAACTCCAACGCATCAATGAACCTCGAAGTACCATATTTCATTGTTTGTTTGACAACTGGGATTGGAAGGTTCAATCTTCTTCTGACTAAGGCAATGTCACCTCAAGCCATAATCGAGTTGAAATGATTGATCCTTGTTTCATTACTAAAAACCACCCTCTCCCAATCACTTATTGTTTGTACAATTGAGAAAATTCTAACCTTGCTTTCACATTTTAGGTAGACAAAGCCAACTTAGAAGCCTTACTAAAATAATGACTCTAAACTTCCTTCTTTCAAGGCATTCCTCATTGCTTCAATAAAGAAATATATCAACTCCAAATACACTCTTCAAATCTTTTGATTGTTGCCTCCATTGCACTATCAATCCCTCCTAGAAGAACGAAACACATTGCATACTGCTTCTCCCAACATATCAAAGCCTATGGACCCATTGATTTTGGCACGATGATGCTAATTCTCACAGTGTTTCTTTCTATCCCTATTTACAATGGATTGTCACAAAGCAACAACTTGCACCAGTTCCCAACTACTCATGTGCTTCTTTAACCACTGAGCGCCTAGCAAGTGCAGGCCCAAAATCCAGGCTTGGAGGACCTCATGCCAATTAGAATGTCATAGTGAGTTCAAAAATGGAGCACATAGAAACTGACCGTTGAAATTGAGAGTGGCTTTGGGCCTGCAGCTCTAGGAAATATTTAGGACCATTTCACTACATCGATCAAAAGATTATAATAGTCCAGATGCTGTTGAAATTGTGAGGTTTGTCCAAATAGTGGAGGTCAAACACTTCAGAGAAGCATTGGAAAGTGACCAAGTGGAATTGTTCCATAAATTTTTGTCAAGATGCAAGGAGAGTCATGATCTCATGGCCAACCAATTTGCAAAATTTTCCAAGGTCGGTAGGACCAACCACAAGGGGATTGAATGCAAGAGGTGCACCACCAAAGGAGGAAAGTCACACAATTGTTCCAACGCTCCTGTTGAGACAAAGTAGCTTTCGTCACCCCCTATTAATCTACCTCAACATACAATGCACCAAACACATGTCCCCTACTCATTTGTGATGAATGTCCCACTATGTGAAGACTCTATATAGTTTGCAAGACACTACTATTGAATCTAGCAATAGGCAGTTCTTTTAAAATTTTGGGAAGCCAAATTTAGGGCTATGGGGAAATCAGGGGTTAACAAAGAAACCACATTCGACTCTTTCTCAATCAAAATCTTCCTCATGGTGCCTAACAACCTCTCCACACACCAAGAAGCTTATACATCCTAAATTGAATGCTACCCACAAGTAATTTGACTCAAAAATGATCACTTAAGGGGTTGAATCTCTCTCCCAAAGTGCTCAAACAAATGAGTCAAGAAAGGTAGCCACACTACTTCTACTTCCACTCTAGAGTGAACTCAAATTGGGGATACATGGCATGATTGATTCTACACTCACTTATCTTCCACCTCATCACTATTCTATTTATAAAATGCTAGAAATATGGACACACTGCCTCTCCAAAGATCACGAACTTGAACATAGACTCCAAATTTTGAGTTAGTGGACACACCGACTTCCATGCTGCCCTAGAAAGCAGTGTGTTGTAAACAGGTCCTGAAAATCGTCTGGGATCTAGAGGGTTCAAACGAAAACCAAACATCCATACTTTCACTAAAGCATTGTTGGTTACCTTGGCACAAGTCACCACCAACGGACGAAACTGAAAGCAAAAAACACTGAGCCCTCTCTTCCGTAAGCAGTGCTCTCACGGGGAGAGAAAAACATTGGATCCCACAACGTATGTTTTCCAGTCAGAGATCTCCGCTCTGGGGTGTACTCCTTGCTGACCACCAGAAGCAAACCCTAATGGTCCAAATGACAAGCACATACTTCAAACTCCACCGAACTAGGTGGAAGAACACGAACTCCGGCAGATGCCATGGAAGAAAAATCAATTGTATATTACAAGCTATTCAGACAAATTGCTCTTTCACCTTATGCCTTCCATTACAGTCCACACGAAAAAAGGAATACCCTTCGAGCATTCCAGTATGTGAGCATAGGTGGAGCACCCTAATGGCAGTTGAAGCACGTTTCACTGCAACCTATAACCTACCAGGAAAAAAATAGCACATGGACTATTCTAGAGCGCAGAATGTACTTCCTCTAGAAGGATTTGCTATCGTCCAAGCCTTACTGGACCATAATCAGAGAAGCTAAGTTCAGTTGCAGAATAAAGACTAATTCCACTCCAATATTATTCTCAAAACCTACTCCTACAGGTTCTAAAAACATGTCCACGCCGCAAGTAGCGAGATGCAGGGATCCCATTCCAACCAACAGAGCGAACCCTCAAAGTAGAGCCGAAAGTCTGATGTCAAAAATCAGAAGCACGAAGCCGCAACCATATAAAAACACATCACAAGCCAAAGTGAGGAATGATGCCGCACTCTATCATGAGATCTATCGCGAGTAACCTAACAAGAGGGCAACAATGTGTCACGAGTTCCCCAATGTTACAAATATTCTCTTGCAGCTATCATGAAAGCCTCCAACAGGCCTCCTCTCCACACTTCTTCCATCTCCCTGGGAACCGATCTCCATGACACAGCTCCAAGACACTCGTCCGGGTGTTGAGAAAGCGGCCGTGATCCATCGAAAATTGCATCCCATCCCCTCCTCACCTTGCTCCCACAGGTCCGGCAGGAGCTCCACTGGGGTTGTTCACTCTGTCGATTCCACTTCGGACGTTGTATTGTTCATGCACCCTTACCCGATTCTCTGCCCACCACTGCTCAGCCTCCCTTTCACTAAACCGTTTTCGACTGCAACGTCCACGCCAAAACCACCTTAGCAGGAGCACACTACTCTCCAGGGCTCGCATCAAACATCATTCCCACACCCCTCCAGACCCAAACCACATGCGTTCCGCCCAACAACAATATGAAAAATCAAACAAACATGGCATAGACAAGCAGACGAATATACTCGTAGCACATCATCATATCAAACAGCAGAAACCAAACCTGAAACGAACGCGCTTCAAATCTTTTCCACCTCCTGGAAGGGCAGTCAACGTGATGTACACGCCAGGCTCATCTTGCTCTACCCACTCCGACTCCGGTTCTCTTCCGTTTTCGGTCGACAACGAGGTAACTGATGTCCTAACCCCTTCCTCCTGGCGTTGTCCTGTATCGTACCCATTCATCTCTCCTTCTCCCAGCCTCGTTGCCGGTCGCACACTTCCTCCCACCCTTCCCATGTCAACCTCGGTGCCAATGACAGGACAATCCGCTCCCTGTGACCCACGTCCTGAGAGCGGACCTGAAGGACTCACAACTCCATTGCCCTCGCTGCCATGGTTATCTGCGCTTGGACTGAATTGCTGAAACTGCAACCCTGACGCTTCGCTCCCCGCATCAAGAGCCGAACTCCCCTGAGCTCCATTCGGAATGTCAAGACGAGAAAGAGACAAAGAAGCCGATCGCCCATGTTTGAACGCACCTTGAGGCATCCTCTCAGCCATCTCTTTCAGCTGCAAAGAGCACAAAAACTACCATTTAGACGATATTATTCGAATAGGCAGTGAAATTTCAGAGAAAAAACACATTCCACAACATTGAACCAGGAAAAAGGAGAAACAGGACAGCAATAGAGGGTATCTTAACCCCTAAGTGGCCACTTCCATATCCACACAAATTGAAGTAAATCAATTAGGAATCTTCGAGGAAGGGAGCAAAACGCACCAATAGGAAGAAGAAACCACACCCTACATCTTGGAACGATAGAAATATGTTTTGGATGTTTCTAAAATCGAAACTTAGCTTCCAAAGTGTACTTTCTATTTCAAGCTTGTGCATTTGGGAAGTAGAGATTTAAGGTGTTACGGCTCAGTAAGCTTTGTTCACGCTATCACTATACTTTCAATCAATGAACAAACACGCATGGCTAAAAAATCGAGGAGTTCAGAATTGGATTCGGACACAACATTACATGGTGACGATAAA
Source organism: Straminergon stramineum (assembly GCA_963920665.1). Taxonomy (NCBI): domain Eukaryota; kingdom Viridiplantae; phylum Streptophyta; class Bryopsida; order Hypnales; family Calliergonaceae; genus Straminergon; species Straminergon stramineum. Next base: position 15,024,510 of record OY987267.1, on the reverse strand, counting down.
AAAATAGAACGAGGGATACAAGAAATGCAAGACTATCGACCTTTAAAAGGTTCAAGCAGCCAACAGGCTGGTCTGCGACAGAATCTTGAGAAACTCGTGGGAATTCAACCACTTCGTCCAGTCACGAAGGAACAATTGCGAACTCTATCAAGGAAGGTCACTAATGCACTAAGAGGATCCGAAATTCAGATGGTCGAGAGTAAGACTAGGATACCGAGTCCGACGTCAAAGCCTCCAGAGGCTCCTCAAGAAAATGGCCTAATTCCTCCATTGTTAGAGTATGTACCCGCATCTGCTCCCCAAGGATTCAAAGCATCTATCATACAGGATTCTCCAGCGAGTTATCAGCATAAAGCGTCCCGGCTTACAGCTGATTTCACAAGCAATCATAACCCTCGTTAGAACAAAAAAGTATACCTGTGCAGTGAGTGACTTGATGACTTCCTTTGCAGCTCTACACTTCGCAGCCTCCTCCGTTGCCATCGCAATGGCATTCTGGAGCTGCTGAGCAGAACGATGAACATCCTTCTCATGATTTTGGAGCTGCCTGGCTAAACTCTCCACCTAGCAAATAGCGGCACAGTTAGCGCGAAAATACCGAACACTGAAGTAAGCATCCCAGTCACCTTCGCAATCGCGGCATGAAAAGACGAATTCAACATGCTATACCATCATAAGCTCGTTATAATCCAGGATGTTACCTGCGACCTCAACTGCACGTTCTCATCGCTCAAATTGTCGTTCGTCTTCTTCAAGTCCTCCACCACGGTTCTCGGAACGACCAGCCCCGTCCCCGTCGGAGTTGGTGTCGTCGATCTGGGCGGGCTCGATCGCCGAGACAGAGGCGAAACAGCTCTCGAAACCGCTCGACCTGACGACACGGTGTTCGATATCACCACTGGCCCTTTCGAGCTCGGTTGGAAAGGAGGCTTCGCGAACCCCGCGGGCACGCTCACGGAGCCCCAAGACGCTAGCCCGCCCGACCCGTTGGGAGCCGGCGACACCCGACTTGACGAACCGTCGGGCTTCTTTGTCCGCTTCTTCGCGTCCCCCGCCTTGCCGAACTCCAAAGTGATCGAGTTCGGAGGCTTTCCCGAGTTCGATCCATGTGGTCTTGGCACCCTCAGCTCTCCTTTGCTGGAGCCCTCTTTCAGTTCCATCGAACGCCGGCGCGTCCCCAAGCCGCCCACGGAACCCCCTCCTCCTTCACTGCCCTTCCGAAGCTTGATGTAGCACGGGTCGCACACTCGAAATGGCTTCCCCGGATGCGGAGCCAGCGACGCTTTCAGAGCCTTCTTAGAACTGCACGCGTGGCAGAACACCAGACCGCAGTTGTAGCAGTTGTGCCGCTTCCGAGTGAACCCAAATGGCAGCCTGCATCCCAAGCACGCATTCTGATCTGCGCCCGACAGCCACTTGTGTAGGCAGATCGCCGCAGTGAACGTCGTACCACAGGCGATGCTCTTCACCTGCTTGTCCTTCAGCGCTTCGACCAACGTCGGCGTGTTCCTGTCCTCCAGATCCCCATGTCCCAGACGCCCATTCGCGCCCCTTCCCCAAGTGTACACCTCCGACTTCCGAGTCAGAACTGCCACGTGATGCGCTCCGCAGGATATCTCCTCCACAAATGCCTCGCACAGCTTCCCCTCCACCAGACCCGGCAGCTTCCCGTCCGCTTGAGGATCCCCCAATTGCCCGGACGTCGACCCACCCATCGTGAATACCTGACCTGACGTCGTCAACGCCACCGTCAGACTGTTTCCACAGGCCACCTGCCGGAAATTGTGGTCCACGAGCGCGGCGACGCAGGTCGGCACCAGCCGCTGCTCCTTGTCACCGTGGCCTAGTCGACCCTTGTCGCCGTCGCCCCACGTGAACAGCTTCCCGGATGAGATGCTGGTGGCGGTGGAATTCCCCACCATCACCTCCACCACGGCCGAGGTGTGCCACACCCCACACGCTGCCCTCACCGTCTTCAATCCCTTCAGAGACTCCACCTCCCTCGGCGAGTACGCGCGCCTCGTGTCGTTGTGCCCCAGCACCCCGAACGTGCCGTCCCCGAACGTGAACAGCTGCCCAGAGGAGGTGACGAATGCAGTGTGCCAAGGACCGCACGCGACCGACGCCACTCGGATCCCCTCGAGGTTCACCCGCTTCGGAATCCAGTGGCTGATGTCGTTGCCGTGGCCCAGCAGTCCCAGGCTGTGAGTGCCGTCGCCCCAGCTGTACAAATCCCCGGACAGCGTCACCGCACAAGCGTGGTACTCCCCGCACGCCACCGCCTCCGTGGTCGAAGATGCCAACGCGTCCACCAGCTGGGGATGCGACACATCGCAATCCACCCCGTGCCCCAGACGCCCTCCGGACTCCTCCCCCCAAGTGAACACCTCTCCCTGCCGCGTGACCACTGCTGCATGCCTGCCCCCGCAAGCAATGTACTGCGCATCCAGAACCATCGCAGACTCCAGGGCTTTGGGGAGAAGCGCGTCTAGTTTAAGGCCTCCACCACTGCCGATTCGGTGCACACCACCCCCCAAAATGCCATCGCCTGCACCCTCTCCCCACAGATACACGTCGCCCAACGCCTCACCATGAAGGGAGCTGTCCTCGCCGTGCAGCGAACTGTGGCTTGACGAGCTCACAGCACTAGACATGCTGATCCTGTAATTGTCGGACTGGCCGGCACCAGACAGCCTCAGATGCGCACTCACGCTGTCCGATCCCAGCGAGGAACTGCCGGAATGCATCGATCCTCCAACTGAACCCGCATCAAAAGGATTTTTGGCTTCTACTTTAGGTGCGGATCCCGTTAGATAACCCTTATCTGATCGCAAAGGACTGCCTAAAAAACTCGAGGTCTTGAAAACATCCCCGCTCTCCTGCCAGTGCAGAACGGTGCGATCATGAGGTACTTAAACCAAGTCATCATTTTGACTCGACACTATCAAGATCATATGCCACACTTGTTCAGTCATGAGAGCACATTACTAGAACTTCGAACCTTCAATATAGCAGGTGGTTTCTTTTTACGTATACTCGCCTGAGAGTCAGACAGGCATAGTCCCAACGGCATCTTCCTTTAAACAAACAGCTGAAATGGCTATCAATCATTGTTAGTGTGGCTTGTTACCACTCCAAGGTGACTTCATACCTGATGCTCACAATACAAGTCTCGTTACAATTCTTCTGTGACAACTATAAATACATACCTGGTGCAGATTGTCAGTGCTTCCGAACGGTGATGTAAGAGGTGAACTACTCCTTGTTAGTGCAGGACTAATGGCATCCGCGGATCCTTCATGCTTCAGGTTGAACTTCGATTTCCGCAACTGAGCGCCAGCAACAGAAGCCTTCAGACCCACGAACCAGACTTCAGCCTCGTCCTTATCCTTACATATCTGCAAACACATCGCAATTACACATCAATATTTCGTATCAAATCTTGCAAAATACATCCAAAGTTCCTCCTGCTCACCACCTGCACTAACGAACACACCAGACCGCGCACCAATTCGAGAAGTACCGAGCTAACCAGAAGCAGTCAACCATGCATTCACACACTTTCCTTCGACACTCACCAGATCCAGTGACCGTTCCTCATTCGAGTGAATCAGTGAAAAAGACTGGTACTCCTTCTCTGGCCTCGGGTAACGTGAAAAAACTGGCTGTCGTGGCAGACACCCAAGTTTGTTAGTTTTCCGATTCTGGAGGGCGATAGGATCTCCAAAATAAACTCACCCGACTTTCACAAAAAAATTCTCTAGGTCGATCTCCATATCCGGGTCCAGACCTTCCACCATCGAGACGGAACAACATTGATGGCGAAGAGCATGATTTTGAGATCCTAATCCTATTGTGTTGCAGTATGGGCAGGATGTATGAAGGAAATTCGAAACGTGCAGTGATTGCAGCGATCACAAACAGCACTAAAGAGGGATAATATAACATTCTACGGAGAATAGAACTCATAACGACGCCCATCACTGGAGCACAGCCATTCGACAGAGCAGGGAACCAGACAATCAGGAACTTACTGTACGCTGGCCAGGTATTATTCTAGTGACAGTACTCAACCAGAGTCTCTTCTCCTCTCCCCCGGAGTACCATACCAGTGCATTCTCATCCTGCACACAGCTGTTCAAAGTCAGGATCTCAAACACTCAACATCGTCATTGATATGGTGTACTAGGTAAGCTAAGCTTCGCATCAAAAGATTCTCATGACAGACAAAGCTGGGCAAAGAATACGGCAGCGATCGAGAACTTGCTCAGCAATGACAACTTGTTCCGAACTGGACAAGGTTCTTCGTTTAGACCCGATGCTGAGACAAGCGATCATGATATCAAGCGTCCCCTCCTATTCGAGAATACAATGACACGCTCAAAATTTTATATCAAGGACAGCGATCAGGGACGCAAGAAGAACAACGTCAGCAGAAGGCGTATCGTAAAATTACATACATTGGAGAGTTTGAAAGGACAAAACTTGGGTTTCCCACGCCGACCGTACTTCAAAAGCTGCGCACCTTTCTTCAGTGCAGTTATAGCCTTCAACCAATGAAAGAAATATATCAGATAGGGAATCAAACATGTCCTGCATGGGGGAGGGAGCTGTTGCTAAAGCATGATCAAGCAGGAGAAAGAATACCCATAATGAGTCACATGATCCATGTTTTGCATTTGATTCATGAAATAAGTTCCTGGATGACCTCTTCAGAGTTTAGTGATTATTCCATGCAACACAACTTCGTCATTTCCTAGTGGTCACTTTTTCAGCATTCCTGGTCCCGACTTCACTATGAAACCCAGTTCCTGAAAGTCAAAAAAAATTTCGACAAATAGCTTTCACACATTTGTCGAATCTACAGAGAACATAACTTACTCACCAACATGATGCATCAATCTTAATCACGAGCACTCCAGAACCTCACAACTAGCCTTTGGCAAAACTAGAAGAACAGAGCTCGGCTACAGTCATGCCAATCTGGGTGGGGTTGCCTGATCGGAAGGAAACATGCAAACGACTTGTCTGATATCCTTGCCCGATAAAGGTAGAGGATACTAAAACAGTTAGGGACCTGATCCAACCTCGTATTACCAACAACTCAAAGGTTTATGCACTTGGTTGGTCTTCAACTAGCAAGTTGGGCGTAAACACGACTTGGCAAAATCAGATCAGTGACAAAAATGATCTTGGAAAGGAAATAGAATTGTCTACTGTAATTTATAGTGCTGTCCAACGTCCCATGCAGAATTTGCACAAGAGATTCACACAAAGTGAAAAAAAATTGATCTCAACAGATTTGGTCTTGCTCCCAAAGTGACCTCAACACAGCTCTGAACTCATCTCCCAATGATCAATCCTATATATGCTGAAATGCTTCAAGCGACACGAATACTGTACTCTGCCTTACATGTCCTCACACATTGCTTATTTCATGGCGCTCTTAAGCCATGATACCACCTACTATATTGGTCTCGTGGCTGCTTACGTAGAACCGATGCTCCCTAGGCGGGGAACGCAATAAGAAGCCCTCACCATACGGCTAGAAATCAAGCAAGGGAATTCTTAAAAACCCTAAAAATCATTCCATTTTCTAAGCTGCAAGCAAAAGGAAGGTTATCGCTCAACTAAAGACCAACGTGTTCAGGAGTCTCTACCTGTTCAATATCGCGCTCCAGTACTCCATGCCGGGACTGATCTGCCATTCGCTGCCCAACCTGGGCTAAGTGCATCCCTTTCCTAGCTGACATTACAATTGCTGATTTCTCTGATCCAGCACCTTGGGTATATATATATGGTGCTGGTACCTACGTGATGTTCACATTGATCGTCGTTATCTTGGGCCATCACTTTGCACCAACCCCCGAAACCACTTTGCGACACTTCGAAGAAACAGTTCGTCCGTCGAGTTCTCCCAGCCCGCATGAAGTTAACCAATTATTACCGACCCCGCGAGGGCGCAGGAGGGTGGCGAACTGTTGCAGCTACCGAACGCTCATTGAAAGTAGATCCCCTGAAGCCACAGACAAATCATTGATGCAGAAAAAAAAAAACATGCCATATTGCCATGGCAGGCCCAACACTTCGCATGTGCCAAATCAACTAGTTTCAAACATTCCACTCAATACTTTTGTGAGGCGAGGTACTTTCACTTCAAAAATCAACTTAAAAGCGCCGACGCTGCCCTGGTACCCTCATCCAACATATCTCCGGATAAACATTGCCGGCCACATAGCCCAAGCCCTCAAACTGCATTCTCAAATCCATGAATTCAAACCCTAAGAAAACCCGCATTCAGCAGAAAGCGACCCCAATGGGATCCGCAAAACCTAATCCTCTGCAACAAAATCCGATGCGGAACCTTCAAAATTCAAACCTAATCGCGGTCGCACCACAACATTGTCCACATTCCATCATCACTCCAAACCCTCACGTACCCTAACACACTCCCTCACCTCGTATCCGCGGCACAGGTCCACTACACTACAACACACGCCCTCAATTCACAAGTCCTCGGTCTGCTTCACCAACGCATCCCACTCCGACGCACCTCTCAATCCCGCGAACTGCAAAACCCGCGTCCACGCCCCTCTCTCAAATCATCACAACGATAAATACTCCCAATATGTAGGCCAAAACTCCTCGTCCGTCTCCTCCATAACGCCTAGGAAAATCTCCAAGTGCTGCTGCCTCGAAACCATGGATCAAACGAAGCCTGCGAAGTTGATTTCAGACACGCGCCCCGGCGCCCCTGAGATCCAAATTGCGCAGCGGAAAGCGAAACAGAAGACTACAGGAAAATATAAAAGGGACGAGGAGTGACGTGGTGTATGATTGCAGCTCTGGACTCAGGCGTCGACGACGCTTTGCGAAAGAAGGCGCGAAATCGGTAAAAATTATGCTGAATTAGGTCGTCTCCAGTGTTAATTAACGTGGCTAAAAATGGCAACTTTCACTTACAAAATAATTATCCTTCCTACTCATGCACCTTAAAATGAATAAGGCCTTCGATTGAATGCATTTAGTCGTATTTGGTTGATACCCAAAATTTGAAATGATGGAAGAACTACTCCATTATGAATTCAAATTGTTAAGTATTATCTTCATCCTTTAAGTTTTCATTAGTAGACAAAATTTGATGTTGGCCACTAGATGTGGAGCCATGTAGCACCATACTACTTGTTGGAGGAACCATCATTAACACCATTTGGGTGGGTGGGTAGCCTTGGGACTCCTCCAAAGAACTCACTTGCAAAGCAAATCTTTTTTTCATTTTTTTGGTACACTAATCAATTATCACTAATGTATCTTGTTCTAACCTTGTCTATAGATCATTGACACTGCAATGGGCAGTATTGCCTTTGTCAATGATGGTTCAACTCCATCGTCAATGACTTCATTTGTTTTTATCCATTCATAGTATCACAACTTGATTTGCATGATACCGTAGTGTACACATGAATGATTTCAATGTTTTATTTCTACAACATCCCATATGAAAACTCAGACAAAATAATCACAAAACATCAAAGGAGCAAATAAACTCCCAAACAAAATGTGTAATAATAAACTCATGTGTCTTTGATACATTTAATACCAAAAAATAAAATAAAGGAAAGTAGACTAAAAGATATCACATGTTTGAGGGTCTTTTAGCACTAAACAAGACGTGTGGGCCCTAGAGAATCACCTACAAAAACAATATTATACGTCTACATTGAAGAACTTGTTCTTGCAAGATGTAAATGGGGATTATTCTTAGGGAATGAGTAATATTGTTTGTAAAGCCTCCGGGATGACTAACATATATCTATTGAAACTACATGCGTTAAGGAGGTATAGAAATGGGGACCATTACATACTTGGAAAACTTGAGTATATTACATACTTGGAAAAATTGAGAGTTTCACATTTTCACATTACATTCTAGGTATATTCTATGCATATTCTAATTAGATTTTCAAATTTCTTCTCTTTTTGAGTTTAAAGAACCTTAGATTACATGTAAAATTTTATAATCTATAAAAATGTTTCCTTTCATGTTACCCTAGGTACGTTTTAACTCATGTGGTCTTCTAACTCAACCCAAGTTAGGCCTACAAGCACCTATTCTAGCCAACACAACACCCATCCCACTATGCTCCCTAATCAACCATCTAATGAGAGCCTTTATAAGTGTTTGAGCCTCCATAAGTGTTTCCTTTCTTTTGGGAAAAAAATTAAAACATGTCCACTTAAAACTTCAAATATACTATGCAAAGGAAAGAAAAATAAATAGATAAAAAATGAAATCCATGAAAAAATGACTTCCAAAAATTGAACCTAATTTTCACTCTAGAAAAGTCCATAACCATATGAAATACAATGATGTTGGCACGGAAGAATTCATTTTTAGATATTGATTTCATTTACTCATACTTTAATCACTATAAACCATTTCCATGTGTTTATGTTATAAAAGAAGTTCACATATATAAAAATTAATTGCTGTGACAATCATATTTATCTTTTAAGAGTCTATAAATTAATGTTAATAGACATTGGTTGTCAAAAAAAATACATTGATGTTTTCTTCATCAAGTTCTTATGTTTCTTATCCAAAAATAGCATAAGGAACTATAATACTTTGTGTGATATTCACTTTGGAATACATACCCTTCCTTGAAATCAACCTTGTCACAAGGTTATTCAAACATCAAACCATGCATCCACCCCACATTCTCTTATATTGCACGCATCTAAATATTAAAGCCCTTTGTATAACACAATACAACAAAATACTCCATGAGCTCTCGAAAATGATATTATTACATATAAAATCCAAATGCTTTGTATTCATGAATGCATGAAATTTCAAAGAAAAATCCTTGGAAAACACCACCCGATGACCCCATCATAACTATACCTTTGTTATTATCCTAATTCTATAAATTGTACATGTAATGCCCAATTATACTATGATATGCTTTAACTTAGAACAACACCTTTCCAAAAGACCTCCTTCATGACTACCATATTACAACAATACAAATTTCATGCAATTTATTGAATTCACATATTGCAAGGACAAATTCTCTCCAAAGTTTGTACTATATGAACATAATAAATACCATTCACTCATTGCCAACATTAGAACCTTAGGTTGGATTACACAACCACTAATGATAATTACTATATGTCCTCATGGTACAACTCAAATCCCATTTGTACAATTACTTTTCCAACATCTTCAAATCCCCATTTTGGCTATAAAACAAATAAAATTTCAAACATTAATAATAGTGCCATTACATACACCACTTACATATTACTATACACACAACATTTTGAAAACAATCAAACACTTTCAAATATATGAAAATTATCCTAAAACAAATAATGCTCCTTACATCACCTCTATTCCCCAATCCTACACTCATCACACATCCCTTTTTACAGCTCAAGCAAATTACTCAACTCTTGACCTACTCCCCATTCTTTCTCAAATGAAATTAGTTAGTATAGTCTCTCTTTTTATAGAGGTATGTAGTTTAGGTGTCACTCGGACTAGCTTTTTAGAGCCAAATATGGGAGCCTAAGCAAACAAATTCATGATTTATGCCAACTACCTAGAATGGTTGGATTTTTTTTTTATTGAAGTAAAAATTAAAGTACGAAAGCTATAAATATGGTAGAGGTTGAAGTAATTTAAAGATTAGCAAAGGTTGAAGTAATTAAGTTAATCTTGAAATTCTTGTTCAATTCAAAAAGCATTCAAAGAAAGTCTTGTAGTTTTTACAAGCAAGCAAGTTTTTATCTATAAATCCAATATAAGGATGAAAAATACAGAAGATTTTATAATTTTATTTTTAATTAATAATTAAAAAAATTAAAAAACAAAAAATATCAAGCACATTTTCTATCTAAAATCTTAGATCTGTTTAGTTTTTGAATATTTAATGCAAAAATAAAGATAATTTAGTTCCATAGGTGATCCAACTATTGAGTAAATTATTTTTGAATTCCTTAGCAACAAAATGTCCAAAAACTAGTGTCAAAAAGTTCTAACATGATGATATTACTCGAAGTGAATTATTACTTTGACTTACAATGAGTGTGAGTTTTCAAAAATCTTAATTTGAATTGTAAGCAATCCTATTTTGAGAATTAAGCGATACTTAGTTCATAGTGTGAAGTTCAATAAGAAATATAATTTTCAGATTTTCCAAAATTTTAGTATTCAATAGCCTTGCTTTTGAAACTAGCAATAATAACTTCAAATTATGTCTTTGGGCACTTAGATTTCAAAAATGGTAAAAAATTTGAATATAAATCTTTCTAGAGACATTCTACATGAAGGTAGGGTTTGACATCCTATGGTTACAATTTTCATTGATGTATTTTTTCCATCCCCCAAAATTGAACCCAAATGACCATTTTTTGCAATTCATAGGACTCAAAATGCAAAGGAATTTTATGGGTTAGCAATGTGCATAAAAAAATATGATACTTGAGCTAGCTCTATATTACAAGCCTTGAGGAGTGATGCTAATTTAAGATTGAAAGTTAACCCCTCAAGGTTCTTGACTATGTTTTCACCAAAAATGCTCTAAAAATGTTATTTCTAGTACAAGTACCAAATTTTGGAAAAAAACATTTTTAGACATATATATTTGTAGGATCTTGTAATATGATGGTTTGAGAAGATGTGAAAAAAATTTCAACAATTTTCACTATGTAGATTACAAGATATAAGTGATTGAAGCGACAAAAATCCCTCTTATTGTCTTGCAAAAATTTGGGCAATTGCACTTCACAAGGTTAGATCATTATGAAAAAATGTTCAAAATGTTTGCAACTCTTTTGATTCATTCTTCAAGGCAAGTTATCTATATGCTTGAAAAAAATTTAGATCATTTGGAATGGTACAACATATAGGAAAAAATTAATATGCATAAAGAAGTAGAGAATGACTCCAAATATTAAATTATTAACAATTTATTTATAGAATTGAAAAATGCCAATCCCAATGGTTGTGATGTTGTAATAAACAATCTGCATCGAACATTTTTATTTTTTTTTCCAAAAATATTGAAAATTGAATCAAACAAAGGTCTTCAAAGTTTATTTTTGAGTGAAGATTTCATAACTACCCAGAAACTACACACAACTAAAATTCCTTGTAACTTTCATCTCTTAAATCAAAATAGAAAGATTCAAAGCTTTCCACTTATAGATAAATCTAGAAAACCAATTTCAAATTTTTATTTAAAAAAAAGGGATTTTTAAAGAAGTTTTTTTTTGCCCAGGTTGCCTACTAAGCAATGAGAACTACATATCATATAATAACTTTTTAATGATGTATTTAGAAGTAATGAAAATCGTTGGGTCTTAAAGCTACTCCTGGAGTATATGATATGTGAAAGTTTCAAAGAAATAAAATAAAAATTCCAATCGTAGTAAATCACCCCAAATCGCTATGTTGCCAAAAAATGCTGTTTGGTGCTTTAGGGGTTAAGAGAATAGTTGTTCCATTCTGAGGGCTTTTCGTTGCAGTAACTTAAGTTACCCTAAGTAATCATTGATGCAGTTTGAGCTAAAAACATTACACAAATAGTCTAGGTGTGGTCAATTCTGTCCAATAACTTACCGGTAAATATACCGCCAACCCAACGTTTGTTCAATTCTGTTGTACTGTACTGTACAGTACTAAACATGGTGGAGAATTCAAATTCGAGCATCAGGCTACGGCAACCTTGATTTGCTGATTTTGTTAATAATCAGAGGACAATAGCACAGTTGAGAATTAAAAGTTAAGCAATTAAGTATGGGAAACGGGGCAAAGTTTCAGGTTGAGTCCTCTTTTGTGATGCTGATAAAGAGACAACTGCTTGGAAGCAAGAGTAGCAAAACTGATCTTGTTCTGAGCATCTAATAGCCGCAATATCAACTAATCAAAGTAGGGCTCCTCTGCCGAACGTCAATGTTCCACAAGTGTAAGTCCTTTGTAGAGTTACTTCCTATTTAAATAGTACGGGAATGATGGTCCTTGGCTGTTCATGGCTGTTGATTTGGAGTGCTCAAATTTACTGCTGAGTGAAGATAGCTTACAGTCTTAGGGCCTTGCTAGTGTCGGGGTTATTGCCCAAAGCCTAACGAATGAGCCTTTCGGGGACGACCGTCTCTCCAATGAAGCGCAAAATTTGATGAGTAAAACGCTCCACCAACTTGAATCCTCGAGTAGTTTTTTTCTTTGTGCTACAAAGTTGATATAGGACTTTGGAGATCCTCTCAAGGGTCGCTGCTTTTTGAACTGCCTGAGTAACCTGAATAACATTGGTCCCTGACTAATAATCGGAGAACATGGCTTTGCCGAGCAAATTTTCTTTGTTTTATTCAGAGCAAATTGCTGAAGCATCAAACTTGGCCAGACTCTCATACATACACTGTTATACATTTGTTTAGTCGGAATCATACTCTTCAAATCTTCTTCGCACACGTCCATCTTCCCCTCCTCCATAGCTCCCGCATCAATAATCCAACGGTAACAACTTGAATTTTCAGATCTGGAGGTGAAGGTCCTCAACTCATGAATTTCAAAGTTTTTGGCACAATGAGTTCCTATTTGAATCAATTTTCAACAATATGGAGAAGTATACATACTTTTCTCTAGCTCTAATCAGCTGCACAACACTCTCATCTAACAAGACAGAACTGACGACTTTGCCCGCCAATTCATCACTCGAATTCGGTTCATCCGTTTGCCTGCCTTTCCTTTTCCAACTTCTTGATTTGTCTGGCAGAGTCGACACCTCCTTTTTTTTCGATTTTCTGACTCCCTTTGCAACTCCCTTCTTGCCCTTTTTCTTCGACCAAGCCTTTCGCTTCTTTTTCAGTTTTGCAGCTAACTTGCAGACCGATTTACAAGAATCAATCCTTCAGCAAGATTACCAGAAACAATACCTCTGTTCTCCAATTTCAGATTCAGGTGTAATTCGAATTTCGTTTTACGTCTTTCAAACTGAGTGTGTATTAACAGTTTGAGAATGAAGTCTATGAAAACAGAATAAAAAATTGAAGCCTAAGGTAATCCAAAAAACAACTGAAAAATGGAATGAAACGGATACCATGTCCTCAGGTTCCCAAAGACCCTCGACCAGAGTAGACTTCGCAACCTTGGTCGCAACATATGCGAAATTCAGCAACCGAAAACATTACGTTACAAAGAAAACACATACCTCTTCGAATTCTCTTTCTCATTCCTCCGAGACTGCTCTGCCTCCTCTCAACCCTAATCACAAGAAAACCTATAACCAAGCGAAATTCAAATTTCCTGAGCATGAATGCAAGGCCGAAAACTACACAGTATTTAAAATCATACCAGCACGATCTTGTCACCTCCAAGCTTCCTATGAGCATACCATCACCTAAAAAATGGTAACCCTAATTTTCCCACAACTACACAAACTTATCACCTCCGAGCTTCACGAAAGAGCATTCCATCACCAAAATAGGGAAACCCTAACTCTTCTACACCGTACAATCTTATCACCTCCGACGAGCTTCCCATGATCAACAGAAATGTAATCCATCAACAATTTTTTTCGGACACTAAGAAGCGCAGCCAATTTCTTTACCTCGTTCAAAGTGATCTCCTCAGGAGCATCGTCGTCTGAATCAACCAGAGGGTCTGCCATGTCGCCTTAAATTGACACAATTCCAAATTGCTAGATGATTCTCTCGCTTCTAAATGCAAGGCAACGCTCCAGAAGAGACAGCAGCAATGCTAGGCGATTCCGCAACGGAGATGCTCACAATGTTCCCCGACACTCCCACGTTCCCCGAAATTCGCAAAAGTTCCCCGTTAGGGGAGCGTAAGGGGTTCCTAACGGGGCCCATAAAAAGCTAAAGAATTTTTCTTTGGAACAAACTCACCCTCCAAAAAATCTTCATTTATCAATTAAAAACTTTTGTCCAAAAGTTGTCTTCATCAACTAAACCACCCCCAAAAAATCCTTTGTCACAAAAGTCACTAAATTTTCAACACCAATTTGTACCACTAGTTGTCTTTCTCCTTTTCGAGTCTTTCTCACAATTCAACCTACTTGTTTGTTAAATCCTTCTTTTCTGGCTACCTTTTTTGGTCTTCAAGCAATAAACAACGTGCATTAGGAGACAATTTGAAGGTATTGGGCAATTATATGCAATTGGGATCTCAATGAAGTGGTCCCAGGTGACAACACACAATTTTGGTTTGGTCTTGGGCAATTTCTTTTGTTGTGTCCCCATGGGCTATGCAAAAAATTGGATTTGAGTTTTGACTCATTATTTCACTCCAACCTTTTGGGGTAGAAAGAGAGACAAAAGACTCCAATATCTTAGGGCATCTTCAATGGATCATGGTAAACAACCCTCTTAATATATTTCTATCTTTTGATTGATGCAAAATTAAAATTTGAAAATGCTATCATTGGAAGCACATCCAAATTCACATTGAATGGACACAAGAATATTTGGCTTTGGACTTTGGACAACCAAAGTAAAGCCCATTTGAAGCAAGCTAAAGGATAAAAATATAGAGAGCCACTTCTAATTTTTCATTTCCATGATTTTTCTTTCTTAAACTTGATTTGAGGTGGTTCGATCTCTATATTTTTGTCTTTTAGCTTGCTTCAAATGGGCTCTATTTTGGTTGTCCAAAGTCTCAATCCTAATTATTCTTATGTCTATTCAATGTGATTTTTGATGTGCTCCTAATGACAACATTTTCAAGTTCTAATTTTGCATCAATCAAAAGGTAGAAATGTATTAAGAGGGTCTTTTCCCATAATCCATTTTAAATACTCTCATTGAGATCTATAGATGCATGGTATAAAAGCATGCCTTACCATACTTCATTTGGCCCTTCTAAGATAGAATTTGGAGGTGCCAGTAGTTTCAAAACACTTTCTATGTACTTGTGATCTTCTATGTTGGCTTCCATTTTCCATACTTCCATAGCTTTCGCCTACAAAAGAAGTTCCATTTCTTGGGTTTGGTATATTGTACTTGTCAAGCAAGTTTGGTGGAAAATAATTCTTAAATTGGATGCCAAAATTTTGGTTCAATTATTTTTTTCAAAAAACTAATATTTTGTATGGTGAAAAAGAAAATATTGCACAAACAAATTATGTTTTGCATTTGACAAACTTTGGAATTTGGAAATAAATAAATATTTGGTAGAGTGCCAACCATACCTTCCACTTACAATATTGAATATTATTCTACCTTTAGCTTTTGGATTCCACTTTTGTAGTAGATTGGCCAAATTGTTCTTTCCATGTGTTGGCTAGCCCATTCTTATTGCCATCCATTGCAACTAATGTGTCTCAAGGATCAATGTTGGGTATAGAAAAAGTTTTGTTGGTTTCCTCATCAACTATTTTTGTAGCCCTATGTCACCTATTTCAAGGGACAAAATTCATTGGAGCATGTAGGGAGGTGATTGCAAGAAACACTTTTACTATTTGTTGTGTATTGTCTATTGCATCGGTGGAAAAAATTGGAAATAATTTTTTTGAAACCCTAAAGGATAGAAGCACATTTGGGGCACAAATTGGGAAAAGTTGACACTTTGTAGGGTAATGTAAAAAAATTTAAAAGCAAAATGTTTTTTTTGAAATTCAACTATAAAAATTTCTACTAAACATTTATGGGAATGTGTGGAAAATATGTTTGAAACTTTGACCTCATGGATTGAAAGCTTATAATGTTTGAAGTTAGAAGAAAAAGGGTTTTTTTGGCCTTGCTTGACATGGCTATTCGACTTTATTTTCTCCTAGAGGAAGATTTTTTGACTACACATGGTTATTTTTTGGGCATTTACATCTCTTATGATATAAATTTCATATCTTCCAAATTTCAAAATTATAAGTAGAGGTTTGTGCCTATTGCCAAAATGTTCAGGACATCATAACTTTGATCTCGGCACCTGATCAGAAAAAAATTATATTCCCACTTAGGATGTACATGTTTACACCTTATAGAAAATTTTAAAGAACATCTATTAAAGAATGACTTGATATGCACCTACCTAAGATCACTTGTGACCATTCAATAGTCATTTAGTCCTTTAGGGGTTAAATCAAGAAAATATATTGACAATTAGTATAACACTAAAAAGAATGTATTCCAAAAATTTAGGCCTAAGAGAAATATTTTGCAATCACTATGCACAAAATAGAAAAACTAAAAATTTCAAGATGATAGATGTTTTCATGTTTGTACTTTTAGAAAATAGAAAAAAATATCAATAATTGAAAATTAAATATAGTCACTATTTGGAAAAAAAAGGGGGACTTCTAATCAATAAGTTACATCTTGGTTAAAAAAAAGAATTCTACAATCCAAGTATTGATATGTAGATAGCACACTTTGAATACATCTGTGAGATCAACAATCATAATGTCAACGAGGGAAGGGAGTGCACTAAGCCCAAGTTGTTCTAAAGTCTCTCTTAGCAAACCTTTTGGGGGGGGGGATTTTAGCTCTACCATTGCATCCTAAAGACGTAGAACTTCAAAATGTGATTCCTTTGTCGAGCTTCAGTGCTATTCCTCACTGAAAATTATTGACTACATACATTTTTTTATAGGAATTATTTATTTATACCTCCACCTGAAGCTACAATTGGTTCATATATCTGGCTCTTAAAATCCGTAGGCCTCAGTGTTTTTAATGCAATGGAGAATACTGACCTCTAAGCTGAGCCATTGGAGGTATGTTTGATGTGCAAAAACCACAACAATTTACAAAGTCTTATCGATCTAGACACAAATAATCCTAATGGACTAACTTATATATTTTGTAGTTAGTCTCAACTCCGTTTACCTTATCATTTCATACTTAAAACATCCATTTATTGAAATAATCCACCTACCCAAAACCATCTTCACCTTCATAATCATCTACGACACTCATACATTTTTCCCTTATGATTCTAAGAATCCTTGCCTACACCAACATACAAGGAAATGAAAAAGTACATAACTATGTCAATTCAAAAAAATTTAAGGGAGCAATGTCTCTAAGTACATGACTACAAACTTGCCTATACCTCTTTCTACTACCTCTATAACGATGAATGCTCTTCTTTACAACAAACAACATCTACATGCCTTGAAAATCTACATCCAAATTCACATCCCAAAACTAGCATTACAAAGGAAATTGTATCCTATTTGACAAAAAATTGACAAAAGACTGTCAATTGCTTTGCTAGTGGAAACCTATAGATTCAACCAATAATTTGACAAATTTTTGTCAAGTATTTTGTCACTTTTCTAACATTTTTGGCAACTTCTATTCCCTAGTACCCTCCTTAGTTAGTTGTCTCATTGCCATGTTGACATGATGGCCTAATCAATGGTTACAAGTGTCCCCATTTTTTGCAAAAGATTATCAAAATTGAAATTGCTTTAAATTTTAAACCTTCATATATTGATCAAAAATGCATATACAACATTGTCAGTTGTCGTTGCTTCACAACACTTCATGAACCACTTATGTTTTGTGGATTTGAGAAGAGAAGAGAAGCTCTCTATATACACATGGGGTAGTAGGAGGTAGAACAACCCATGTGAGATATGTAATTTAGAAGTTGCAAAAGCTCAACCACTCATAGTTAAGTTTGAAATAGGAATTGTGTTAAAACTAGAATTTCAAACCTCATTTAGGCATAGTAGAATAACTTTCAAAAAAAATTTGAACTATAAAAAGTTGGTAAATCAATTCAAATTTCATGTCCAAAAAATACGTTTGATATTTCGATCCTACAATCAAAAGTCATGAACAAATTTCAGAGAGGCAGTAGAAAGGAATTTTTTTTTAACCTTTTCAAACATCCTCTCTGAAATTTGTCCATAACTTTTGAATGGAAGATCAAAATATCAAACAGATTTTTGGACATGAAACTTGAATTGATTTTCCAACTTTTTTTAATTTAAATTTTTTTTCAAGTTATTCTACTATGCCTAAATGAGGTTTGAAATTCTAGTTTTAATACAATTCCTATTTCAAACTCAACTATGAGTGAAAAACTTGTCATCTTGGACTGCATTTCCTTACAATGTAGGAGCTTCCTCCAACAAATTACTTCACCAACAATTTCCGAGCATTAAAAAATGAACCAATAATCCAAACATTGATAATTTGTTATCTAAATTTTTGGGACCAACCCATCTATTTTATATGCCCAAATCACATATCTTCTCAAATTTTGGTATGGACAATACATGGATCAAGCCCACAATTAAACAATTATTTTGGCCAACATAGTACCCATCCTTCCTATGTACACTCTACAATTTACATCAAATCGACACATAGATACATGTTTTGTATTCATGAATGTAGGTTATTTTAAAGACCTCCCAACAAACCATTCCCTCGAGGTTATAATCTTGTCACTATGGTAATTCCATGAATTGTATATGTAGTGCCCACCTATTATTTGATTCAAAACAATACCTTTTTGAAATGATCAACCAACTCTCCCATCACAACAACACAAAATCTAATTCTTTGAATTTACATATTACAATGACAACTTTTTTCTAGATTCTAAAGCATATAATCTCAACATACCATTCACTCATTACTAACATTTGGAACCTCGGATGAAATACACACCTAATCACCTACTTGTAGGAAATCCTCCAGGCTCCTAGGACAAGACTCATATACCATCCATGCAATCACTTCACCAACATCTTGAAATCCCCATTGCTATTAAGTACACCACTTGCATTATATTCCCTCTATTTGGAAATCGTGTATCCATTCCTAGTGGAGATTTGCACTAAAAATGGATACACTTTTTCCAAATGGAGATAGTATAATACAAACAAAAGTTAGAAAACAACCAAACACTTCCCAATATACACAAACCACTTTAAAACAAATGATGCTCTTTACACCACCTCTATCTTGAACCTAGTACACTCATTGCACCTTGTTTTCACAACAATAACAGTTTTTCCTATTCTCAATCTCCTCCACTACTTTCTCAAATTAAACTAATTAGTCTAGAGCCTTCCTTCTTATAAAGGTATGTAATCTAGGTGACACTCAAATTGCCTTTTTGGAGCCAATTAGGGGATCCTAAACAAACAATTTTTTCGTGTATGCCAACTACCTCAAGTGGTTGGAGCTATTTCTCTCTCTCTCTCTTATGTGCTCTCTCTCTTCTATTTTTTTTAATTTCAATTTTATTTATTTATTCAATTCATTTTTGAAAGACCATTTTTTGAATTGAAAAAATATTTTTTTGAAGTCAAGAATAATGCATACTCTTTGAACATAGAAGATTTGTAAAAACCTATACCGTATAAATGTAAGAGAACTAACACAAGAATCCACAAATATTTAAATGGATGAAAAAAAATTTAATTGTATGCTCATGACATGTTTGCATTCATCCATTGTTCAAAATTTGAACATCTTACTAGTACTATAGGGGTCAAAGTATTAAGTGATTAATTTTTTAGTGCTAAATGGCCAAAAGTGGCCATAATGATTTCTTATAGGAGTTGAGATAAATTATTTAAGAAATTAGAATTAAGTAATATTATGTGTCAATAGAAAAAAAAAATATTATATGAACAATAAAAATATGTTTCAAAAGGTATTGTAATCCACTAGCAAACTGAACTACCCTTCTCCAAAGGAATGTTATTTTAATTTGGACACTAAGGTACATTCATACCAAAGGACAAAATATAAAATATAAGAGGTTATCAAGTTAAGATTGCAAATTCAATTGAAAGATTTAAATCAAAGGGGAAAATCTTCACCATAATCTAACATGGCACTTAACATGGTGGATGCGTCATATCTTAGAGGTATTTCACATTACATCCCAAGTTCCAACTTTCTAAGTCCCGGTTCAAGGTCAAATCCCAACTTTCTTGAATTGTTGAAGGTAAATAAAAAGTAAAAAATGTGGAACTTGGGACTCATAGTGTGAAGGCCAAAGTCCCAACTCTAAGTTTTGACAAGTTGTTTCTTGTGCAACATTATGTAGTGGTTAAGTGCCTAAAAAATGGGTCAGAAAGTCTAAAAACTATTTTTTTGGCACTTCTTGCACCAAATTTGCATTAGACAAATCTATAGAAAATTCAATCCACTAAGAAGTCTTATATGGTGTTTTTTCTCTTCTTTTCAAATTAAAAAAATTGTTGAGGCTTAGAGGTTGAATTGGATTTCTATTTTGGCTAGATGCAATTTGGCCTCCTAGTTCCACTTTCTTGGCACCCAAAACTTTCAAAAAGAATTGTCATTTTGGGAGTGATGTTGGACTTTGGACATATTGTAAAGCCCCAACTTCCAAATTCCACTATTCATCTCTACCAATCAAATTTTGGGAATACAATGGGACTTGGGACTTGGAACATGGTGTGAAATGGCCCTAGATTTCAAAATAACTAGAAGCCCATTTTGGGCTCTTATATTGTTTGGGGAAGCTATTGTAAAGTCAAAGAAAGTTGTTTATTAAAACTCTTTATAGGAGAACATGTGTTATATTATTAGCTTTCAAGTGTACTAATTTGTGCCCAATTTGGTTAGACAATTGTAGAATTATGAAGTAAAATGTGTTTTCAGTCTCAACCTAGGCAACTAAAAATGAATATGATTTTCATTACTTTTCTTAAATCCAACTATAACATTATACAACCAACTCATTGAAGTATATTGTGTTAAAAATTCAAAGTCACTAACTCCACTAATTGTAAGATATTTTACCTTCAAACTTTGTAAAAACATTTTTTTACGAAACTTTATACATGCATAGTTTAGTTCTCAAATTTTTTTATAGTAAAATATATGTGTCTCACAAAATCATACAAGTTGATGACTTTTTTTGAAATTTAGTTCAAAACCTATAAAACAAAATTCAAACAAACCCCCCTCAAATATACGGAGTAATTCTATTCTCTTGTTGCTCAACTTATTGTATTGAGAAAAAAAAATTGGACATAAATTTGTAATTAATAATCTATATCCTATATATTTTGTCTTGCATTCTAGACAATCATTGAATACATGAAAAAATTCAATTATAAAATAAAAAATTGGGGATTACAAGATTTCCCTAGCCCATGCTTCATTAGAGCTCTAAACCATATATCCCTCAATCATTTAGAAGTTGAACTCTTGAACGTTGTAATTTACACCTATTGGATTATAATCCTCACAATATTTAATTGTTGAAAGTGCATAGTGAGGGGATACAAACTCCATGAGGATGGTAGTGTCTTTTAGTTCTATGTTTATCCCTTTAGGCTTATACATTCCTCACCCTTGGTATACAGGAAATGATTTGGCCCAAATTTATGTCAAATATCAAGATAAGAAAAATTTGGATCATTTCATTTAAAGAGCATTTGAAGGCAATCATCTAATCCACCTACAAAAATGTAGTAAATTTGCAAAAAATCTCAAAACTATCCCAAAACAAAGCAAGCTATTCCAAGCTAAGAGAACAACCAAGAATATTCTATAAAAAAAATAATCATACTTTAAAAGGAGAAATATTATTCTCACAATTCTAAGAGCTCTACAAAAAGGTTTGCTAAGAGAGACTTTAGAACAACTTGGGCTTAGTGCACTCCCTTTCCTCGTTGACATTATGATTGTTGATCTCACAGATGTATTCAAAGTGTGCTATCTACATATCAATACTTGGATTGTAGAATTCTTTTTTTTTAATCAAGATGTAACTTGTTGATTAGAAGTCCCCCTTTTTTTTTCCAAATAGTGACTATATTTAATTTTCAATTATTGATATTTTTTTCTATTTTCTAAAAGTACAAACATGAAAACATCTATCATCTTGAAATTTTTAGTTTTTCTATTTTGTGCATAGTGATTGCAAAATATTTCTCTTAGGCCTAAATTTTTGGAATACATTCTTTTTAGTGTTATACTAATTGTCAATATATTTTCTTGATTTAACCCCTAAAGGACTAAATGACTATTGAATGGTCACAAGTGATCTTAGGTAGGTGCATATCAAGTCATTCTTTAATAGATGTTCTTTAAAATTTTCTATAAGGTGTAAACATGTACATCCTAAGTGGGAATATAATTTTTTTCCGATCAGGTGCCGAGATCAAAGTTATGATGTCCTGAACATTTTGGCAATAGGCACAAACCTCTACTTATAATTTTGAAATTTGGAAGATATGAAATTTATATCATAAGAGATGTAAATGCCCAAAAAATAACCATGTGTAGTCAAAAAATCTTCCTCTAGGAGAAAATAAAGTCGAATAGCCATGTCAAGCAAGGCCAAAAAAACCCTTTTTCTTCTAACTTCAAACATTATAAGCTTTCAATCCATGAGGTCAAAGTTTCAAACATATTTTCCACACATTCCCATAAATGTTTAGTAGAAATTTTTATAGTTGAATTTCAAAAAAAACATTTTGCTTTTAAATTTTTTTACATTACCCTACAAAGTGTCAACTTTTCCCAATTTGTGCCCCAAATGTGCTTCTATCCTTTAGGGTTTCAAAAAAATTATTTCCAATTTTTTCCACCGATGCAATAGACAATACACAACAAATAGTAAAAGTGTTTCTTGCAATCACCTCCCTACATGCTCCAATGAATTTTGTCCCTTGAAATAGGTGACATAGGGCTACAAAAATAGTTGATGAGGAAACCAACAAAACTTTTTCTATACCCAACATTGATCCTTGAGACACATTAGTTGCAATGGATGGCAATAAGAATGGGCTAGCCAACACATGGAAAGAACAATTTGGCCAATCTACTACAAAAGTGGAATCCAAAAGCTAAAGGTAGAATAATATTCAATATTGTAAGTGGAAGGTATGGTTGGCACTCTACCAAATATTTATTTATTTCCAAATTCCAAAGTTTGTCAAATGCAAAACATAATTTGTTTGTGCAATATTTTCTTTTTCACCATACAAAATATTAGTTTTTTGAAAAAAATAATTGAACCAAAATTTTGGCATCCAATTTAAGAATTATTTTCCACCAAACTTGCTTGACAAGTACAATATACCAAACCCAAGAAATGGAACTTCTTTTGTAGGCGAAAGCTATGGAAGTATGGAAAATGGAAGCCAACATAGAAGATCACAAGTACATAGAAAGTGTTTTGAAACTACTGGCACCTCCAAATTCTATCTTAGAAGGGCCAAATGAAGTATGGTAAGGCATGCTTTTATACCATGCATCTATAGATCTCAATGAGAGTATTTAAAATGGATTATGGGAAAAGACCCTCTTAATACATTTCTACCTTTTGATTGATGCAAAATTAGAACTTGAAAATGTTGTCATTAGGAGCACATCAAAAATCACATTGAATAGACATAAGAATAATTAGGATTGAGACTTTGGACAACCAAAATAGAGCCCATTTGAAGCAAGCTAAAAGACAAAAATATAGAGATCGAACCACCTCAAATCAAGTTTAAGAAAGAAAAATCATGGAAATGAAAAATTAGAAGTGGCTCTCTATATTTTTATCCTTTAGCTTGCTTCAAATGGGCTTTACTTTGGTTGTCCAAAGTCCAAAGCCAAATATTCTTGTGTCCATTCAATGTGAATTTGGATGTGCTTCCAATGATAGCATTTTCAAATTTTAATTTTGCATCAATCAAAAGATAGAAATATATTAAGAGGGTTGTTTACCATGATCCATTGAAGATGCCCTAAGATATTGGAGTCTTTTGTCTCTCTTTCTACCCCAAAAGGTTGGAGTGAAATAATGAGTCAAAACTCAAATCCAATTTTTTGCATAGCCCATGGGGACACAACAAAAGAAATTGCCCAAGACCAAACCAAAATTGTGTGTTGTCACCTGGGACCACTTCATTGAGATCCCAATTGCATATAATTGCCCAATACCTTCAAATTGTCTCCTAATGCACGTTGTTTATTGCTTGAAGACCAAAAAAGGTAGCCAGAAAAGAAGGATTTAACAAACAAGTAGGTTGAATTGTGAGAAAGACTCGAAAAGGAGAAAGACAACTAGTGGTACAAATTGGTGTTGAAAATTTAGTGACTTTTGTGACAAAGGATTTTTTGGGGGTGGTTTAGTTGATGAAGACAACTTTTGGACAAAAGTTTTTAATTGATAAATGAAGATTTTTTGGAGGGTGAGTTTGTTCCAAAGAAAAATTCTTTAGCTTTTTATGGGCCCCGTTAGGAACCCCTTACGCTCCCCTAACGGGGAACTTTTGCGAATTTCGGGGAACGTGGGAGTGTCGGGGAACATTGTGAGCATCTCCGTTGCGGAATCGCCTAGCATTGCTGCTGTCTCTTCTGGAGCGTTGCCTTGCATTTAGAAGCGAGAGAATCATCTAGCAATTTGGAATTGTGTCAATTTAAGGCGACATGGCAGACCCTCTGGTTGATTCAGACGACGATGCTCCTGAGGAGATCACTTTGAACGAGGTAAAGAAATTGGCTGCGCTTCTTAGTGTCCGAAAAAAATTGTTGATGGATTACATTTCTGTTGATCATGGGAAGCTCGTCGGAGGTGATAAGATTGTACGGTGTAGAAGAGTTAGGGTTTCCCTATTTTGGTGATGGAATGCTCTTTCGTGAAGCTCGGAGGTGATAAGTTTGTGTAGTTGTGGGAAAATTAGGGTTACCATTTTTTAGGTGATGGTATGCTCATAGGAAGCTTGGAGGTGACAAGATCGTGCTGGTATGATTTTAAATACTGTGTAGTTTTCGGCCTTGCATTCATGCTCAGGAAATTTGAATTTCGCTTGGTTATAGGTTTTCTTGTGATTAGGGTTGAGAGGAGGCAGAGCAGTCTCGGAGGAATGAGAAAGAGAATTCGAAGAGGTATGTGTTTTCTTTGTAACGTAATGTTTTCGGTTGCTGAATTTCGCATATGTTGCGACCAAGGTTGCGAAGTCTACTCTGGTCGAGGGTCTTTGGGAACCTGAGGACATGGTATCCGTTTCATTCCATTTTTCAGTTGTTTTTTGGATTACCTTAGGCTTCAATTTTTTATTCTGTTTTCATAGACTTCATTCTCAAACTGTTAATACACACTCAGTTTGAAAGACGTAAAACGAAATTCGAATTACACCTGAATCTGAAATTGGAGAACAGAGGTATTGTTTCTGGTAATCTTGCTGAAGGATTGATTCTTGTAAATCGGTCTGCAAGTTAGCTGCAAAACTGAAAAAGAAGCGAAAGGCTTGGTCGAAGAAAAAGGGCAAGAAGGGAGTTGCAAAGGGAGTCAGAAAATCGAAAAAAAAGGAGGTGTCGACTCTGCCAGACAAATCAAGAAGTTGGAAAAGGAAAGGCAGGCAAACGGATGAACCGAATTCGAGTGATGAATTGGCGGGCAAAGTCGTCAGTTCTGTCTTGTTAGATGAGAGTGTTGTGCAGCTGATTAGAGCTAGAGAAAAGTATGTATACTTCTCCATATTGTTGAAAATTGATTCAAATAGGAACTCATTGTGCCAAAAACTTTGAAATTCATGAGTTGAGGACCTTCACCTCCAGATCTGAAAATTCAAGTTGTTACCGTTGGATTATTGATGCGGGAGCTATGGAGGAGGGGAAGATGGACGTGTGCGAAGAAGATTTGAAGAGTATGATTCCGACTAAACAAATGTATAACAGTGTATGTATGAGAGTCTGGCCAAGTTTGATGCTTCAGCAATTTGCTCTGAATAAAACAAAGAAAATTTGCTCGGCAAAGCCATGTTCTCCGATTATTAGTCAGGGACCAATGTTATTCAGGTTACTCAGGCAGTTCAAAAAGCAGCGACCCTTGAGAGGATCTCCAAAGTCCTATATCAACTTTGTAGCACAAAGAAAAAAACTACTCGAGGATTCAAGTTGGTGGAGCGTTTTACTCATCAAATTTTGCGCTTCATTGGAGAGACGGTCGTCCCCGAAAGGCTCATTCGTTAGGCTTTGGGCAATAACCCCGACACTAGCAAGGCCCTAAGACTGTAAGCTATCTTCACTCAGCAGTAAATTTGAGCACTCCAAATCAACAGCCATGAACAGCCAAGGACCATCATTCCCGTACTATTTAAATAGGAAGTAACTCTACAAAGGACTTACACTTGTGGAACATTGACGTTCGGCAGAGGAGCCCTACTTTGATTAGTTGATATTGCGGCTATTAGATGCTCAGAACAAGATCAGTTTTGCTACTCTTGCTTCCAAGCAGTTGTCTCTTTATCAGCATCACAAAAGAGGACTCAACCTGAAACTTTGCCCCGTTTCCCATACTTAATTGCTTAACTTTTAATTCTCAACTGTGCTATTGTCCTCTGATTATTAACAAAATCAGCAAATCAAGGTTGCCGTAGCCTGATGCTCGAATTTGAATTCTCCACCATGTTTAGTACTGTACAGTACAGTACAACAGAATTGAACAAACGTTGGGTTGGCGGTATATTTACCGGTAAGTTATTGGACAGAATTGACCACACCTAGACTATTTGTGTAATGTTTTTAGCTCAAACTGCATCAATGATTACTTAGGGTAACTTAAGTTACTGCAACGAAAAGCCCTCAGAATGGAACAACTATTCTCTTAACCCCTAAAGCACCAAACAGCATTTTTTGGCAACATAGCGATTTGGGGTGATTTACTACGATTGGAATTTTTATTTTATTTCTTTGAAACTTTCACATATCATATACTCCAGGAGTAGCTTTAAGACCCAACGATTTTCATTACTTCTAAATACATCATTAAAAAGTTATTATATGATATGTAGTTCTCATTGCTTAGTAGGCAACCTGGGCAAAAAAAAACTTCTTTAAAAATCCCTTTTTTTTAAATAAAAATTTGAAATTGGTTTTCTAGATTTATCTATAAGTGGAAAGCTTTGAATCTTTCTATTTTGATTTAAGAGATGAAAGTTACAAGGAATTTTAGTTGTGTGTAGTTTCTGGGTAGTTATGAAATCTTCACTCAAAAATAAACTTTGAAGACCTTTGTTTGATTCAATTTTCAATATTTTTGGAAAAAAAAATAAAAATGTTCGATGCAGATTGTTTATTACAACATCACAACCATTGGGATTGGCATTTTTCAATTCTATAAATAAATTGTTAATAATTTAATATTTGGAGTCATTCTCTACTTCTTTATGCATATTAATTTTTTCCTATATGTTGTACCATTCCAAATGATCTAAATTTTTTTCAAGCATATAGATAACTTGCCTTGAAGAATGAATCAAAAGAGTTGCAAACATTTTGAACATTTTTTCATAATGATCTAACCTTGTGAAGTGCAATTGCCCAAATTTTTGCAAGACAATAAGAGGGATTTTTGTCGCTTCAATCACTTATATCTTGTAATCTACATAGTGAAAATTGTTGAAATTTTTTTCACATCTTCTCAAACCATCATATTACAAGATCCTACAAATATATATGTCTAAAAATGTTTTTTTCCAAAATTTGGTACTTGTACTAGAAATAACATTTTTAGAGCATTTTTGGTGAAAACATAGTCAAGAACCTTGAGGGGTTAACTTTCAATCTTAAATTAGCATCACTCCTCAAGGCTTGTAATATAGAGCTAGCTCAAGTATCATATTTTTTTATGCACATTGCTAACCCATAAAATTCCTTTGCATTTTGAGTCCTATGAATTGCAAAAAATGGTCATTTGGGTTCAATTTTGGGGGATGGAAAAAATACATCAATGAAAATTGTAACCATAGGATGTCAAACCCTACCTTCATGTAGAATGTCTCTAGAAAGATTTATATTCAAATTTTTTACCATTTTTGAAATCTAAGTGCCCAAAGACATAATTTGAAGTTATTATTGCTAGTTTCAAAAGCAAGGCTATTGAATACTAAAATTTTGGAAAATCTGAAAATTATATTTCTTATTGAACTTCACACTATGAACTAAGTATCGCTTAATTCTCAAAATAGGATTGCTTACAATTCAAATTAAGATTTTTGAAAACTCACACTCATTGTAAGTCAAAGTAATAATTCACTTCGAGTAATATCATCATGTTAGAACTTTTTGACACTAGTTTTTGGACATTTTGTTGCTAAGGAATTCAAAAATAATTTACTCAATAGTTGGATCACCTATGGAACTAAATTATCTTTATTTTTGCATTAAATATTCAAAAACTAAACAGATCTAAGATTTTAGATAGAAAATGTGCTTGATATTTTTTGTTTTTTAATTTTTTTAATTATTAATTAAAAATAAAATTATAAAATCTTCTGTATTTTTCATCCTTATATTGGATTTATAGATAAAAACTTGCTTGCTTGTAAAAACTACAAGACTTTCTTTGAATGCTTTTTGAATTGAACAAGAATTTCAAGATTAACTTAATTACTTCAACCTTTGCTAATCTTTAAATTACTTCAACCTCTACCATATTTATAGCTTTCGTACTTTAATTTTTACTTCAATAAAAAAAAAATCCAACCATTCTAGGTAGTTGGCATAAATCATGAATTTGTTTGCTTAGGCTCCCATATTTGGCTCTAAAAAGCTAGTCCGAGTGACACCTAAACTACATACCTCTATAAAAAGAGAGACTATACTAACTAATTTCATTTGAGAAAGAATGGGGAGTAGGTCAAGAGTTGAGTAATTTGCTTGAGCTGTAAAAAGGGATGTGTGATGAGTGTAGGATTGGGGAATAGAGGTGATGTAAGGAGCATTATTTGTTTTAGGATAATTTTCATATATTTGAAAGTGTTTGATTGTTTTCAAAATGTTGTGTGTATAGTAATATGTAAGTGGTGTATGTAATGGCACTATTATTAATGTTTGAAATTTTATTTGTTTTATAGCCAAAATGGGGATTTGAAGATGTTGGAAAAGTAATTGTACAAATGGGATTTGAGTTGTACCATGAGGACATATAGTAATTATCATTAGTGGTTGTGTAATCCAACCTAAGGTTCTAATGTTGGCAATGAGTGAATGGTATTTATTATGTTCATATAGTACAAACTTTGGAGAGAATTTGTCCTTGCAATATGTGAATTCAATAAATTGCATGAAATTTGTATTGTTGTAATATGGTAGTCATGAAGGAGGTCTTTTGGAAAGGTGTTGTTCTAAGTTAAAGCATATCATAGTATAATTGGGCATTACATGTACAATTTATAGAATTAGGATAATAACAAAGGTATAGTTATGATGGGGTCATCGGGTGGTGTTTTCCAAGGATTTTTCTTTGAAATTTCATGCATTCATGAATACAAAGCATTTGGATTTTATATGTAATAATATCATTTTCGAGAGCTCATGGAGTATTTTGTTGTATTGTGTTATACAAAGGGCTTTAATATTTAGATGCGTGCAATATAAGAGAATGTGGGGTGGATGCATGGTTTGATGTTTGAATAACCTTGTGACAAGGTTGATTTCAAGGAAGGGTATGTATTCCAAAGTGAATATCACACAAAGTATTATAGTTCCTTATGCTATTTTTGGATAAGAAACATAAGAACTTGATGAAGAAAACATCAATGTATTTTTTTTGACAACCAATGTCTATTAACATTAATTTATAGACTCTTAAAAGATAAATATGATTGTCACAGCAATTAATTTTTATATATGTGAACTTCTTTTATAACATAAACACATGGAAATGGTTTATAGTGATTAAAGTATGAGTAAATGAAATCAATATCTAAAAATGAATTCTTCCGTGCCAACATCATTGTATTTCATATGGTTATGGACTTTTCTAGAGTGAAAATTAGGTTCAATTTTTGGAAGTCATTTTTTCATGGATTTCATTTTTTATCTATTTATTTTTCTTTCCTTTGCATAGTATATTTGAAGTTTTAAGTGGACATGTTTTAATTTTTTTCCCAAAAGAAAGGAAACACTTATGGAGGCTCAAACACTTATAAAGGCTCTCATTAGATGGTTGATTAGGGAGCATAGTGGGATGGGTGTTGTGTTGGCTAGAATAGGTGCTTGTAGGCCTAACTTGGGTTGAGTTAGAAGACCACATGAGTTAAAACGTACCTAGGGTAACATGAAAGGAAACATTTTTATAGATTATAAAATTTTACATGTAATCTAAGGTTCTTTAAACTCAAAAAGAGAAGAAATTTGAAAATCTAATTAGAATATGCATAGA
The DNA here is from genome assembly GCA_963920665.1 of Straminergon stramineum. Lineage (NCBI taxonomy): Eukaryota > Viridiplantae > Streptophyta > Bryopsida > Hypnales > Calliergonaceae > Straminergon > Straminergon stramineum. Next base: position 14,994,374 of record OY987267.1, on the reverse strand, counting down.
ATATACCTAGAATGTAATGTGAAAATGTGAAACTCTCAATTTTTCCAAGTATGTAATATACTCAAGTTTTCCAAGTATGTAATGGTCCCCATTTCTATACCTCCTTAACGCATGTAGTTTCAATAGATATATGTTAGTCATCCCGGAGGCTTTACAAACAATATTACTCATTCCCTAAGAATAATCCCCATTTACATCTTGCAAGAACAAGTTCTTCAATGTAGACGTATAATATTGTTTTTGTAGGTGATTCTCTAGGGCCCACACGTCTTGTTTAGTGCTAAAAGACCCTCAAACATGTGATATCTTTTAGTCTACTTTCCTTTATTTTATTTTTTGGTATTAAATGTATCAAAGACACATGAGTTTATTATTACACATTTTGTTTGGGAGTTTATTTGCTCCTTTGATGTTTTGTGATTATTTTGTCTGAGTTTTCATATGGGATGTTGTAGAAATAAAACATTGAAATCATTCATGTGTACACTACGGTATCATGCAAATCAAGTTGTGATACTATGAATGGATAAAAACAAATGAAGTCATTGACGATGGAGTTGAACCATCATTGACAAAGGCAATACTGCCCATTGCAGTGTCAATGATCTATAGACAAGGTTAGAACAAGATACATTAGTGATAATTGATTAGTGTACCAAAAAAATGAAAAAAAGATTTGCTTTGCAAGTGAGTTCTTTGGAGGAGTCCCAAGGCTACCCACCCACCCAAATGGTGTTAATGATGGTTCCTCCAACAAGTAGTATGGTGCTACATGGCTCCACATCTAGTGGCCAACATCAAATTTTGTCTACTAATGAAAACTTAAAGGATGAAGATAATACTTAACAATTTGAATTCATAATGGAGTAGTTCTTCCATCATTTCAAATTTTGGGTATCAACCAAATACGACTAAATGCATTCAATCGAAGGCCTTATTCATTTTAAGGTGCATGAGTAGGAAGGATAATTATTTTGTAAGTGAAAGTTGCCATTTTTAGCCACGTTAATTAACACTGGAGACGACCTAATTCAGCATAATTTTTACCGATTTCGCGCCTTCTTTCGCAAAGCGTCGTCGACGCCTGAGTCCAGAGCTGCAATCATACACCACGTCACTCCTCGTCCCTTTTATATTTTCCTGTAGTCTTCTGTTTCGCTTTCCGCTGCGCAATTTGGATCTCAGGGGCGCCGGGGCGCGTGTCTGAAATCAACTTCGCAGGCTTCGTTTGATCCATGGTTTCGAGGCAGCAGCACTTGGAGATTTTCCTAGGCGTTATGGAGGAGACGGACGAGGAGTTTTGGCCTACATATTGGGAGTATTTATCGTTGTGATGATTTGAGAGAGGGGCGTGGACGCGGGTTTTGCAGTTCGCGGGATTGAGAGGTGCGTCGGAGTGGGATGCGTTGGTGAAGCAGACCGAGGACTTGTGAATTGAGGGCGTGTGTTGTAGTGTAGTGGACCTGTGCCGCGGATACGAGGTGAGGGAGTGTGTTAGGGTACGTGAGGGTTTGGAGTGATGATGGAATGTGGACAATGTTGTGGTGCGACCGCGATTAGGTTTGAATTTTGAAGGTTCCGCATCGGATTTTGTTGCAGAGGATTAGGTTTTGCGGATCCCATTGGGGTCGCTTTCTGCTGAATGCGGGTTTTCTTAGGGTTTGAATTCATGGATTTGAGAATGCAGTTTGAGGGCTTGGGCTATGTGGCCGGCAATGTTTATCCGGAGATATGTTGGATGAGGGTACCAGGGCAGCGTCGGCGCTTTTAAGTTGATTTTTGAAGTGAAAGTACCTCGCCTCACAAAAGTATTGAGTGGAATGTTTGAAACTAGTTGATTTGGCACATGCGAAGTGTTGGGCCTGCCATGGCAATATGGCATGTTTTTTTTTTTCTGCATCAATGATTTGTCTGTGGCTTCAGGGGATCTACTTTCAATGAGCGTTCGGTAGCTGCAACAGTTCGCCACCCTCCTGCGCCCTCGCGGGGTCGGTAATAATTGGTTAACTTCATGCGGGCTGGGAGAACTCGACGGACGAACTGTTTCTTCGAAGTGTCGCAAAGTGGTTTCGGGGGTTGGTGCAAAGTGATGGCCCAAGATAACGACGATCAATGTGAACATCACGTAGGTACCAGCACCATATATATATACCCAAGGTGCTGGATCAGAGAAATCAGCAATTGTAATGTCAGCTAGGAAAGGGATGCACTTAGCCCAGGTTGGGCAGCGAATGGCAGATCAGTCCCGGCATGGAGTACTGGAGCGCGATATTGAACAGGTAGAGACTCCTGAACACGTTGGTCTTTAGTTGAGCGATAACCTTCCTTTTGCTTGCAGCTTAGAAAATGGAATGATTTTTAGGGTTTTTAAGAATTCCCTTGCTTGATTTCTAGCCGTATGGTGAGGGCTTCTTATTGCGTTCCCCGCCTAGGGAGCATCGGTTCTACGTAAGCAGCCACGAGACCAATATAGTAGGTGGTATCATGGCTTAAGAGCGCCATGAAATAAGCAATGTGTGAGGACATGTAAGGCAGAGTACAGTATTCGTGTCGCTTGAAGCATTTCAGCATATATAGGATTGATCATTGGGAGATGAGTTCAGAGCTGTGTTGAGGTCACTTTGGGAGCAAGACCAAATCTGTTGAGATCAATTTTTTTTCACTTTGTGTGAATCTCTTGTGCAAATTCTGCATGGGACGTTGGACAGCACTATAAATTACAGTAGACAATTCTATTTCCTTTCCAAGATCATTTTTGTCACTGATCTGATTTTGCCAAGTCGTGTTTACGCCCAACTTGCTAGTTGAAGACCAACCAAGTGCATAAACCTTTGAGTTGTTGGTAATACGAGGTTGGATCAGGTCCCTAACTGTTTTAGTATCCTCTACCTTTATCGGGCAAGGATATCAGACAAGTCGTTTGCATGTTTCCTTCCGATCAGGCAACCCCACCCAGATTGGCATGACTGTAGCCGAGCTCTGTTCTTCTAGTTTTGCCAAAGGCTAGTTGTGAGGTTCTGGAGTGCTCGTGATTAAGATTGATGCATCATGTTGGTGAGTAAGTTATGTTCTCTGTAGATTCGACAAATGTGTGAAAGCTATTTGTCGAAATTTTTTTTGACTTTCAGGAACTGGGTTTCATAGTGAAGTCGGGACCAGGAATGCTGAAAAAGTGACCACTAGGAAATGACGAAGTTGTGTTGCATGGAATAATCACTAAACTCTGAAGAGGTCATCCAGGAACTTATTTCATGAATCAAATGCAAAACATGGATCATGTGACTCATTATGGGTATTCTTTCTCCTGCTTGATCATGCTTTAGCAACAGCTCCCTCCCCCATGCAGGACATGTTTGATTCCCTATCTGATATATTTCTTTCATTGGTTGAAGGCTATAACTGCACTGAAGAAAGGTGCGCAGCTTTTGAAGTACGGTCGGCGTGGGAAACCCAAGTTTTGTCCTTTCAAACTCTCCAATGTATGTAATTTTACGATACGCCTTCTGCTGACGTTGTTCTTCTTGCGTCCCTGATCGCTGTCCTTGATATAAAATTTTGAGCGTGTCATTGTATTCTCGAATAGGAGGGGACGCTTGATATCATGATCGCTTGTCTCAGCATCGGGTCTAAACGAAGAACCTTGTCCAGTTCGGAACAAGTTGTCATTGCTGAGCAAGTTCTCGATCGCTGCCGTATTCTTTGCCCAGCTTTGTCTGTCATGAGAATCTTTTGATGCGAAGCTTAGCTTACCTAGTACACCATATCAATGACGATGTTGAGTGTTTGAGATCCTGACTTTGAACAGCTGTGTGCAGGATGAGAATGCACTGGTATGGTACTCCGGGGGAGAGGAGAAGAGACTCTGGTTGAGTACTGTCACTAGAATAATACCTGGCCAGCGTACAGTAAGTTCCTGATTGTCTGGTTCCCTGCTCTGTCGAATGGCTGTGCTCCAGTGATGGGCGTCGTTATGAGTTCTATTCTCCGTAGAATGTTATATTATCCCTCTTTAGTGCTGTTTGTGATCGCTGCAATCACTGCACGTTTCGAATTTCCTTCATACATCCTGCCCATACTGCAACACAATAGGATTAGGATCTCAAAATCATGCTCTTCGCCATCAATGTTGTTCCGTCTCGATGGTGGAAGGTCTGGACCCGGATATGGAGATCGACCTAGAGAATTTTTTTGTGAAAGTCGGGTGAGTTTATTTTGGAGATCCTATCGCCCTCCAGAATCGGAAAACTAACAAACTTGGGTGTCTGCCACGACAGCCAGTTTTTTCACGTTACCCGAGGCCAGAGAAGGAGTACCAGTCTTTTTCACTGATTCACTCGAATGAGGAACGGTCACTGGATCTGGTGAGTGTCGAAGGAAAGTGTGTGAATGCATGGTTGACTGCTTCTGGTTAGCTCGGTACTTCTCGAATTGGTGCGCGGTCTGGTGTGTTCGTTAGTGCAGGTGGTGAGCAGGAGGAACTTTGGATGTATTTTGCAAGATTTGATACGAAATATTGATGTGTAATTGCGATGTGTTTGCAGATATGTAAGGATAAGGACGAGGCTGAAGTCTGGTTCGTGGGTCTGAAGGCTTCTGTTGCTGGCGCTCAGTTGCGGAAATCGAAGTTCAACCTGAAGCATGAAGGATCCGCGGATGCCATTAGTCCTGCACTAACAAGGAGTAGTTCACCTCTTACATCACCGTTCGGAAGCACTGACAATCTGCACCAGGTATGTATTTATAGTTGTCACAGAAGAATTGTAACGAGACTTGTATTGTGAGCATCAGGTATGAAGTCACCTTGGAGTGGTAACAAGCCACACTAACAATGATTGATAGCCATTTCAGCTGTTTGTTTAAAGGAAGATGCCGTTGGGACTATGCCTGTCTGACTCTCAGGCGAGTATACGTAAAAAGAAACCACCTGCTATATTGAAGGTTCGAAGTTCTAGTAATGTGCTCTCATGACTGAACAAGTGTGGCATATGATCTTGATAGTGTCGAGTCAAAATGATGACTTGGTTTAAGTACCTCATGATCGCACCGTTCTGCACTGGCAGGAGAGCGGGGATGTTTTCAAGACCTCGAGTTTTTTAGGCAGTCCTTTGCGATCAGATAAGGGTTATCTAACGGGATCCGCACCTAAAGTAGAAGCCAAAAATCCTTTTGATGCGGGTTCAGTTGGAGGATCGATGCATTCCGGCAGTTCCTCGCTGGGATCGGACAGCGTGAGTGCGCATCTGAGGCTGTCTGGTGCCGGCCAGTCCGACAATTACAGGATCAGCATGTCTAGTGCTGTGAGCTCGTCAAGCCACAGTTCGCTGCACGGCGAGGACAGCTCCCTTCATGGTGAGGCGTTGGGCGACGTGTATCTGTGGGGAGAGGGTGCAGGCGATGGCATTTTGGGGGGTGGTGTGCACCGAATCGGCAGTGGTGGAGGCCTTAAACTAGACGCGCTTCTCCCCAAAGCCCTGGAGTCTGCGATGGTTCTGGATGCGCAGTACATTGCTTGCGGGGGCAGGCATGCAGCAGTGGTCACGCGGCAGGGAGAGGTGTTCACTTGGGGGGAGGAGTCCGGAGGGCGTCTGGGGCACGGGGTGGATTGCGATGTGTCGCATCCCCAGCTGGTGGACGCGTTGGCATCTTCGACCACGGAGGCGGTGGCGTGCGGGGAGTACCACGCTTGTGCGGTGACGCTGTCCGGGGATTTGTACAGCTGGGGCGACGGCACTCACAGCCTGGGACTGCTGGGCCACGGCAACGACATCAGCCACTGGATTCCGAAGCGGGTGAACCTCGAGGGGATCCGAGTGGCGTCGGTCGCGTGCGGTCCTTGGCACACTGCATTCGTCACCTCCTCTGGGCAGCTGTTCACGTTCGGGGACGGCACGTTCGGGGTGCTGGGGCACAACGACACGAGGCGCGCGTACTCGCCGAGGGAGGTGGAGTCTCTGAAGGGATTGAAGACGGTGAGGGCAGCGTGTGGGGTGTGGCACACCTCGGCCGTGGTGGAGGTGATGGTGGGGAATTCCACCGCCACCAGCATCTCATCCGGGAAGCTGTTCACGTGGGGCGACGGCGACAAGGGTCGACTAGGCCACGGTGACAAGGAGCAGCGGCTGGTGCCGACCTGCGTCGCCGCGCTCGTGGACCACAATTTCCGGCAGGTGGCCTGTGGAAACAGTCTGACGGTGGCGTTGACGACGTCAGGTCAGGTATTCACGATGGGTGGGTCGACGTCCGGGCAATTGGGGGATCCTCAAGCGGACGGGAAGCTGCCGGGTCTGGTGGAGGGGAAGCTGTGCGAGGCATTTGTGGAGGAGATATCCTGCGGAGCGCATCACGTGGCAGTTCTGACTCGGAAGTCGGAGGTGTACACTTGGGGAAGGGGCGCGAATGGGCGTCTGGGACATGGGGATCTGGAGGACAGGAACACGCCGACGTTGGTCGAAGCGCTGAAGGACAAGCAGGTGAAGAGCATCGCCTGTGGTACGACGTTCACTGCGGCGATCTGCCTACACAAGTGGCTGTCGGGCGCAGATCAGAATGCGTGCTTGGGATGCAGGCTGCCATTTGGGTTCACTCGGAAGCGGCACAACTGCTACAACTGCGGTCTGGTGTTCTGCCACGCGTGCAGTTCTAAGAAGGCTCTGAAAGCGTCGCTGGCTCCGCATCCGGGGAAGCCATTTCGAGTGTGCGACCCGTGCTACATCAAGCTTCGGAAGGGCAGTGAAGGAGGAGGGGGTTCCGTGGGCGGCTTGGGGACGCGCCGGCGTTCGATGGAACTGAAAGAGGGCTCCAGCAAAGGAGAGCTGAGGGTGCCAAGACCACATGGATCGAACTCGGGAAAGCCTCCGAACTCGATCACTTTGGAGTTCGGCAAGGCGGGGGACGCGAAGAAGCGGACAAAGAAGCCCGACGGTTCGTCAAGTCGGGTGTCGCCGGCTCCCAACGGGTCGGGCGGGCTAGCGTCTTGGGGCTCCGTGAGCGTGCCCGCGGGGTTCGCGAAGCCTCCTTTCCAACCGAGCTCGAAAGGGCCAGTGGTGATATCGAACACCGTGTCGTCAGGTCGAGCGGTTTCGAGAGCTGTTTCGCCTCTGTCTCGGCGATCGAGCCCGCCCAGATCGACGACACCAACTCCGACGGGGACGGGGCTGGTCGTTCCGAGAACCGTGGTGGAGGACTTGAAGAAGACGAACGACAATTTGAGCGATGAGAACGTGCAGTTGAGGTCGCAGGTAACATCCTGGATTATAACGAGCTTATGATGGTATAGCATGTTGAATTCGTCTTTTCATGCCGCGATTGCGAAGGTGACTGGGATGCTTACTTCAGTGTTCGGTATTTTCGCGCTAACTGTGCCGCTATTTGCTAGGTGGAGAGTTTAGCCAGGCAGCTCCAAAATCATGAGAAGGATGTTCATCGTTCTGCTCAGCAGCTCCAGAATGCCATTGCGATGGCAACGGAGGAGGCTGCGAAGTGTAGAGCTGCAAAGGAAGTCATCAAGTCACTCACTGCACAGGTATACTTTTTTGTTCTAACGAGGGTTATGATTGCTTGTGAAATCAGCTGTAAGCCGGGACGCTTTATGCTGATAACTCGCTGGAGAATCCTGTATGATAGATGCTTTGAATCCTTGGGGAGCAGATGCGGGTACATACTCTAACAATGGAGGAATTAGGCCATTTTCTTGAGGAGCCTCTGGAGGCTTTGACGTCGGACTCGGTATCCTAGTCTTACTCTCGACCATCTGAATTTCGGATCCTCTTAGTGCATTAGTGACCTTCCTTGATAGAGTTCGCAATTGTTCCTTCGTGACTGGACGAAGTGGTTGAATTCCCACGAGTTTCTCAAGATTCTGTCGCAGACCAGCCTGTTGGCTGCTTGAACCTTTTAAAGGTCGATAGTCTTGCATTTCTTGTATCCCTCGTTCTATTTTTTTATCGTCACCATGTAATGTTGTGTCCGAATCCAATTCTGAACTCCTCGATTTTTTAGCCATGCGTGTTTGTTCATTGATTGAAAGTATAGTGATAGCGTGAACAAAGCTTACTGAGCCGTAACACCTTAAATCTCTACTTCCCAAATGCACAAGCTTGAAATAGAAAGTACACTTTGGAAGCTAAGTTTCGATTTTAGAAACATCCAAAACATATTTCTATCGTTCCAAGATGTAGGGTGTGGTTTCTTCTTCCTATTGGTGCGTTTTGCTCCCTTCCTCGAAGATTCCTAATTGATTTACTTCAATTTGTGTGGATATGGAAGTGGCCACTTAGGGGTTAAGATACCCTCTATTGCTGTCCTGTTTCTCCTTTTTCCTGGTTCAATGTTGTGGAATGTGTTTTTTCTCTGAAATTTCACTGCCTATTCGAATAATATCGTCTAAATGGTAGTTTTTGTGCTCTTTGCAGCTGAAAGAGATGGCTGAGAGGATGCCTCAAGGTGCGTTCAAACATGGGCGATCGGCTTCTTTGTCTCTTTCTCGTCTTGACATTCCGAATGGAGCTCAGGGGAGTTCGGCTCTTGATGCGGGGAGCGAAGCGTCAGGGTTGCAGTTTCAGCAATTCAGTCCAAGCGCAGATAACCATGGCAGCGAGGGCAATGGAGTTGTGAGTCCTTCAGGTCCGCTCTCAGGACGTGGGTCACAGGGAGCGGATTGTCCTGTCATTGGCACCGAGGTTGACATGGGAAGGGTGGGAGGAAGTGTGCGACCGGCAACGAGGCTGGGAGAAGGAGAGATGAATGGGTACGATACAGGACAACGCCAGGAGGAAGGGGTTAGGACATCAGTTACCTCGTTGTCGACCGAAAACGGAAGAGAACCGGAGTCGGAGTGGGTAGAGCAAGATGAGCCTGGCGTGTACATCACGTTGACTGCCCTTCCAGGAGGTGGAAAAGATTTGAAGCGCGTTCGTTTCAGGTTTGGTTTCTGCTGTTTGATATGATGATGTGCTACGAGTATATTCGTCTGCTTGTCTATGCCATGTTTGTTTGATTTTTCATATTGTTGTTGGGCGGAACGCATGTGGTTTGGGTCTGGAGGGGTGTGGGAATGATGTTTGATGCGAGCCCTGGAGAGTAGTGTGCTCCTGCTAAGGTGGTTTTGGCGTGGACGTTGCAGTCGAAAACGGTTTAGTGAAAGGGAGGCTGAGCAGTGGTGGGCAGAGAATCGGGTAAGGGTGCATGAACAATACAACGTCCGAAGTGGAATCGACAGAGTGAACAACCCCAGTGGAGCTCCTGCCGGACCTGTGGGAGCAAGGTGAGGAGGGGATGGGATGCAATTTTCGATGGATCACGGCCGCTTTCTCAACACCCGGACGAGTGTCTTGGAGCTGTGTCATGGAGATCGGTTCCCAGGGAGATGGAAGAAGTGTGGAGAGGAGGCCTGTTGGAGGCTTTCATGATAGCTGCAAGAGAATATTTGTAACATTGGGGAACTCGTGACACATTGTTGCCCTCTTGTTAGGTTACTCGCGATAGATCTCATGATAGAGTGCGGCATCATTCCTCACTTTGGCTTGTGATGTGTTTTTATATGGTTGCGGCTTCGTGCTTCTGATTTTTGACATCAGACTTTCGGCTCTACTTTGAGGGTTCGCTCTGTTGGTTGGAATGGGATCCCTGCATCTCGCTACTTGCGGCGTGGACATGTTTTTAGAACCTGTAGGAGTAGGTTTTGAGAATAATATTGGAGTGGAATTAGTCTTTATTCTGCAACTGAACTTAGCTTCTCTGATTATGGTCCAGTAAGGCTTGGACGATAGCAAATCCTTCTAGAGGAAGTACATTCTGCGCTCTAGAATAGTCCATGTGCTATTTTTTTCCTGGTAGGTTATAGGTTGCAGTGAAACGTGCTTCAACTGCCATTAGGGTGCTCCACCTATGCTCACATACTGGAATGCTCGAAGGGTATTCCTTTTTTCGTGTGGACTGTAATGGAAGGCATAAGGTGAAAGAGCAATTTGTCTGAATAGCTTGTAATATACAATTGATTTTTCTTCCATGGCATCTGCCGGAGTTCGTGTTCTTCCACCTAGTTCGGTGGAGTTTGAAGTATGTGCTTGTCATTTGGACCATTAGGGTTTGCTTCTGGTGGTCAGCAAGGAGTACACCCCAGAGCGGAGATCTCTGACTGGAAAACATACGTTGTGGGATCCAATGTTTTTCTCTCCCCGTGAGAGCACTGCTTACGGAAGAGAGGGCTCAGTGTTTTTTGCTTTCAGTTTCGTCCGTTGGTGGTGACTTGTGCCAAGGTAACCAACAATGCTTTAGTGAAAGTATGGATGTTTGGTTTTCGTTTGAACCCTCTAGATCCCAGACGATTTTCAGGACCTGTTTACAACACACTGCTTTCTAGGGCAGCATGGAAGTCGGTGTGTCCACTAACTCAAAATTTGGAGTCTATGTTCAAGTTCGTGATCTTTGGAGAGGCAGTGTGTCCATATTTCTAGCATTTTATAAATAGAATAGTGATGAGGTGGAAGATAAGTGAGTGTAGAATCAATCATGCCATGTATCCCCAATTTGAGTTCACTCTAGAGTGGAAGTAGAAGTAGTGTGGCTACCTTTCTTGACTCATTTGTTTGAGCACTTTGGGAGAGAGATTCAACCCCTTAAGTGATCATTTTTGAGTCAAATTACTTGTGGGTAGCATTCAATTTAGGATGTATAAGCTTCTTGGTGTGTGGAGAGGTTGTTAGGCACCATGAGGAAGATTTTGATTGAGAAAGAGTCGAATGTGGTTTCTTTGTTAACCCCTGATTTCCCCATAGCCCTAAATTTGGCTTCCCAAAATTTTAAAAGAACTGCCTATTGCTAGATTCAATAGTAGTGTCTTGCAAACTATATAGAGTCTTCACATAGTGGGACATTCATCACAAATGAGTAGGGGACATGTGTTTGGTGCATTGTATGTTGAGGTAGATTAATAGGGGGTGACGAAAGCTACTTTGTCTCAACAGGAGCGTTGGAACAATTGTGTGACTTTCCTCCTTTGGTGGTGCACCTCTTGCATTCAATCCCCTTGTGGTTGGTCCTACCGACCTTGGAAAATTTTGCAAATTGGTTGGCCATGAGATCATGACTCTCCTTGCATCTTGACAAAAATTTATGGAACAATTCCACTTGGTCACTTTCCAATGCTTCTCTGAAGTGTTTGACCTCCACTATTTGGACAAACCTCACAATTTCAACAGCATCTGGACTATTATAATCTTTTGATCGATGTAGTGAAATGGTCCTAAATATTTCCTAGAGCTGCAGGCCCAAAGCCACTCTCAATTTCAACGGTCAGTTTCTATGTGCTCCATTTTTGAACTCACTATGACATTCTAATTGGCATGAGGTCCTCCAAGCCTGGATTTTGGGCCTGCACTTGCTAGGCGCTCAGTGGTTAAAGAAGCACATGAGTAGTTGGGAACTGGTGCAAGTTGTTGCTTTGTGACAATCCATTGTAAATAGGGATAGAAAGAAACACTGTGAGAATTAGCATCATCGTGCCAAAATCAATGGGTCCATAGGCTTTGATATGTTGGGAGAAGCAGTATGCAATGTGTTTCGTTCTTCTAGGAGGGATTGATAGTGCAATGGAGGCAACAATCAAAAGATTTGAAGAGTGTATTTGGAGTTGATATATTTCTTTATTGAAGCAATGAGGAATGCCTTGAAAGAAGGAAGTTTAGAGTCATTATTTTAGTAAGGCTTCTAAGTTGGCTTTGTCTACCTAAAATGTGAAAGCAAGGTTAGAATTTTCTCAATTGTACAAACAATAAGTGATTGGGAGAGGGTGGTTTTTAGTAATGAAACAAGGATCAATCATTTCAACTCGATTATGGCTTGAGGTGACATTGCCTTAGTCAGAAGAAGATTGAACCTTCCAATCCCAGTTGTCAAACAAACAATGAAATATGGTACTTCGAGGTTCATTGATGCGTTGGAGTTGTGGGACAACAAGAGGTGTAGGTAGTATATACTAGATTGAAAAGACACTCAATGTACATGTAGGTTATTTTGATATACATTGTTATTGTGGTCATTCTGCAATAGATGGTGTGGAATATTCCACGTCCAACAATAATTCATTAGCAGCTAAATATATAAGTCAAGGCTCAATGTAATGAGCAGGGTGCATGGAGGAAAGGAAGCGGGCATGAATGCTACTAAATGCTATGTTCATTTTCATCTTTTCTCCTCTGTGCCTAGACTATTTAAAGTATTGTGTCTAAGGTGATATTGATTCTTTCTATGTTTGCTTCATGTCCCACCTTTTCATGTACTTTGGGCTTCAATTTTTAGTATTTCTATTGTTCCCTTCATTCAAATTGAATGGTCATAGGGAACCAATTGTTGTCTTTCCCACAATGATCAACTTGTTCATTAAGGATTAAATTTGAATTTTAACCCTCTAATGCTAATATAGACAATATGTGTTCGATGGATTAAGAGAATCCTTCCATGTAAGATAGAAGTACAAATGTTCATCCTTGGAATTTCATGCAAAAAAGGAAAATCTTGCATAGTAGTTTGACTTCCATTGAATGCTTTTGGCATTTTTTAAGTAGGTGATTCAATTGTACCCCAAAGAATGATTTTCATGGTGACCACCCCATCCTTACAAGGTTAACGTTTATTAGATTTGAGTGTGTGTGTGTGGTGGTGAAGCATTTCACCTTACCATGTAAGGTAGGAGGTCAATAAACTCCCATTTAAGGGCTGAAAATTAATTTGGAGAGGTTAAACGTCATGAAATACTTTCTGTAAACTTTCCTTCACATAACTTGTCAAGTCTAATTGGCATCTAACCCAAGTTGTTTCATATATTTTTGGAGCTTTGTGGAACTAATTGTGAGTTTTTGAAGTTGAAATGTTGTAGTCACTAAATGCATCTACCTCTTGAAATGTACGCAAACTGAAACTACACCAATTTCAATGGTTTCTAAGAAATATGAGGTTCAAACCAACTAAAATACTTTACAACACTAGGTCATGTTATAAAAGCCAAACAAAGGTTTCAACAACGTCCACAGGAGTTCAACAATTGTGTAAATAAGGTAAGAGGTCCATACAGTGCTCGGGCTCTAGAAGTGTTCTCTAATACAGAGGTACATTTTGTTTCTCATTGCACCAACATGTATAGTACAATCTCACCTACTGACTGAAACCAGAGATCTATACCTGGCCTCGGCGGTCTGAGAGCCCTGTGCACTAGAACTTCATAATTTGTTGCTCTCAAACTCGCAAGTTTAATGATATCAATGACTATTTCAGTAGTTTTTTCTCCGTTACACCAGTCTTAGTACTGGATGTACAGCATTTGACCTCTACTCTTCACAAGTTATCAAAGTAAATCTGCATTATCAAACCAAAATATTCTGGTCAGGCAACGAAGAAGTGCCAATCATCAGAATGTGTCTTAGAGATCATCACTGGAAAAAGGTTCATTGTCTGAGAGGCATACAGAGAGTATTTGCAAAACCGGTCTTTCCTTTGTCCCTGCCATTACACTTTCCTCCACTTCCTGTTGATTTAATTCTCAGAATTCACATGCTCTTGACTGTATTTTAACATGGAATGGAGTTTTCCCTTAAAAGGGGAATTCTACTGTACCTCTGGTTTGGGATTTTAAACAGAGTGACTCTTCACAGAACAGGCTGCCTGGCGCTGAGTCTTCATGAACAGGGGAACACATTAATATATAATGAAGTTGAAAGTGAAGTTTCTATTTGTCTCCAATATCACTTATTACAAGAGGACACCTCAATAGTGCTATGGCGTGAAAACGGGACTCACTCTTATAAGATAATCGCACTTGGACTACCAGGGCCACTGAATCAGCGATAATATGGAGTGTTCACGCATTGCCCGTATTGCTTGTTTAGGATACTAAAAACCGTCAATTAAAAGACCTGGCTGATCCTTTTTATCGAAAGGCCTATTCCCACTGCATGATCTCTGAGAGGAAATGGGGTTGCTTACCATCACTTTTAGGCACTGGTCCACGAGCTCCGACTTTGAGACTACCTAAGAAATTCCTTCATAATGAAAGAATTTCTCAGTACATGTGTAGAGTGAAGTTTGGTTGGGTCTCAGCAAGTCCATAATATGTAATCACTGAATGTAGAAATTTAGTATGCAGGAATTCCATTCCAGAAATTCCCATAGACTGATAAATTTCAAGAGAATTTGACTCTTGCACCCAAAGTGATCTCTCCATTTATTCCTCGAAGCATACTGATCAATTTCCCAAAAATCACACTCCTAAACATATTAAAATTCTTGAAAGTGAATTAAATAGTAGTATCCCGCCCTTGCATAATCACAAAGTAGCCGTCTATGTCAATTCCAAAAGCACAGTGCAGCAGAACAGCAGGAAACGACCGGGGTGAACTGACCCCCTCGCTCGTCCTCCCGAATTCATTCTAGGGGTGCATGTGAAATAAAAAGAACCCCTATTTTGTGCTTGATTAGCCCTGGCCTGGAAAAAACGTGTCTGATGTACAGTTAGTTACTGCCCTCGCCACAGTTATATGCACACTGAACAGACACTACAGGTATTCATTCAAAGTGAACGTGCAGTGGATGTGCAACAAACCATCGGTAGACTGAAGCACCCAACAAACACAGGAATCCATGGTAAGTACATTTAAGTTACTGAGGTGGCCAAAATCTGTTACTGCTTTTACGTGTCCTGCACCTTACATATTCACAAATTAAGTTAAGCATTCCACATGCCCAGTGCAGCAGCGCATTCATGAAAGCCTGGGCGAACTGCACAATGCATACGAAGCAGACACTCCCTCCCTGCTCCTTGTTAGAAAAACACTATTTATCCAACACAAAAGTACATTGATACAGTATGATTGAGGCTATGAAAATCAAATGGTTATTAAAGTAAAAAGCCCAGGCAACAGCAAGAAAATTGATTAATCATAGATTATGAGCTGCAGAAGGAGGCCCAAAAATTGTTACTGTATTTTCTCAATGGAAGGAGCCGGGATCTCGCACGAGCAAGGCTCAATAGGCGGTTTAACATACGGCAACTCCATATGCATATCACCAGTGTCCTTGACACCCAGCGGACAATACTTGCCATTGCTATTCTTGATGCGGGCCACCACGGAGGGATGCAGAATCTCCCCCACCGACTCCCCCAACTTCCGATTGTACTCCTGTTTGATGACGGCGTACATCCCGAACGCCATGTTCTTGAAGGAGGTTTCAGGAACCGTCCTCCAGTGTGGCCACTGGTCGCCGGACGTGTACGTCCACTTGTAGCGCAACCCTAGCGCCATCGCTTTGTTTTGCATCCACTCGTATGAAAGCTGCCACAGGTCGTCGTTCAACAAGCCGCCTCCCACGTTGCTATGAGACCCCACGAACCAGCACTGCTCCAGCACCTGAAGGGAGGTCCCATTCCATTCGCAAATTTCCGTTAAAATGGAGAAGATGTCTGCAACTGGACAGTACTTAAACTCTGCCTCTGGAATCATGCTTTTTAAACCACTTGCGCAACTCAATTTGACAATTGAAGAAATTAGACAGCTCAGTGAATATTGTGTTCCACTCAAAAAAATCTTGAATCTGATCTCCTGGAGCAACAAATTCTTCGCTATGATATAGGTTGAATGTGTGACGTATGTGCAAGTTTGCTGGATTTGCTAGAATGTCACATAAGGGAGTTTTAAGAGATTATCATCATGGTAACGAAACGGAGTTTGATTACCACTTAGTAAGTGGTCATGGTTCAATTGAGATGGCAAAATCCGTTTCATTTACAACATGGTAAACTCTGAAAACTCCCTTGTGTCATTTTAGAGAAGATCAGAGGGAAGAGATTACTAGAGCTGGTATATATGCAAGCCTTAAAGAGTTCGTCTGTTCGAGATTCCAGTGAGGAGAGAGGCTAGCGTTTTACCTTGTTCTGTGCCTTCATGTTTTCCCAGAATGTGGGTGAGAAGTCTTCGCGGTGTTCGTCGATGGCGAGCGCGTGGTACGCTTCGTCGACAATGCAAGGGAGTCCTTGTCCATGAAATTCGTAGTTATGTCGGTTGTAGGGTCCATGGCTGAGGATTTTCATAACGGGTTTGAGGAGGAAGTTTTTAGTTTGAAACGCGGACGCGGGCACTCCGAGAGCTCCGACGGTGTCCCAGACGCCGAGCATTTTCACTCGCACGGGGCACGTGAACTTGTTGGTGAAGGCGGTCATCTTCTCGTCGTTGAAGTGCGTCTTCTCGTCGCGGTACAGCGCGTACGCCTCCTCCACTTTGCGGTCGGTGGTGATTTCCTTCTTGAGGCAGCCGCGGCACTTGTGCAGGAGCGAGACGAAGGAGCGCGCGGAGTACGCGCCGCGACTGAAGCCGAACACGAAGATCTCATCGCCGTCGTTGTAGCGTGTGGAGAGCCATTGGTAGGCGTTTTTGATGATCTCCGACAGACCGAAGCCCATGGTGGCGCCCAGGACCTTGCCGAACCAGTTGGTGCCCACGCCTTCGAAGTACTTCACTTCCTGCTCCACGCCGTTTTCTACATAACCCGTGTCGATGGCCTCCTTCATGCGGGCCACATTGGTCCAGTCCTCCGGCTCGTTCCAGGTTCCGTCGAACATTATGATCAGACGCCGGTGAGTGCCCATCCTGTCAACAATCTTGCAACATGTGGAACACAAGAAAGTGAATCTCTCAGACCATTAGCTCTACCCAAGAATTTGAAATAATCGCTTCTGAAGTACGCAATGGAGCTGGGCTGAGAGAATCCTAGTTCCTCAGTTCACTGTGAAACAGAGACGTACATCGCATTGCAATGCACTACAAGCTGTATGTATAGAGCAAATTCGATGTTTGCCACACAATCCGGCCTCTAACTGAAATTACAGAGGTGGCTATGACACCGAAGGTGCAAAATTCTCACAAATCCTTCAGAAGCTGTTAATCGATCGATTCATGAGCTGAATTGAATTTGCAGACAATTATGATCTTACTCCAACTCATGCTCAATCATTAGTTTGAATTCATGAATTCTTACCTGAAAACGTCTACCCTTGCAATTGGCTCCCTGTTCCTCTCTCCCCTATTATCGACGATGCTTCTGAGAGCTCAAATTGCAATGAATAGGCTCTGGACATCAAACTGAAGACCGGTCGGGAAACAATATATCAAGAGTAAGAATATCTGAAGATTGTACCGGAGCCCAAGCTTCTCTCGCGAAAATAAGTATACATGTGTCTGATATCTGGAGGGTCTGGAGAGTTTTTATAAATAGTTAGTATACCCTGAAGTCTTCGAGTTGCAGGATCGAGTCTTGGAACTAGGTGTCTCGATCGACATGCGAAATGCGTGTGCTCGAGCTCGACCAGGTCTAGCGTACGATTTGGCATCTACAGACATCCACCGAGGCACTGACCCGAGCCTCGACCAGACTTTATGTACGTTACTTGGCAGGTGTGATTCCCATGCCTGTTGAGACTGACTACTGGGGATGAATTATACAAAAAAAAAGGAAAGCAATCCAAGACTTTTAACCTTCCAAAGGCAGTTCAGGAACTCTGCATACAATCCAAAGCAAAGCAATTTATTCGCAATGAGTGCGTGCAAAGGACGACACCAGTCCCAGACGAGGAAAACATGGGAATGGGAGTCATGAACCACGGTAATATGGTAATACACTATATAGTAGAGGACCAGGGTCGGTGTCCATCCAAGAGCCTTGATTTGCTCAAAAGCCAGTCATCGACAATAATTTGGCGGGATGTTTCCGCAAGAGATTTGGATGAAATTTCTGAACTGTTACAATGAAATTTTTTGGATGGTTTCGCTCCCTTTTATGAATGAATGTAAATATTTTTTGAGTGAACAATTGCTTTATCGTCCATACTTCTCATGTTCCATCGATGGACATGGATTTAGATGGCTTTGAACATCAAACTATTGAAGATTGTTTTTTGCACCAGTCGCCCCAAAGAAATGAAATAAAGAACCCTGGAACAGACCTGCCATTAAGTTATTTGCACCTAAAGTGATACGCTCCTAATTGCGACACCTATCTACAAATAGCCGTTCAAGATTTCAGACTTGAAATCTTGGACAATTGTAGATAGGTGTTGCAATTAGGATAGTATCACTTTTAGGTGCACATACCTTATGTGTGGTGTGAAAAGAAATCATGTCCAATGTGGACTAATTAAAGTGGAACTCATTTTAAATGGTAGAAAGTATAATATTCATATAAGTAAAGGTTTGAAATTTTTATTTGGAATTTATTTGGGTTGTCACACCAAAAGAAAATGAGGGGTTCTGCAACTAGGTGATTGCAAGAAATAGTTCACATTTTTTTATCAAAATTGTAGTTTTGGGCCATGGAACTAGTAGTACTACGAAGACCTACCAATTTCGCATGTCAATAGTGCACTTGTGAATCTAAACCATTGATTTAGTACTATGCAATACTATAGAGTACTACAGAGTACTATAGAAGCCACTGGCAACAAAAAAAATAGCAAAAAAAGGGTCTGTTGACTTTTTCCTTTTTAGTAATTCAAAAAAGAAAATTTTAATTTCCATTAAAAAAGCCATTTTGCTAGAGAAGATTGCACTCCCATTACACCAAAAAATTCTTGTAGGAAATTTTTTCCATCTTTGTAGCCTTCATGCAAAGGTCACTTTGACCCCGTATGCGCAACTGACATGTTGCTATTTTCACAAAAATTCTTCATCAGTCTTTGAAAAGGTAATACACATCCAATATATCAAATTTGTGGCTTCCAATTGACATTCTTGGGTCAAAAATAGTACTAAATCCCTCCAAAATGGCCAAAATAGACATCCAATTAGGAGTAGGTTAAAAATAGTAAAATACTTTTGAAATTTTTAAAAAAATTAAGAAATGTCTAAAACTTCTGCATCTACCTTCTTTCCAAATTTTACACCAAACGAACTAAAGATGCCGAAGTTATGAGCACAAAACCACTTGTCCAAGGGCAAGAAGACAAGAAATAGGACAAGTGTTTCTTGCAATCACCCAATTGCAAAAAACAATTGGTTTTGAGTTGCATAGAACATTTTGTGACTAGTGCTAATTTGGATCTTCCGATTGTAGTGGACAAGTCACATGTAGAATTGTAAAATTTCGCAAATCGTGAGAGCCTATTTTAAACTTCATTGATGAACTTTTTTGATGTGGTTGCTTATGTGGTATTTGCTACCACATGAGGTCAATCACTCTATTGATGAGTTGTACAACTTGTTGACAATTCATTTGCGACTAGTGTATGACTTACTTGTGACTCATTTGTGACTTCATTGCGACTTTTTTGTGATTCATTTGCAATTTGTCTATGACTTGAAGATTTGTAGATTTTAGGTGATTGCAACAAATACTTGTCCTATTTCTTGTCTTCAATTCTTGGTTTCAAAGATGTGGTTTCTTGCTAATAACTTTTGAATCTTTTTCCATTTGGAATGAAGGTATATATGGTAGTTTCAAACATTGAGTACTCTTTTTAATTTTTTTCAAAACTATTGTACTATTTTGAAGTAGCCCTCGATTGGATGTCTAACTATTTGGGCCATTTAGAAGGGTCCTAGCACTATTTTTGACCCAAAAATGCAAATTTGGAGCTTGAATTTGGTATATGTGGACTTCTACTAAATTTACTCAAGTCCCAAAAGGGATTTTCTAAAAATGGTAAATTGTCCACCTTCCATGTGTGTTCAAAGTGCAGTACCTTTGCGCAATTGTAGAGAACACAATTTTTTTTCCCAAAGATGAAAATGTTTGAAAAGGGGCATCTTTTAGTTAGAATTTTTTTCTTAAATTTTAAATTACTGAATCTATGTACTATTTTCTAAAAATCAAACATCAAAGTGTCCATTTTCTTGGTTTTTTCCATTGTGCTTTTCAAATGAATCATTGAGCTAAAAATTCAAAAATTTGAATATTGATATTTAATAGATTTCACTAGTTTAGAAAATTTTATCATTTCATAAGTTTAAAAAAAATTTGGATTTTAAATATTTTTAGATTTCTATAGAATGTAGAAATCTACAAATTGCAAAAATCTACACACTTTAGAAATCCACAAATTATAAAAATCTACAAACTATAGAAATCTATGAAATATGGAAATCTTAGAATTCTATTCATAAAATTCATTACAAGGTCATTGCAAGAAATAGTATGTTGTTTCCGTAGCATTTTTCAAAACTAGGGTCAATTTCATTAAAATGGCAGTATTCAAATGCCATTTTTCAGACCACATAGTCTAAACTACAAAAGAAACATCTAAGACTGTTATAGATTTTGGACATCTAAGACACTTATAGATATCAACAATCTAAAAATAATATAGATTTCAGATCACACAGTCTACATTATCTATGACATGTCTAGATTTTGAGACATCTAGGACAAATCTAGATATCTAATATCTAATACTAGTTTAGATTTCAAACCATGCCAAAGTAGTCAAAATTGACCACGAATTTACTAGAATACCGCCAATTTACTGAAACTCCGCCATTTTAATGAAATTGACCATTAACTGCAATTGTCATTTGCTATAACCTTTGAATTGTGATTCCGTTGCCCAAAATAAAAAAGTATTTTTTTAGATGTCTTGATTGCAATTGTATCCCTTATTTTTTGAAAATTTTTAAAAATCATTTCATATTTTAAAGACAATTTTGTTAATATATCACACTTTTAAGTTTAGGGGTTTTGAATACTATAAAGTTGTTTAAATTAATGATTTTTAGTTTAAATTTTTGTGGTATATTCCTATAGTTGGAAAATATGTTCCTATGAAAGGGTAACTAAAAAAAATATGATTTTATGTCCTCCACATTTGTGCAAATAGACCTCCCTTGTGCTCGCACTTCTAAACATTAAAAGTAGTTTGGACCTTGTTTTTTTGGTTGAACCTCATCATCATGAAGTCTTACCAAATGGCCAATTTTTTGTTTCTTAAATTTCACTATATTTGATTTATTTTATAACTTAAAACCTCAACATACTCCTTTCCTACCCACAATTCTATGTCTAAGAATATGTCCTAGAAAAAACATATATATTATCTTTTGCACTCAATAATCAAAAATTTCAAATTAAAACAAAGTCATAGATATCTACAATTTATTGTAACATTCTCACCATTTAGATTATCAATACTCAATTTCTTGTAAAAATTATTCACGATTTAGTTTTTTCTTTTATTCAACATCACCTTCTACTTTATGATTTGTTTTAAAGATTACTATGAAAGGTTTGTGGTTGAATTTTCTCAAATATATTCTCAACCCAATTTCCAACATATCAACTAAAACACACAAGCTATACGAAATACATGTTTTATTCTAAATATGTTGAAAGACAAATCTTCACCATTTGGAAGGGCTAGAAAAGTCTACATTTTGAAGTTTAGGCACATTAACCCCTCACCGCCCAAGGTGGCCTAAACTGTCCACTCTAAATCTAAAAAAGGCTCCCCACGCAACACTGAGGTAGGAAATTGTCAAGTGATTTGGTGATTTAGGTTCTAGCTAGCGTTAGGATTACATCTATGTAATTTCCAAAATTAGGATGCATACCAAACTTGAGAGATGCTGCTCTGATTAGACAAAGGTGAAAAAACGGACAGGTGGTTTAGCCTTCGGTTCTAGATTGTGACCGGTGATAGGGAGTTGCAAACCGTTGGGCTTAGAATGCGTCTGGAGGGGAGGGAGTGCAGTACTCAGGGAAGGATCTCCATGGCCGTTGCTATGATCTGAGTGGAACCGACGTTTTGCAAAATTTTGAAGAACATTTGATTTCCGACCAATTAGTGTTGTGGGTGCATAAATTTTTGACGGAATTGACTTTGATAGTTTGGATTTGATGCTTTCAATTATGGGTTATTGCTGCCGTATTTTGAGTATCCTCTATCATTGTTCAAAAGGGTTGTTGTCACAACCCCTCACTTGGCAGAGTCATAGTGACTGTGCCTGCCGGTCACCCGTGCGGGCATGGCCAGTTTCGACAAGGAAGAACCCTGATTTCTCGTAAATTTGCTTCTCAAAGATTGGTGAACTCATAGGTCTAGTGATTCTAAAAATTTGACCAGTCATGGATTGTCCCTCTGCAAGAGTATTGTCCAATTTTGGAGAGCAGGCATCAAACAATGCGCTTGCCATAAATTCCGAAGTACTAAAAAGTGCATGCGAAGTCAATCAATTTTGATTTTTCCCTCGAGATCCGGGGCAAATTGCTGAAAAACAAGACTGAAATTCCAATCAAAAAGAATCTCCAACCCCACCACAAAGTTATTCACCAATTTGTGCAGTGAAGTAAGCTAATTCCACCTAGATCTTATGTTACAAATGAATTTCCGCTAGGGTCCCAAGAAACCATCCTCACAATGCGTCCGAGCATGGACGTTGAGGGGTTAAACTTGCTATCAATGGGGATCTTCACTCCAAAAATTTGGGAGGATATACTTGAACAATTTGATTAGTGGTTCCTATAGTTTAATTTATTGAAAAGTAAATGTATATGATGATTTTAGCCTTGCTTTTGGTGCTAGTAAATTGAAGAAGTTTTGGTCTCTAAAGAATTTTAGGGGTTAATTTGTACCAAAAAAATTTAACTAAACAATTATTAGGGCACTGGCATGAATATCTCTGAAACTTCTTTTTCAGGTCTGTTGTAAGAAATTATTAGACCTAAGCAAGCGGATAGCTTCCCTTGGAGTACTGAATGGTCATTGTGTCTTTGTGCTTCACTTGGTATCGTTGATCGATAGCAAGGAGAACAACAAATTAACTTTGGATTTTGAAAGAGCTAAAACAGGTGTACCCAAAACGGATCCCAAACTCTCATGAATAAAAGCTGTCCATTTTAGGCTAGAATATGTAGGGTTTGGATTTAAAAGTGGTTTGCACTTAGATGCAATTATTTTTCCAAAATTATGTCATACTCGTAGAACATGTCGGCCGGGACCATTGAAACGATATCTTGTACTTGGCGAAAAATGTTGGGACCCAAAGTGACAGATTAAACAGGTTTGAAAATGGTTATCTGAAACCTCGATCAGCCCCACATCAACCTAGTTTTAGAGTTTTTCGCACTAAATTTAACAATTTTGGAGCTCTGAAACATGCCTTACTGAGAATCAGAACATGAAAGTTTATGGGTTGTAAATGTAAATGTGGCAATGACTGCCATGGCGAGAGGCCCACTCCAAAAACCTAAGAATTCAGCCCGAGAGCAAGCAATGTGGAACCGATGAAAAGAGATTAGTTCGGGCATTCTGTGCTAATGCGGCCAGCAACCTTCATAGTTACTCTCATCCAGCTACATGATTCATTGTTTTTGCGTGTTGACAGAGATTTTTGTGACAACCTCCGTCGTTAATTCAGTGTTCAGGTGCAGGTACGCCTCCTCAATCTGCACTCTTCAACCACATTGATTTCCTAACACGTTCTTCTTCATGTACGAGCTGTTCCTAACCGATCGATGCAAATGCAAAGTGGGGAATTACATTAGGTAAGGGCTCACTCTTACGAAATCAAGAAATTCATTCTTTACGCATCCACAATCAAGATAGTGACGCAAAAGAAGCAGTCGTCAAATTATTGCTGCTTGGCCAGGGATCTCTATCAGTACGATCTCTGAAATGACCACATGCAACTTTCTGTCGTGAAATGGCCACCGACCCACCGAATGGTAAGGACTCGCTGTTGTGTAATCATGCCCTGACCCCTTCGATTTTCTCTTGGATTATATCCGTTCACCCTGTTTTTAATAGAGGTATTTTACTGCTCGAGTGGTGATCGATATTCTTAGCATTGGCACAGTAATTTCGCAGTATTGGCGCTCAAGCTTTTCTGGAAATAGCCCTCTCAACCAAGAAAACCGGTTTGAGGCACTCATCTACTGTTTTTACGAACTATGCAGGCCTTTGCTTAGAGTCAGACCGGGAGTCAGATGTCAGAGCCTCGGTTAGAGCTTTTGAGTTTTCAGTCGGGGTAACGAGGAACACATCTAAGCAAGTAATAATCTATGCAAATGCTTGAAATTACAAATTTCCAGCAATTGAATGTCACACTTTGGCACAGTAGAAATTGCCAAATAACCAAACTGAGGTGTAAGGTAATTTTCGATTTGAAATCAAGGATTATATGACCTTGGCGAGCCAATTGTAAGCAGGGAGGGCGGTAAAGCTGTTGTACCCGAGGGACCGAAGCAGCGGCTCCGCGGACTCGGGCACAGCTTCCCGCTGGAGCCCAAAGTGGTCAAGCACGCTCTTCAGGGGCCGCTTCTCGTTAAACTGCACGATTTGAATAGAGAGAATGCATTAGAGTTCTACGAAAAAGGCCTGAAAGTGAAAAAACTAAAGCTCATTTTGATGGTACTTATTGATGAAGCTAGAAACTTCGGATCCTTACGGATGTAGGGGCATTAACTCCGTTCCTGTGCGCCTTTGAAGAGTGAGAAAAACTTTTAGAATTCCACGAAAGAGTTTCAGGAGCCAGGATGCATGCCTCAAACATGATGACGGGTTTGCACCGCTTGATCGTCTCTTGCGCGCCCAGGATGACAAACGGCTCAAACCCCTCGACATCGATTTTCATGTAGTCCACGCGCGGAAGCTCCAAGCTGTCGACGCTCACCATCGGCACCACAAACGCGGCCTCTCTTGCGCTCGGCCCACAAAGTCCAATCCCCCCCAAGTTGAAAGGCTCGCTGCCGCCATAGACGCAGTCGGGATATCGGACACCCCAATCCTCCACGAAGTTCGCGATACCCACGCGCGGGTGGCACACATGCCCCACGGCCACATTGCGCGCTTCCACAATATTCAGAAGTCCATTCTCCTCCAGATTTTTCCGCAGGAGACGATACATCGGCTCCTGCGCTTCGAAGGCGAGGATCTGGCAACGCGGATTCGCCCGAGCGCTCATGAGAGACTGAGAACCAATGTGGGCGCCGATGTCCAACATCACTGAGGCCTGCGCAACAATGGGAGCCAGATGCTCCTGGAATATCGACTCCTCGTACATACGGCCCTCGCGCATGCTCTCCACAAAGGCCGTGTCGTTGTTCCACGACCATACCTTCCCGAAGCGCGTCTGGTACTGCTGCATCTTGCACTCGCTTGGGTTTACAATTGCAATCACGGAGAGATTCTATATCCTGGTTTTAATTTCCTTGTGGGAAAATCAGAAGAATCAGCATCTTTTAGCAGTTGGTTTGGCACTTGGAGCAGGGAGGAGCGGGGAAAGTGGCAAACCGAGGTAATCAGTGGCACAAAGTTTCCCTGTGGGCAATCTATATTTAAACAAACTGTATTTAAACAGGGAATGGCAATCCGGGTTCAACTAGAGTGATATATGTGATCTCCCTGTGGATCATGTGCAGCAACTAGCTAGAGTGTGAAGACGATGAATTAGATATATTCTCGATCTTGCTTCGTACGTATGGGCGACGTCCTCAGCTTAAGCTTTTGCTTGTTCAATTCAAGCTGCTTGCAATTGTATGGTGCATGCTGCAAGTCCGGTCACCTTCAGTTCACTTCATTTTCATTCAAGCAGGACCACTTGAGCTAGGTACGTACGACGTCAACTACTTGAATAAGATTGAGCAATTATATACGCCGCCACTCACATCAGTCTCATGGAGCTGATTGAAGAGCAAGCTCAAGGACTAAGACGAAATTAAATACTAGTCTTCAACTTGTCTACGAAACCAAAATGACTCCAATTGCACTAACTGACATCTCGATTGATAGTCTATAAATGACTCTCGACTAGCAGCTGGAATATCAATTCTTCTACAGTACTCTGCATTCCAGTCTCCGAAATGTACTCCTTTGCAACCTCACCTCGATTCAGAACGTCATGCATTCTACCTGTTTCGGTTCCTTGGAACCAATGATCGGAAAAAACCGGCAGTTAGTTCAAAGTTAGCCGATGGATTTGAGAAAAAAACCGGTTGCATTTTGAAATCAAAGGATGCTAAACCGGGAAGAAATTTCTAGAATCAGAAATCAACCGGTGCCACCCAAAATTTGGAGGATATTTAACCGTCTCCTTAAAATATTTGGGGGATTTCAGCTGCCTTGCCCAAAAAATTATTGGCTGATACCCAGCTAATCAAGGTCTGTTGCCACTAGATATCAACCTCTGCACTTGTGCCAAAGGCCATAGTATGAAATTTTGATTATTAAAAAATGAAAAAAAAATGAAAAAAAAATGAGAAACCTTACCAACTTGCAGCTCACAAAGTCGTGGCTTGCCAACTCGTAGCGGTGCAGGGCACCTCCCGAAGTTGCTAGAGGAAAAACTTTGAAATTGCATGAAAACATCCAATTTGGACAGTGTCATGTGATTGGCCTTAGGAGGACCTAACAAAGACTATGACAACATAATAGAAGAGGCCATTGACTTGTGAAATAATTCTTCTAAGTTTTACCATTTATATGCAAATCCTGAGCGGTACCTTACAGGGGCAGCAAAAGAAATATTTGAAGAACGTAAAATTGGTACTTCTTGAACTCTTTTGATTTCATGCAACCTTTTCATAACCATCCTCAACTCCATATTGCATGGGTTGGGGGATCCTTGGCCTTCAAGTGGTGAAGGACTTTGTCAAGGTCAATTCTTGCCAAGGATGTAATATTAATTAGTACTTTCATTTTTAATCTTTTTTTCTATATTTTATACAAATTTTGCAATTTAGCCAGTGCCAATTTCAATGTAGGGGAAATTTGCCGGTGAGAAATTGAAATTGAAGGAAAGAAACCGGTACTTTTTGCGATTCAAAGGATGTAACCGGTGCCCATTGAAAAAAAACAGTTCATTTTCACGGAAGGAGGAAATTAGCTAGAGGACCTTGAAAATTTTCCCGAACACTGCTTGGAACGCCTAGACAAGTCAAAAAGTGGCGGATGGATGACTTTTGAAATGCCTATTGATTGGCAAGACGGAAAAAGGCATTTTTTCATTTGTTTCTACGAGAGTTACTTGATGTTTATTAGATGCTATTGGAAATTCACTCATAGTGGTATAGTTAAATCTCTATACTTGTTACCTCAATAAGCATTAAAATCTTATATATGTTACAAAATTTCATCCCCCTTCTAGATCCTCAAAGAGAAATGTTAGATCTTAAACATTACTAATTCTTCAGAGCATCCTTTGTAAATATACCTTGCTATGTGTTAGGACAACCGAAAAGTTGATAAATTAGAATATATATCATTGTTAATATTTCAAAAGTTGATAAGTTAAAAATATATTATTTGTTACATACTATAATATTGTATGTATTAGAAATCTTGTACTCCCTATTTGTAACATAAATACTTAGGGTAGGTTTGATTTCATAGTTGTTTCTTTTGAAGAAGATGCTTGATCCATGGCACAACTTCTAATGTATTTTTGGCCCTCCCATCTTCTTCTTCTTCTTCTTCTTGATCTAAGTTTGAGCCATGTAAATGGTCATTTTTAAATTTGAATTCATCTAATGAAATGAAACTTATCAAATCTAGTTTCTTATTCAAATTTTAAATTTTATTCTCACTTGATATTCAATATTTTTTTGCAATTTGAACTTTAGGCCTATACTGTAGTTTGTTGATTTTCTAATTTTAGAATGATGATTATGGTAATTTCATTAGACCATGATGAACATTCTACACTATAACTTACACATAAGGTGAAATTCTCAGATTTTTTAAGCACATTTTGAACTTGATATTATCTATTTTCACTTTTTATTCAATTATTTACTGTAATTTCAGATTTTCACTCAAAAATCTAAATTTTTTTCGACTTATAGAAACTACGTGATTACATTTCTTAAAAATAAAATAAAAAACTTAAGGTATATAGAGTTGCAAAATGGAACTATACAAAATAAATGAATTTTGAAGTTTTAAAAGTAGTCTTGAAACCATCGTGTGAGGGTTAATCCTATCACCAAGATGATCAATCAAAATTATATGATTTTAGGATGAATGAAATAGGTGGCTTTTTGTTTCAATATAGCTATAACTTGTTGAAAAATCATTCATAAAACACTATTAAATCCTTAAACAACAATTGCCTTGTAGAAATTTTTGTTCTAATCCATCAATAGTTGCACCACATGGGTTACATAGTCATAGGCTTAGTCCTTTGGAATTCAATGCTAACCTTTAAATGATAGAGCCAATAGTGACCATGCCATCAATTTCAATATTTTGCTTTGCATGCTATATTGTTGCTAATTTAGAAACTATTTTGTTTTATTTTTCAAAGATCTCATGTCTTTCTAAATTATGAAATATAAGTCAAATGTCTTTGAAATTATTTGAAATTATTTTGAATGTGTGAAAAAATTGTATTGACCACATACAAAATATGCTTGAAGAATCTAAAATTGCACCACATGAGTGTATTATAGTGTTGAACATCATGGTGTAACTAAACAAAATTTCCGTATCATTCTATAATTTAAAAATCTATAGATAGATGTAATGGTCCCTAATTGAATTTGAATTTTAGGAATATTTTAAAATGAAATATCAAACACAACTTTTTATTGTTAGGGTCAAATTTAAAAAGACCCTTGCTAAAATTTTATTGCTAAAATTCATATTAGAAGCAAGGAAGTAGAATTTGCCAAAGTATGCTTGAACATCATCTTTGTGATTCATTGATGAAGCATCTCTTTAATTGTATAAATATTGATAATACTCCAATGATATTATTTCCACCTTAATCAGATGAAAATATACTCAAGAATCTCTAAAAATAAATTGGATAAAAATTCATATCCTTTTAATCCAATTTTGTTTATTCTAGATTTCATTTGTACAACCTACTAGTTTTAGTTTAAGTGAGGTTCCTAGGTTTAAGGGTTGGATTAATATCACATTAACATTACATTGTCAAATACCACATCCAATGGCACATGTATCTAATTTGATACTCACTTTATTCTTTCAATATTATAATGTTGTAAGGAGTATTACATAGGAAGTTACACACATGTTTAATAATAATGGGTGTTCAATAAGAGTGAAAGGACTCTAATTAGTTAACTAAGAGGCTTGCAATAAAATTACACCTAGATAATATTACTTTTACATACAACAATATGTTTCCAATGCTAACAGCAAACTCAATTTATAAATTTATTTATTTTTATTCTTTGTAATTAAGAGTTGAGTTTATAATTTGTCCTTTTTATTTATATATTTAATTGTTTTCTAAATTTATTTTTAATAGTATTGATTATGAAAATACCTCTATACAATTTATGTGGTTCAAAGAGCACAAGTACGATTCACCTCTAAAATGAAAAATGAAAAATTCTAAAATGACGCATAAAAGATGATTCCATATCATAGTATGATACTAATCTTTCAAAATGACCATAATCAATACTTTAGATTCCAAAACAATGATTAAAAAATCTCTTTTGCTAATCACCAATTTTTTAATACAAAATCAATTAAAAAAAATTGGATTATTTGTTTAAAGATTTATTGATAAATTTTGTTAAGTGCAATAGTATACTTAACAGGAGTCGATGAAGATCTTAGATGACAAAGACCTCTCAAATTACAATAAAGACTAGATGATTTTTATTTTTATTTTTTGTTGAAGTTCAATTGAAGGATGTGCCACTTCATTAATCCAAAGTCAAGTCAATAAGACTATTTTTTAATTTTACATGAGGGCCTCACTTGAAACAAATGGTTCAAAAGGGATCACCATGAAGTCAGGGTTGCTAGCAAGCAAGCCTGTGAGCGTGAGCTCATAAGCCTATGAGCCTGTGAGCTCGAAATTATTTTGGGGATTTATTAAGGGGGGGACCTATAGCCGTGGGTTGGGGATATTCAGAAATTACATAAATCTGAGGCCATTTTCTATGAACTTGTATCAAGTTCAAATTACTGAAAAATGTCTTTCATGCAACAATGAAATGTAATCCATTTCCATAGAAATTTTTCAATGCAAAATTGAAAAGGGTTACGATGCACACAAAAAAATTTGCCATAAAACACACAAATCCAATCATAGAAAAACCCAATACATAATGGTTAGTCATGAGATATATAAATCTCATGAACTAAGTTTCACTAGACTTTTTCTCTGAATCCTCAGTAGAATAAGAATCTGCAGATTCTCGGCACTTGGATGCTGACCTATCAATAAACTCTAGAACATTAAGAGAATATGCTTCCCTACGTGATTTGGGGTTTGAGCAACCAAAATCCACGAATGCGGATGCTAACTTCTCGGCATATATGGGAAGGTCGAAAGTCTTCTCCAGACTTAATGTGAGATGTAGTTTCTTCATGACCTCATCATGAAGCATCAATCTAGAATTGCTGCAAACACATAAAAAAGATTAAAACTAGGAAACATTAGAATTAGTGCCTATACATTGAATTGAGAATGAATTTAAACTTACTTATTGAATTTGGTTTTCCGCACAAACTTCCTAGGGACCACTGTCATCGCATTCGGATCTTTTGGTGTTATCATCATTCTCGATGGTATCATTGTGGTCGACGCGGTCCTCTACAAAGGCTTCAAAATAGCGTTGAAAATGTCTACATCCTCCTCCAATGCCATAATGTGGTGGCCCATGCCACGGCATGTAGCAATTGAAGCTCCTATCAAATTAGGAACCACAAATATGAATTCCATGATTGAAGTCCCAAATACTTATTTAAATTAAATGTAGTTAAATTTCCAACGTACCAATCAATGCTATACAATCCAAGACAATGTCCCCTTCCTCAGTTGTTGCTTCAATGAGGAGTTGAAAAAATCGTGGATCTTTCTGTCGTGGTCCTCTCCATGGTTTTCCACCATTCATTGCTAAGTTAGCTTGATTGGTGAAGTTCATCAAGATGTCCTCTTTTCCAATATCCATTCCAGCTTTCTCCACTGTGGGTGTGCGCTTGAATGAGAACTTTGATTTCCCTTTCCCACCAACATCCTTCACCAAGAGGGTGATGCCAAACTTCTGCGTCTGTAAAGATTCAAAGACTGCAAACATAAAAAAAAAGTGCAATCCATAGAAAGTGCAAACTGTATTTGTGATTTTGCTAGTGAAGACAATATTGTTCACCCCCAATATTCTAGGCTGATCCTAATAATGCTCTGGGGTTTGCACCAATTATACAAAAAAACCCAAAAAATTATGAAGGATAATTGAAGACAAAAAATTGACAGAAACATGAACAAAATATCATGAGGTATATTTTCAAAGTACCAATAGGCACCCAAAAAATCTTAGTTAGATCCAACTATGGTCTTCGGGTGCCTATTGATACTAGAGAAACCAAACAAATTATTCAATAAGAGAAAGGACTAACTTGAGGAAGATCAAAAATTTCAATTTTTTTATTAAGTGAGGACAGCATTAGGCACCCAAAAAACCTAGTTGGATCCGAATATTTTATTTGAGGTGCTTAGTACTATTCAAAATCCAAGAAATAAAAGCATTATTCTTTGTTGTTGTAAATTTTTTTTGAAATTTCTACAGTTTCCTTCTGGATTTCAAGGGTAGTATTAGGCATACTAAAAACACTAGTTGCACCCAAAATGTATTCTAAGGGCCCTAATACTCTTGTATAAATCCAAGAAAGGGTTCGAAATACTTGCAATAGACAAATATAATGCTATTTGGAGGGGGGATTCAGGTAGTGTTATGGACCCCGAAAACCTTAGTCGGATCCAACTAAGGTTTTGATGGTGCTTAGTAGTACCTCCAAAACCAAGAGTTTTAGCACAATCGAGCAAAATATCAAGGAAAATATCATGAATTAATACTTTGTTTATTTTGGTTGTACTTATAGTACGAGGCATCTCCAAGATGTCTACTACGATGAGTTCACTAGGTTTTTGGAGGTGCCAACCACTATGATTAGAACCAAAATAGGGTTTAAGGAAATGAGAGAGCAAAAACATGAATTGTTGAAAATCATTTTGGATTTCAAAAAAACAAAAGTAGTGCATTGCAAGAACTAACCGTGGTGGAGAGATCAAAAGGAGAAGACAAATGGAGTCAATTCATTCCCATCCACTCTTTTCTGACAACAATGTTGTACGTCTTGCAAAGTCCTGCAATGCTTTCCTTCAATGCAGTAGAATGCGAATGGATGACAATAATGGATCCATCATCTTGTAGGTGTTTCTCAGCAAATTCGAATGCATTTGGAAGAGCAATGTGACCTTCATCTACATTCCATGCCGGTATCTTTGTTGGTGGAGAAGATACTCCTGGCACCGGCAAATTTTCGTGGCAATCAACAATAACAAGGTCGACACCAAGCCAATGGTTCACCTTGTCATGATATAGGCGGCCCTTGTCACCCGACACTTGACAACAATGTATTTCACAAACAATTAGAAATTCATCCTCATTCACGATTCACATCTACTAAAATAGAAATGAAAAGATCATGTAAAATATACCTTCTTTAAGAACTCCATGATGTCAATGTAGGAATTGGGAGCCTCTTCCTCAATGCCTTCCACCACCTCAATGATGGAGATATTCAAAATGAGGTCCTCTGTATTGCCATCATTGTCATCACCTATGTTGATGACATCGACACCATGTGAAATATCTTCTTCAGTCAATTGTGACAATCCAGCCTTCCTCTTGACACCCCTCTGTGAAGGAGGGTGCATTTTAGAGCCTTGGTCAACGGTGGACGAAGCCGGAACCACTCCATCACCATCTTTCTTCTTCCTTCCTTTGCCCTTGCCCTTCTCCTTCTCTTTCTCCATCAACTTGGCCAATCTCTCTGCATCTTTTGCTACCAACAATGCTCGGGCTTCAAGTTCCTTTGTTTCTTTCTTCTTGTCCACATTTCTTTGCTTCTCAATGGCCTTCTGCTTTGCATCTTCATCCAAGCCTACAAACTCTTGGACTTGGAAGTCTACCACTCCAACGCCTTCAAGAGACTTCCGCTAATGTTGTTCAGATGGGTGAACAAAGTTGATGGAGCAGTCAAGGTACCACCCCCTGCTCGTGAGATGAGCAGTAGTCCAAGTGCGTAGCTGTAAGGGAGAGTACATACAGTCCTCGGAGCTCCGGTCAAGCCATGATGCTGAAAAAAGAGGAAGTTGATCTCGGGTGATGGCATTCTTGGCCAACAACTCGTGCTTGAAATAACTACAAAAGATAAACACAAATTCAGTGAACATCGAAATAGAAGTGCAAGACATTTAACTCAAAATAAAACCACTAGAATATAAATGCCTTACCGGAAAAGAACTCTCCTGACAATTTGCTTGGCCCCTTCAAAGTTCATAAATGAGTCCGATTTTTTGAAATGTCCTCCTCCTTTCAGAGCTGGACCAAATCCATGGTCCCATATCTTCCTTCTCCATCCTTCTATGTACTCTATCAAAGACTTTGGCTCTAATGGGGTGTGCATGTTGATGTCGATGTTGTCCTCTTTCACAACACCATCGAAGTACTCGATTGCTACATCCTCAATCTACAAACATCTTCCATAGCTTTAGATTAAAAAATCAATAGTGTAATATTGTAATTAACTCGTCAAGGTTGTTGTATGTAGAGAAATGATCTCATGGATTGCACATTAGCAACATTACTAATGGATGAAATAGCAAACCTACCCCAGCATACCAAACACATTTGGTGAGAAATGGCCCCAATTTGTCTTCTGAAACAGGCTTTGCTGGGAAGCGCCTAGCCTCACGAGAAGGCATGGAGGAGTTCCACCATTTCAAGAACTTCATTTTGTAGAAAGGAGTGGTATTGCAAGTAGCTACAAGCTGAAGTTTTTCCAATGTCATTTCTGGCACCTCATTGGAACTCCAATGCTTTTCCACCTAAAATAGACAGACAAAAGTATAAGATTCAGAAGAAAAAAAAAAGCAAAATGCAATGACTAATATCATGATAGGTCAAATCACGAACCTCTTCCAAGAAACTTGACCCCAACGTAGGATTAGCTACACCGAGCAATTTCACCATCTTATGATAGAGTTTTGAAGCCTTGTCTTTGGCTCCAGACCGCATAGCGTTTGCTATGCCATAGTCACTTTTCTCCTCATTTGCTGTTACCTCGTGGTATTTGCGAAGGGTTGCGTCCGATGCCATGGAAATCTCTTGCTATATAAAGGCATACACAATACACTCATTAGTTACAAGACATATCAATAGAAAGACAAAGAAGCTAATAAGAAAGCTTAAAATAAGAAGTCGTAGTCTCAGAATAAATTTATGAAATGAACAACAATATGAAACTGAGAAAATAGAAAATTCTTACCCAGAATATAAATGAGGTGAAAACATCAACGGGCATAGAATACCATGACTTCCTTAGAGGCAAGGACCCGCAACCTTTAACCTCAGATGGCCGGAGCAACTCGTTGAATCTTTCCATTGGAAGACGGCGGTACTTCTGGACACGATAAAGTGTATGGACTAGATTTGTCTTCACATGTGAGTCCTCCGTCTGCCTACAACGTATGCAACAAAAAGTAAATGAAAATTAAATGGCTGATGAAATGAGTAAAGTGTCTACAAAAAAGAAATAATTCCATTCCACTAAGTTTATAGGTTTTTGAATTCAAGATCAGATATGGAAGGCAACTTACTTGTTGATGTCATGCATGACCTACATGACAAGTTCAATTCTCCCTTTGGTGTCTAAGATAATGCAATCAACAGAAATGTGCCATGAAGGGTCCAAGGAATGAAGTCGTGATATGTGGTTCATCCATGCCAATCTTTTGTGATTTCCATCATAGACAAAGAACTTGAGGTTCTTCAATTGAGAAAGCTCAGGTACTGCATCCAATTTATTAGTGAAGACTTTGTTTGCATCTCTTCATAATGCCCCCCACCTCTCCATCTCGTTGCTAGTGAATTCAATCGACTCCCTAGCTTCATTAGTTGTTGACACGTAAAAAACAGATGCACCATCATGATATCCGTGAACAAACTCTTGCTCAAGTTTTGTGATATCGCAAGATAACGTTAGCCTCACCATTGGCATGGCAACGAGCCTGCATAATGGAATCTGAAGACGAAAAAGATGCTCTAAAGTCTTCCGCAAACTTGCAATAGTTGCAACAGAATTTACCTTCTAGAGCCGCCGCAACTCATCTTCCAATAACTCTGAATCCTCTTCCTCAAGTGCGTCATCAACATTGTACTCTTCGTCTTCTACAACAATAATCTCAGGTTGCACGGTTTCTTCAGTGCCAGGTGTGACCATCTCCCTCTGAGGATGTAAAGAAATCATGAACTAGTGAGAAGTCCATAAGGTAGAATGCTAAATACATAAATATAGCCCTCAACATTCCAAATTGTAGTGACATTGAATTCAAACCCATTGGTGGTAATGAAGGATTAGTTTATTTCGAAATCCCTCATTTCCATAGAATGAATGTCCGTCCAAGGCCTCAATGGTGTAAGGTCCCATATGAAAATTCTACAAACTATTCATTACACATAGCATATGGGTTGATGTAGTCCTCATAATATGGACTCACAATTGAACAAGATGATTCGACCGAATCATACTCCGAAGTATACTCAATGTTGGAGCTCTCTCATGAAAAGATAGGTTGCCTAGGATTTGCACATTTTCTTGGGTTCGTGATGCGACTATGATAATATTTTTCTCGGATATCCCATGCTTTATCAACATCATCAAAAATGTCTCCCAAACTTACCAAACTACTCTCTTGCATAAGAGGTGCCACAGGCAAAAGTGCAACATCCGGAGACCCCTCTCTTTGAATTAACAATGGAAGTCTCATTGGTTCCTCAAAAACAACCAAAGGCTCTCTCTGTCAAGGTGTTGAAGTGTCCATCGGTTGACTCCCTTCGCCTCCAAGGGTATGAACCTGAATACAATAGCAATTCATCTCTTTATTATTGGACTCCTTCTTTTAGAAATAGTAAAATAAAAAGTGGCCAATTGATAAGAACAAGTCCGTGCCCAGAAAAATATACAAACATCATAACTACAAGTTTGCACTCCATATACTCACGGCAATAAAGATTTTGACATGATCTTGAAGGTATCATTGGGCACCCCCTAAACACTATTTATTTCCAAAATTATTGAGGGTAGAGTGAAGCACCTCCACATCACTAATCGGGTCTCATTAGTGTTTGGAGGGTGCAAAACACTACCTCCAAAATTTAAAAAAATATGAAGGCATTTGTCTTTCGACTACATCAAACTCAAACACTATTAATTTTCAAAATTATTGAGGGTAGTGTTTTGCACCCCCACATCACTAGTCGGGTCCGACTAGTGTTTGGAGGGTGCAAAACACTACCCCCAAAATTTAAAAAAATGTGAAGGAATTCTAGATAGCAATGCCTCTTGAGTAATGAAAAGCCATCAAATTGAATATTTAGGTTACTTATCACTGTTGTAGACTAATTGAGACAACTAAGATGTTTTATTTTTAAATTGACTACATGTTAGCATGAAATCATTAGAAAAGCGTGAATTAATTAAACTTGTAGTTTAGTCAATAAATATGATCATAATCAAATAAAGACATCAAACTTCAATAAAATGTTTTGAATGTTATAGAAGAAGATGGCCCCGCCAAAATATTACTCAGGTCCAACTAGTGATTTGGGGAGGCCTACGCTACTCTGCAAAATTAAACAAATAGGAAGCCCTTCATCTTTATTCTACATTATTTTTTTTCACAAGGACTGTTTTATTCATATTCTACAGTAGTGTGAGGCACCCTCATAACATTAGATGGAGCCGACTAGTGTTTGTAGGGTGCCCACCTCTTCTATGCAATCCAATTATTTCTTAATAAATTATAGAATAGAAATAGGAAAGTACATCAATCTATCTTGAACTACTTCCACAACAAATGCCTTATTTTCCTATAAGTTTCTAGACAAGTAGCATTGGACATTGAAATACTTCAGTGGTAATTCACCTTATCATGATAAATTCTTTCTCTAAATAGACTCATACTTAGTATATCATTTTTTTTCTCTAAATGACCTCAGATGCTTGAATTCTAATCTAGCAGTACCTCATGGGTTTAAGAGCATTTCACCTTAGTATTTTAAAAATATTAGGATTGAGTGATAACAAGCCCAACCCTGCGACTAATTTGTAATTAAACAGAGTTTATAATTTGGGTAACCCGAGCTACCTGAGAAACACTAGTTGGCGCTAAGATACTATTTCGAAGGAGGCTGGAGGTCCATGATATTCAACTTATTTTGCCAACAATATTCATTTACACTTGGTGACTATTAGATGAATTAGTAGATAGCAATCACAGTTGGAGTGTTATCATTCCGTTTTGATTGTGAAAATCTTGAATCTGGGGTAGTGCAAGCCACCCATAAAACCAAAGCCGGCTCCCCCTATTGTATCGAGAGTGGCTCGCACTACCTCCGATTCAAAATTCATTCGGGACGTTCATGTTGTAGACAGCGAGGTTCTTCCTTTTTTTTAAAGAGATTTGGTCCAGACTGCTAGATCAAAGCACTAGCTCCTCGAAACAGAATTCCTACCTATGTCACAGCTATGCGAACATGGGTGGGTTTAATGCTATCAATGAGGCCATGCCAAGTGAATCATTGACCTCTCACGTACATCTCCGGACAACAAATATTGGCTGCCGAAGTCGTGATCAAGTACCTGGTGAACTCCAAGAGTCCGAGTTTTCGTCCACTACATCTTTCATTCAAGCAGACAACAAAAGAATACCGCAACAAAGTCCTAGCTTCGCAAGAATGCATGGAAGTTCAAAACCAGTCTCTCATGCAAGCGACAAATGAAAAGAGGGTTTTGACAAACCTGTCTTGCTGGACGAAATCTGACTTGTCCGAGCGGCTCCAATGGCTCCGAGGCTCCTGGGGCATCATCCTTCTTGCGTGATCTAGTGCTCCGCTTCGTCATCGCCTGCGAGAGTCGTTACCACCAACAAATTCAAATCAATGCAATGTCACCTTGGCCACTGTCTATGCAAAGTGAGCTTTGGAATGTTACAAAGCATCCTCGACTAGCGGCAAGGCAAGCGTTTTCGTGAGGGTAGAAATCTCAATGTGGCAGTTTCAGGACTACGCGCCACCATAAACGCGGCCTTCTCAAAATCAGTGTGCTATAAATTCATGAGAGAATTCTTCAAAAGTGGGGTCCATCATCGCCGTTGTTGCTTGAAGCCGAGCTCGGCGGTCAATGCTAGTGTAACCAACATACGTACACAGCTATCGATACGAGCAACCGGCTACGTCAGGTCTACCGGTAATGCCAGTTCGGCCAACACAAGACGCTCACTGGGCGACTACAGGCCATTGGTTTGGGCCAATTGGATGGTGAGCAGAAGCTCATTCGTCGACATCAACTACTTTGTTAACGCCGAGTAAGCTTTTCAACTAGGGCTAGAGCAGTTTTCTTTGTTGAATTAATGTAATTCTAGGTAACCTTTCACCAATTCAGTATTTCAGTTTTATTGTAAAATTATCTCGCAAAAAGTATTTTACTGTGATTTATCCTATAAATTTAAGTATAATATTACAAGAGCTGTGTCTAATTGTTGAGTCCCCATGACATATATCTATTTTGATGAAAGCTCTATTTCATGTGATTTCAATCCATTGGGAAAATAAAATTCTTAGTTCATGTAGTCAACAATATTGGTGAGCAAAACCCTAAATACTGAACTGAAACATTAATCACATC
Organism: Straminergon stramineum; assembly: GCA_963920665.1. NCBI lineage: Eukaryota > Viridiplantae > Streptophyta > Bryopsida > Hypnales > Calliergonaceae > Straminergon > Straminergon stramineum. The sequence continues at coordinate 14,955,673 of OY987267.1, read as the reverse complement.
TACTCAATGCTAGAAAGTGGTTCAAAAATAATATATTCATGATGATATATGTCTTAGGGAAGTGTTACATGTCCAAAGCATATGTTGATTTTGAATTCTCCATTATCCTTGCCATATTTACCAAATATTTAAAAGATGTCTATATACTTCTCACTTTAATAATTCCTACCAACTGCTTCACAAGACCAAAGCAAACTTATAAACTATAGATACCTTTTAATTTCAATGAATTATTTACATAATGGAATGCGTCTCCTCAAACCTAAAGCCTATGATACTGATCGTGGAGGTTTATGGATAATCAAGAATGTTAATTGACCCATAGAAATACTAGTTCTAATCAAGAATTGTTGTGTATGCATACATTTTCAATGGACATTCACTTAGGAAAGCAATTGACTACCTCAGCAAAATACAAGTTGCAAGAGAGAACTGTCACCATCAAGAACCATCCATACTCGACAAATTCAATTTATAAGAGCACTTCAAAGTTGTCACATAGACTCTAGGATTCACAGATGCTTACAGCTCTGATGTTCTCTCCCAACGGTTGAGTTTGCATGCTATTATTCTCCTGAGATGACTCCGCTACTGCTTCTAGTTCCTGCATAATAATGTCCGCTTGCCCTGAACTCTCTCTTTCTCCAAAACTCAAAATTTTGCATAGGGCTCCTGGGGTATCCTACACTATCTTGGAGACTACCTTTTTTCCTTTCATTCTCGATCTCCGAAGAGCTCTAGAAGATGAGAAAAAGAGAGTTCTATGCTTCCTCCTCTTTTTCCTCTCCTTCACATAAACACATTCAACTCTCTGGTACTCTACTTGCATGAAGTGCCTAAGAAAAACATGGATAACTATATTGGAAGCTCAAAAGAATATAAAGCAAACAAGGGGTTCTAGAAAGTGTGCTTTCCGTTCATGAACACTTTCAAGCGCTTATAAGCAGTAGCCACCATGAGTAAGCTTGAATGCAGACAGGACACTGACATCCATATGAATTGGTGTCTTTGATTCCTGAGATCTTCTGCAATTGAAGTGTGTTGTAATTAATGAGACGCCATTCACAAGTCTAAAAAATAAGCTCACTCGTGGCCCTATATTATTGTAAGCTATGTAGGACATCATATTTATTGAAGACTTGCTAAACGACTATAAAAAGATTGTCAAGTTTTCAAAATCATGACAGAGCTGCCTTTTATTACAAGGTCGGAGCACCAAATGTCATTAGTGTATTTAATGGCATCAGTGGTGTTCATTTCAAAACATAAATGTAGGTAGACATTAAATAGCTTATTTTATTTGATGTGATTAATAAGCTATCTGTAGTCTTCTTACATTTTTGTTCTAGAATCAATGCCTCATATAGAATCTGAGGCCAAACAATAGGAAAACTACCACCATTCAATGCTCCTAGCTTATGCAATCTAGAATAGTGCGTCCTCTATTCAAATCAAAAGTGGCTAATTAGCATTTATGGAGTAGTAAAGAAGACATACAAACACCCACCTTCATTGGGTTTGAATACTTCAAATTCGATGCTCACAGCTTCTGTTATATTGTAGTCCATCATCATTTGAATTCTTCTTCACTTCCACAAATTCAATATCCCTTCAATTGCTATAGGTAGTGCAGTTTTGTTTATGCAATGGCTTACATTCAAGTAGATGGACAAGAGGTTCCTCTTGTATTTCCGGTAGAGGATGGAGGACGAGCTAAAGTCCTTAGTCACCTTCTTCACGTGAGATTCAGATTTGTAGAGTCCTCCATCTATGTAGAGGAAGAGAGGATGTCAGAGACTAGTGAATTACAAGAGTCTGTGGTCGTTGTGAAGTCTGTTGAAGAAGGAGGGCATTGCTGGTACCTTACTTCTGGAAACTATAGAGCGTATGGACTTCCATTGTCTCTGTTAGTAGCATCTATAGAGATTCTAAGTCGTCACTCTGAAACATCGACAGTGGATATGCCCTACATGCCACCATCGACTTCACCTAGTCCACCATGCAAAGTTCTCCTAGTCTTCTTACGCACTGCACTAGTACAAGCAGTGAAGGTTGAGAAGTTAGAGCCTATTATTGAATTGTCAAGTGAATTTGAGGGTGAATCACCTAATTTGACACTTACAAATCGTGCATCCTCAATTGAAATTGTATATGATGTCAAGCCATGTGACAAGTCTACAAAGGTAACCTTGTCAAATAGCCCAGCATAGTCTTCATTTTCTCGTCCTCCATTGTATCCCAGTGCAAATGATCGACTAAGCATAATCGACTGTTTGAGAAGACTAGCTAGTGTGCATCGTTCTCGAAATGAATTATCAACGATCGATTTTGACTCCATCTAGCAACATCATGTTCAATGTCTTCCTCCTATTTTTGATGGTGACGTCATCTTTGAATTGCGAGCGTGTCGGGCATCTGCATCTTCGACGGCACCTCGAAACTTAGAAGGAATGGACAAGCGTTACAACGGACATCCATGGTGCAAGCTAGTGACAACAAACATTCACAACTCCGACCATTTGGAGTTCCGTAAGTCATATTGCGCCGGTCATCTTGCATGTGGAAATGTCGAGTGCGAATACTTAAAGAGGGCATCTACTCGGAATGAAACAGAGTGGAGTGGTTACACGACGTTCCCATTTGCAATAGGTGAAATTCCTCCAAAAGATTCCACTTTTGTTTGCAAGGTCTACAAGAAATCTCCCTTGTGCATTAGTACATGCAATGCTAGGATGTACTATTTCTACAGCGAGAATCCAAAAATGACTAGGGTCGCTATTCATTTTGGAAAACATGCACACCCTGTTGCTAAAGGTATGTACAGAGACTCTACAGAAAAAATCTATGGACTTATTGTAGAGCAGGTGGCAAAAACACCAATGGCCACAAACTCTGCAATTGCTCTCTCCGCCAGCAAAGAATTTCTGACCAACTATCTTTTTCACAATGGGGTTGGCGAGAAGCAAATGTTGAGTGGGGATGAACTAGAGGAGGTTATGGATCGCTTCCAATATTTGAGCAGTCCTAATATACGAAATATCATTTCTTCTTTCTGCTCAAACAACTGAGGTGGGGTCCTCAACCACATCATGACTATGAAGAAAGACTCTAAGTTCGAATACATACATGATAGTGTCTTCTCTGGACAAGGCAAGGAGAAAGTGTACTTATTCAAGATGTTGACGGAATGACTAGGAAGTGGTGTGGACCTCATGAAGCGCTTGCAATCCGAAGGTGACCTAAAAAATGTGTGGATGATGTTCGACCACGTGAAGAGGGTCAAGGAGTGGACCACAATGGCTTGCCACGTGTACGATTCCGGCTATAAGAAGGTGATGACAATTGCTACGTGTGACATGCAGTCAGAGGACACGGAGGTCCAAGTGCAGTTCTGGAGGTCCTTAAATACTGTCATGTTGAGGTATGGAGTGGATCATCCTAACTTTAAGGGATTCATGGCAAATTGGAATGCAGTTCGCATTGTTTATGGTAGTGGTTCAGCAAAGAAGCCAATGGAGAATCGTGAAAGAACACGTTTGTTGCATTGGAGCACATCTCTATAGAAACACACCGAGAAATTCATCAAGAATGACTTACAACAACAACACACCATATTGTGCAAACAATACAAAGAGTCAAAGACTATGGGCGAAGCAGAGACAGGCTACCTTGCGATTCGCTCTTGGTGGTTATCATTTGGGGCTACTACTGAAGATGCACTTCACCATCTAGATCGTTGGTTAGCATTCTGACATTTCAGATATAGACAATGGGGCATCTTCAATCATATAGTAAGTGAATATAGAATTTAGCATAACCTATATTCCAGCTAATTTGGATTATGTGAACGAGTGTTTTCCATTTTGGGTTTGATGTTCTCTTTAGTCGCATGGGATTGAGGATTTCATTTTCTCATGTCCTAGTTGAAGTATCTATTTGGTTATAAAATGAAGTTTCTCTTTATTAAAAAATGAGAGTACCAAACGGCACCTCCAAAACCATAGTCGGATCCAACTAAGGTTTTGAAGGTACTCTACGCTACTCCAATTTTCGAAGGCCAACACTGTTTAGGGTGAAATTTTCCAAGAACATTACATAATCTTTTTTCCTATTTTTTCATAAAGAAGAGTAGTGGAAGGCCCCTCAAAAATCTTAGTTGGACCTGACTATGGTTTTTGAAGATCCTTACGCTACTCTTGATTTCCAAAAAAGAAATTGAAATGTTCTTAGAATTACTGCACCACAAATGTTCTTGGCCATCATAAATTAGAGTAGCATAAAGTACCCCCCAAACCTTAGTCGCATCCGACTATGGCTTTAGAGGTGCCATTCTGTACTCTCATTTTTCTAGAAAACCAATAATGATCAAAATTTATTTCCTTCATCCTTTTGAATTGTATAATTGTACTTATGATTTTCTGGCAAATGGACTTGTAGGGTTTGACGTTAGAGGAGATGGTCGACATGCCTTCTTGCAATTTATCAAAAACGGTTCGCAACAAGTGGTTGCAGATGTCTGGTAAAAGAGGAAACAATTTGTTTGATGCCACTTGTAATGACAACATTCGCGCATGGATGCAAATAACAAACTACAGAGCGTACTTGAGAGGTAACACTTCCAGATCTGGTCCATCAAAGGGGGAGTTGAAGCTCAAAGCTGCAAGACGTAGTGGAGATCCAAAGAAGATGGCAGAAGCACTAAACACATTACTTGAAGCTTAGGATTTGGGACCTAGGGTCCCACACTTGGAAGGAGAAGAAGTTTTTGGGAGCATGAAGAGGAAGTTTGACATACCTATTGGTAATGCATGAGACTCACATCGACCGGACAAAGTGAACTTCTCTCAACCTCGTGTTCGTACAAGGTCCACAATGGTTGGTGTAGAGTCTTTCCATGGCAAAGCAAATCAATTACAAGCTAATACTATCCCTCATGTGACTGTTGCTTTTGAGAGTGATTGTGACACATCTAAGTGGCACATTGCAAGGATGAACCACAAATCGAATAGCAAATGCCAAGCTTAGCAACGCGGTTCGAATTTAAAGTGCACGGCAAAAATTGCAAAGGGAACCAAGGGCACACCAGCTCCAACATATCGGGGGAGGAAAGAAGATTATGGGAGTTGCCAGGAGGTAGTGGCGGATTTCTGGTTTTGTTGGGATGACATTGAAAGATGTGTAAAGGGAACAAAACGCAAATGGGTCCTCGATCATCCTGAAGTGCCTGAAGTGTGGCTTGTTTTGACAAGAACAAATCTCAATCGAGAGGAGGCCCTGCTATTGCAGCATGTTGGCTTCCATTTGCAAGAGCACCCAACGTTGTCGCCCCGTCGACTCTTCAATATGTCCAATATATTTGAGAGCGTTTTGTATGATCATCAGCCACCACCAAATTCCAATACATATCCAACAGTGAAGAACAACAAAACGATACGACGAATTGCAAATACACCAACAGTAGAACAACGGAACAAGTGGGAGAGTATTGGCAATGTGAGAGGTCAAATTCTTGGAGTGACATTGCTTCCCTTTCCTGACCTAGGTGCAATAGTTTCTCTCGAGATTGGATTGGAGCATAACAAGAATGTGTATAGAATTACACTAGGGTAGTTTCCAGCATGCACATGTCCAAACTTTGTGAATATGGTTGTTTCTGCAATTGGAGGCCGCCAGCAATACATAAATTGCAAGCACTTATACTATTTGTATAGGTACTTCTGCAAGATGGATACTCATGAACATAAGTTCATTCATGCTCCAAGTTATAGCTTCAATGAGTTGAAGCTTCTTCTTGTTCGAGCAGGGATCATTAATATTCTAGAATAGGCATGGTCATGATTTTCTAGGTATTTCACGAGTATTGTATTACTACATAGTTATTACAAGTGTAATGACCCCTAAACCTATGGAATGGAAAATGTGCATGCTTTCATAGTGTATATGACTACATAATCTAGCTAGACAAATGAAATTAGTACAATGAACTTTCGCCCAAATAGCATGGATCTACCATATTTGCAACTTTCGCAATATTTTATATTGTAGTACATGAATTAAGTGCTGAAATTCTCCCCTTCCCTTTCCCATTTCTTTTTCACCTTCGTTTCTTTCTTGTACCTGAATGCATAGCCCAAAAAAAAAGATAATAAAATATAAAATTTAACATAATCCACAGTTATAGAGGACATAGTCATAGGGTACAAAACTTACCAAAAATAGTAAGTTTTTCTCTATTTTTGAAAAAAAATGTTACCAAATAATATTTCAAGGAAAATTTTTAAAAAAAATGTTTTGGGGGCTCTAGGCTCACGAGCTCCATGCTCACAACTCACAAGCTCACCGCTCCGAGCTCGCTTGCTAGCATCGTTGCCATGAAGTATAGTGAGACAATTTCTAGGTTGATACTCTTGAATGAAATTTAGCCATAAAAATGGTTCTTTCTGAAATTAAGCCCAACTAAATGAAATAAAGTTTATTAAATCTAGTTTCTATTCCAATTTGAAATTTTGAAAATTCTCCAACGTCAATTTTTATTGCAATGTGAACATTAGGACCACAACTATGGTCAATTGATTTTCTAATTATAGAATGATACAAGATTTTGGTTCACATCATGATGTTCTGCATGATAATATAAATTTGTGGAAAAGCTTTAGATTATTTTTCTGATATTGTGTATTTGATATGATTTTTTTTCACTTTATTTCAAAAAATTCTAATAATTCCAAATTTTCTTGAAAACAATCCAAAATATTTAATGCATATAAGAAGGCATGTGATTTCATCTATGAAAAATCAATCAAAATTAAAATTTGTATTCGTAAACAATTGCCAAATGGAAGTATACAAAGTGAAGAATTTTGATATTCAATTTGGTAGTCAAAACTATTGTAAGAGATCCATCCTTGTGGAAATCACAATATGTATGTTATTGACCCCTACAATCCTAAAGCCATTTTTGGATCAAAAACAACTCAAAACAACAATTTTTATTGTGTTCATCCAATAAAATATCATAAATGTATTTCTTAGAATCTAATTGTAGGATCTTGTACTTCACTTGTCCTAGATCATGTGGTAGAAAGTTCATGAAGTCTTACTATCCACATTGGAAGATATTAGCATTTAAAGTTAGAAAATAAGTTTTTCTTAACACTCACCTATAGTTTCATATGACTTTGAAAAACCATATTCTCCATAACTTTCTCAATACTAGTCCAAATAGAATGAATCAAAGCTTCCCATGTAAAGAAAAATGTAATGTTTTAGGAAAAATATTTATTTATTTATTTTAGTACTACCTAGCAACCCTTGTTTTAGGCTTATTGTGCCATAACTTTCCCTCCCAGACACTTATTATATTATATTTGTAGAAAGCTAATGTGATTTTTAGCTTTACCAAAAATTCCAAAAAAATCACAATGAATATTGAGATAGTACAAGCTACCCAAAGTCCCATTTTGTCCCATCTTAAGGGTTAAAGAATTATAATTTGCAACTCTTGCTTAATAATCATCAATAGATCATTATTCTTAGTTTCACTTTATAACACATCTTTACAAAAATGTTTGGAGAGAATCACCAATTGGTTCCTTGTTAGTTGGTAGAATGGAGAAAGAATTCTTGGTTCTAATTGGAAAACATTGGAAAAAAAATGGTAAAAATATCTATAAAATTTATATTTAAAGAAAAAAATAGAAAACATTAGACTTGATACTTGAAAAAGTGGTTCAATATGGGAATCAAAGGAAAATAGTTGGTAAAGCTAAAAAAAATCCCAAATACTACTTTACATTCTTAAAAAATCAACACACTCTTGGTCTTTATAATCATGTTAAAAATGGGACAAGCTTCTTTTTCCCTTTTTATGTTCTTGCTAGATTGTAGAATTTGCAACAAGGTATTGATTCTGCAATGAAGGGCCAAATAAGCATATCCTATTTTTACGCTTGAGAACAAGTAAATAAAGCTACACATTTTGCCATGCACACGTCTACATGTCTTGCCCTGTTAGGCTCGAATTGCAACCATTTGCGTGGCAAAGCGAGCAACTCCTTACCCACTCTCTAGTGCGTTTGTAAAACCCGCACCAAGAAATGTCCCATTCATTTTGTAGGAGGATTATAGTTGGGTTAAATCCACATAATTGGTGATTAAGGATTTTTCATTCATAGATCACATATTTCATTCATTTTTTATAGGCGTTTACATCAAGCAATCTCCTTGTTGTCAAGAATTTTGAAAATAAACAATCATTCTTCATCAAGCTTCACCCTCCTCATCTGCCTGTTTATTTTTAGAATTCCTTCCGCCTCTGTGATTGCCCTCTACATCATTTCCATATGATTGAATGCAAAATTTCCATATGACCAAGTGTCTGTTGAACTAAACCAATGATATTAAAGAGGCCGCTGGGTGTAGCTTGGCATTGAAGCAATATCCGGGAAGAACTGGCAGCTAGTTCAAAGTTAGCCGGTGGAATTGGTTAAAAAAATGGTTGCAATTTGAAAACATTAGCTAAATACCAGTAGAAAAATCAAAAACAAATCGATTTTGAATGGGAAATAGAGAAAATAACCGGACTCTGTACTTGGAAAACCAGTTCAATGTGGGAATAAGGCATATGCAACCACTTAAGCAATTACGCATATATGGAGTGTGGAATTCTTAAGTGGGGAAATTTTCTTGTGTACATAATTTTATTTTTCAAAACATAATTACTACAAATTTTTTAGCTTAAGATTTTGTTCAACCCATATTGGTCATATAGATTTTTGTATTTCCAATTGGGGGCTAGTTGCAAAATCGACCAAAGGCTTGTTGCAATATTGATAGTCCTGTAGTCAATTTTAATGTGCCACAACTACATTGGGAACTGTACCACAATTAATTACCACTCTTGACCACTTGATCAAAAAGAAATATAATCTACATAGTGGAAATGGTGTGTGTGTGATTTAGGTGTTTTTTTCTAGCGATTTGGCATGAAATTGCACCAAATGGATGGGGCTGGTACCACGCCCATACAAAAAAATTTGTAAAGAAACATTGAAAATCGCCCATACAGGCCACGGGTGTAGGGACTGGTGCTATTTCCACGCGAAATGGGCTTAGGGTTGGCGTTGATGTTGCCAATTTGAAAAAATGGCCAACTTCTTGGATATTGTCATTGGAGCTACCTCCTCTTCAGTTTGTCTCCTCAATCACAGTTGCAACGCCACCTTCGCCCCCCATCCAATTTTTTGAGCACCAACTTTGCACCCCCATTCAAGTTTCCGTAGTCCACTTAGTAATGCCTTAGGTTTGTAGGAAGCCGTGGAGAGCTTGAGTATTCTGCATTCACAGCCACTTCGTGAAATTTTCAATGCTTAGCAAAGTTTGTATCGCCACATTTATTTCCACTTCTTGGAAGATGCAGCTACATTTTTTTTGTACTTGGAATGATGGTTCGTGTTCATGTCCATGATTGTGGAGAGTTCATTGCTGAAGCGTTGTTGGACAATGCAGAAGTTTGGGCTACATTTAAGTTTCCAACTACACGCCAATTGAGCAGAATATCATTTGTTGAACTTTTTTTTTATATTGTTTGCGCTTTGTCTTTAGGCGTTGGGGTTTGGGAGTTGGGTTTATAGTGTTTACCTTTCTTGGACTTGGATTTTGGCTGTTGGTTTTTTGGTTGTATTGGATTTGGAGTTAGGGATCAAGAATTTTTTTTCTTTGATGGCGAACTCCCCTGGTGCTTCTATTGACATTGGATTTGCGAGCACAATGAAGGCCTCACACAAGACCTTGTTGGTGGAGAGGTGTAAACAAAAACTTGCCCGGTTAGAGCGAGAAGCAAAGGCAGCTCAATGGAAAGTACAAGCATCAAAGAGAGCACTGGAAGTGGAGGCCTAGAAGAAAGCAAGAACTACAAACACGACGCACAGTTACTTTACGTCCAACCACAACTCATTCAATCGTGGGCCCTCAGAATGCATAGCAAAGGAGGTAGAAAGCTTAGGCAAATTAGGTTGCGATGGCACATGGTCTTCAAGTGTCCAATTAACAAACACAAAGTTGGAGGGCTTGCAATCCGCGGACACTTAAATTTTACTTTCGTGCCCCACCATTGTCCCTTTGTTTGAAGACAAGGAAGCTTTCGAGAACTCTAAGGACAATTTAGATTTGAGTGGAGACGAGATGGTCAATTCCGATGATGAAGCTTTCGTGGATCTACCATGCCGTGGTAGAAACAGGCGGAAGAGTGCAGATCTAAGGTTGCAAGGTGCAAAGGTTGTGGAAGTATCCATTGCAAGCACATTAAAGAAGCTGAAGAAGAATTACGACCTCCATCGCTAATTCTATAGTGAATGGGCAGCAAAAGAGCCTTGGAGCAAGGTTGTATTAGTGGAAGATGGAGTCATGCATATGGTGCAGTGCAAACTGTGCACTATAGTGAGAGGAAAACCGATTCAAATGGCACCGAAGTGGGACACGATTTCAAAAAAACGGCAATCGAGAAATCCATAAAAAATGCATGCTCTTGTATGCAGGTTGTGGGCCTACTAGTGTCATCGAGCAAATTCAAGGTTGCAACACTATAGAGTCTCGCAAGAAGCGTGTGCAGTTTGCTACGTTGTTCTAGTTGCTAGTAGTGGGAGACCAATGACGGAATATGAGGTCAGGTTTGAATTATACCAATTCCTTCATGTTCCTGAGATGCCTCGTAAGCATTGGGTTGATGGCTTTGGGTGGGTCATAGCGGAGCACTTGTATGACTTCGTGAAGCAGAAGATTAGAAGTCTTGTTTCCTATGCCACATATTTGGCTTTGTCGGCAGATGAAACTAGTGCTTGCAATAATACTAGTTGGATTGCGATCCACGCTTATGTAATTATGAATTGGTGTCACGTGCCACTTCTTCTAACGATTCAGAAGATGGAATCTGATGGTGCAACTTCGAGTAAGTTGACAAGTGTCATCACAACTGCCTTGAGTTTAGGGGGTGGGGTCATAGATTCTGAAATTTCCTCGAAGCTACTTTGTTTCAGTGCAGATGGGGTCAACACTTTCTAGGGTGTCAAGAATGGAGTCACAACCCAAATCAAGGAGAAGAACGCTCCTTTTGCCACTGGAGTTCACTGTTGTGCACATCACCTAAATCTTGTTGCGGAGTCACTTTTTTCACTAACAGTGATGCACATAGTTGAAGAAGTCCTCATAGTGACACATAGTTACTTTGCCCATTCCCCGAAGAAGGTAGCTGAATTTAGAGCTCTATCTCAGCAATTGGAGTCCAAAGGCCTAAAATTACTTAAGAATGTCAAAACTCGATGGATAAGTTGTCTTTCTCTAATTCGGAGACTGCTGGCAAAATATAAAGGTGTCATTGCTATGATGCATGTAGATAAGAATGATAAGAAGTAGGGGCAAAAGGCTCGGGTGAATTTCACTTTCTTTTTTTCTTTTTCTTTTTTTGGACAAATTTGATACTTTGTAAGTTTTAAGTATACCATTCTTTTTTCTACATGGTTTCTTAATTTAAATATTCTATTTTTTTTCTTCATATGCTAGGTTTGTTATGGTGTCCATTTTTTTCTAGAGATGCTTTTTTAGTTATAGTATTCTTTTCTTTTCTTTACGTGCTTTATTGGTATTCCATTTTCAAGTTCTTCACAAACTTTGTTAATTTTGGCATTGTGTTAGTGTCATGTGCATCAACATGTTTGGCACTTTGATAGCTAGTAAGGTACTTTACTATGTATCAAGTCGTCTGATATTGTTGGCTTCTCATTTTTGTAGGCAAATCTAGCCCTCCTCTTGGATTCCTACGTCCTCTTGGGCATGTTGGCAATCTTGCCAATGTTGGAGGCAGTTGACACACTTATACAATGGGCACAAAAAAGGGATGCCTTCATCTGTGACTTTGTGGGGGCTCTAGGCACCTGCCAAAGCAGCCTTTTTTCATTTTACCTAAATGCAGACACTACATTTCGTAAAGATGAGTTCCATGTTTACAACCAGGTTTTGCAGTGCTCCCACGAGTAGATTTTGATGAAGTGGGATGCAAATTTGAACCTGCCTTGTGAAACACTGACGTTTGTAGTGGGTGGGGAGACATTATATGCCATGCATGATGGCACCATGGTGCACCGTGAGGGATATGCTGCCATTATTGCTTTTGTGCAGAATGATTATAAAGGTCAGTTGTGCTCTTTCTATTTTTAGTTTTGATCTTTGTAATTGAGCTAAAGTTAATATGTTGGTTGTTTGTGAATTTCTAGACCAACATTTTCTTTGGAACCAGTTCATCAATGGCTCTTCATATTTTTTATTTTAATATTTTCAATGGGCATGCTACCTTTTTCTTGTACAGAGGCTACATGGAAATTGATGGATGAGATGGCGAGCAGGTTTCCTAATCATGGCTTGATGGATGCTTTAGGGGTTGTATACCCGCAATACTGGCTACAAGGGGACTGCTCAACCAGCTTCTGGAAGCACCTTGATATCATCAAGAATTTCTATGGTGAGCCCAAGTGGATCGTTGAAGGTGATGAAAAGAGGTTAGTTCCTGCTATCCTTGACAAATTCCTATTGGAGTCGGAGCAACCTTTGTTCAAGATTTCCATGATTGCAAATGCGCATGCAACCATGGAGCAACCATCAATGATTGGCCCAACCTAGCAACTGGTGAACCTGCTAACTAAATTATGGAGGACCTTAGATGCAAATTCATCACTAGGCAAGAACTTCGGGGAGTGTGGAAGATTGCCATGGTCTACGTTTTGGAGAGTGTGGAAGATGAGCAGACTCTCTCCGCTTAGTCTTTCCTCAAAGATAGGTTGCGCAATAGGTTGGATGAGCACCTTGGGGTGGTTGTGGGCATGCATTGTCAAAATGTGTTTACTCTAAAAAATTTCCTGTATGATGATTGTTTCAAGCAATAGGCTTTGGCCACTGAGCGACAACGTTATGTGGTGATTGTGTGACATTCACTCTAGATGAAGAGGTAGTACAGGAGTGCAAGGCTAAATTGTGCAGTTGTGACTTGTTAGTTGAGTCCTTGAGCAAGTAGGTGATAGATTTTAAATTTCAAATGTTCTTTTGGTAGCCATGTGGTAAATTTGTTGCTCTTTATCACAATCTCAGTATCTCACACAATTAAGACTTTCAATCTAGATGTTGCATTGCTAAAATGTTGGCCCCGTTGTGCTAGTTGCTGAGCTAGGAGGCCTAGGAGCATGTTCTTTTAATTGTGTTTTTGACTCTAAATTCCAGTTTGTGGCAAATTTGTTTCTTCTTCTCTTGGAATAAAGTAGCTATTTTTGTGATATATGTTTCCATTGTATTGCTAGAATTTCTATAGGATTTTTCATAACAGAAAAAATGCAGCCTAAAGTAATATAAAATTGCACATTTTGCAGCCTAATTTCCAACACACTTTAATCCTTGGTCGCCACTTTGTTTGACACCCCAAATTCAAAAAAAGCCAGTATCATCAAATTCAATGCAAAAATCTTATTTTGAAGCCTCTAACTTGTGAAAAAAATCGAAAAATCCAATACAAAAATAGCCAGATGGTTTGTTTGCATTTGGTGTCCAACAAGAAAGAAGCACCCTGCACTAAATGAAAAAAACAACACTGGGGTGATTGGAAAGGGGTCGCCTCCCTTAGTAGGAAAACAGCCGGTGAAACTCAAAAAACTTCCCGAACGCTGCTTTGAAGTGTCGCTGATCTGAGCAAGGAAAATTGCAGATCATGCCCTGGCCACACGCAGAGCCCAACTATAATAACTTGAAAGTTTGGTGTAGAGAAGTCAGCACGCTATCAATTCCTGCAACTTCCGCATCTGGCCACTAAGTTATCATCTACAGTACCATTTCTCCTCTAGCAAGTAGCAACCAAATGTCGGTGATGGCATATTCAGTTGGAACTAAGTAACAGTACCGAAAATCTTATTCATTTCAGCTGACAGGACGGAGGACGTTAAATCGTGCAAACAAACTGGGCCCCGCAGGGGAAAACGCAGGAACTTTTTATTTTTTGCACATTATTTTTTTTGCAAATTCGGAGTTCATATTTGCAATCACAGACCTCAAATTAGCTATGAGAGGTCTACAACATACCCTAGACACGGCTCAAAATAGGGGGCAGTTTTTACTTTTACCCCAGACAAAACACAAAATGCCCCTACGGGGTCCAGTTCATATGCACGATTTAACATCCTGCACAGAGGATGGTACAAGACAGCTGGAGTGAAAATTGTAATGGTTTTTCATTTGTGTCAAAAAAAAATTATAATAGAGGTTTTTAAACTATTGATTGTAAAGTGAACCCCAATTTGTAGAAGGGTGTCAGACGATGGTTTAACCCCTAAATGCCCAAGGCCTTTTTTGAGCTTCTAGAAATTTGCTTTAAATTGAATAAAAAGCCAACATTTTGATAAGCTTTATCAATTTCTTTTTAAGTGTAACCGTACATATTCAAACAAGATATGTTGGAGATTACTGAGGAAAAGATAGCACAACAATACCACTTATGGATTGAAAGATTACAATGTTTGATCATGAGTGTGTTAAAACTACAAAAGTGACTTGAAGTCTTGCAATCCTCTTTTCACAAGTTAAATCTAGAAAGTTGGTCACCAAAAGCATATGAGGTTAAGGGAATTAACATGCATAACTTCAATCAATTTATTGTTTCTCAAAAGCTACTCTACAATTTTTTAAATGAATTTTTACTGTGATTTTTCCTCCAAGGTCTAGTGTTTTTGAGGCTCATTTCCAAGAGCCCTTAACACTATAGAAAATCAAGATTGCCATGGGCACCCTTGCACAAAATCTTGAATAGAAAAATCATAATCAATCATTTTCAAGATTGGATTTTTGATGCTTAAACTAAACTTCAAAAAGAAGTTTTCAACAATACAAACTACAAATAATAGCAACTTGGTTAGGTTTTATTTAACTTCAAAGTTTTGCAAACACCAAATTTTTGGTGCCTTGGGCATTTGGGGGTTAAGAATATGTGCAAAAGAAACATAGCACCGGACTCCATTACACCAAGTTTGGGTGCTTCAAGGAGTTTTATTCTATATTTTTTTCAAACCTTGGCTCATGGTCCCTCATTGTATACATTTTACGATTAACTTTTTTTGTTTTGTTTGTAGACAAATAAAAATAAAAATATATCACTCAAGAAGTTTTATATTTTTTTTGTAAATCTTCAAAGTTAGAATTTGAAGAATCTTTATAGTGTAAAATTGTTGTATCTTAAATTATCTTTGAAAAGATTCAAAACCAATAACTAATTGTTCTATTATTTTTCAACTATATTACAATTTGGAAAATGTTGAAGACATTCCTTAGAAATAGTTTAAACTTATATTCATTTGGTTACAATTCAAAAGATCCTTGCATGACATAATTTGGGGGGAGGTAAAGAGGGAGGGTTTTAGATATTCCTATCTTAATTGTTAATTGCTTGAAAGGAGGACTCAATCACCCATGTTGTGCAATTCATGTCAATATAAAACCTCCTCTATAACCAAGCATAGTAAAGAACCATGCCATGACAAATTACATTATATTGTGTTGTTGGGCTATGACAACGAAACAATAAACAAAAATATATTTTTGTTGCAACATTAGGTTGAAGAAAGGTTTGGGTGGTCATGTAATGTATCTCTTCCATCAAACTACCAGAGAGCAAATGAAGCAATCACTATGGATTCAATTACTATGCAAATTATATTTCAACAAGAACCATTGGTCTTGAGCAAATATGGATAAGTGTATAGGAATGCTCAATTAGCATGGATTCAATCTAGGAACCTAAACAAACACAAACATGGACACCAAACATTGTATATAATGCAATGCAATACTTGCATTTAAAAAAAAATTCCATCTCAACCAAAAATGCAAAAATTATATGATTGAAGATTTTAACAAAGGAAAAGGTAAGCCTTTAGTTTATTTTTTTAATAAAAATAATAATATTATTATTTTAAATTTTGGTACACATTTGTCAGAATTAGTCAATAATTTATAGGAAGAAACTTCTTTGTGCATTCAATAAATATCCATGGCTGATTTCCTAAAAGTTTTTGAGTAGATGAAAATTGATTTCAAAGAAAATAAATGCCACTAAGACGTGGAACTTGATGATATGAAGACATTAAATCAACCAATTCCATTCTATCATCATTAGTAGAGCAATATACACTCCAAAATATAACATTGCTCACCATTACTCTTTGTTTCCTTTAACTCAACAGAAGAGCTAAGTATCTAGGAAAAAATGTTATGAAGTGGCCAAACCATTCTACACAAGGAATAATCTTTATTCTTGAAATCATTACACTTGAACCTCTTGTAGTGTTTTGAGGACCACATGCTATGTTTAATAGTGTTCTGAATGCAAAGCACAAGGTAAATAATAAATAGAATCATCCATGCATATCTTTATATTCTTTAAATGAATATTTGAATGTTTAATTTTGAAAGAACAAGACCTATCACTTAGGTACTTTGCCAAGAACGATCCTAGTTTTTGACCAATAGGTGCATTCTTCATTTCTACAATAATCTTGAAAATCCTCCATTAGTCAATTTTTGACCTCAACTTCCTTTTACTTAGGCTTCACTTCTAAAGACTAGAGCCCATGATTGTGTAGTCAAAGTTGAAAGTCCCACATTGCATCCTCCATTTCATTTCTATTTATGGATGAAGTTGTAAGGTTTTAATTTTTATATGTGAAATCAAATATCAAATATATGTCATAAAAATTTCAAATTACAATGAGTTTAATTTTGAAGTAGAAATGAAGAAAATTTATATCAAATACAAAAAATGCTTAAGTAATCTCTAAATTTTAGAATAGAAGTACATTATAGTGTAGAACGTTTGCAATACAAAGAATTCTTTTGTACCACATTATATTTAGAAATGTAGTTATAGATCTTCAACTTCAAACTTCAATGAAATGCTTCTTTTAAGGAATTTTTCAAAATTTTCAAGAAGAATAGAAACTAAACTTTAGAAGCTTTGTTTTGATAATTTTGCTCAAAAGAAAAAGGAAGCATTTTGAAGGTCAAAATGAAGTTCTTAAGGAAGGAAAAGCTCGAAGTATTGAAATATACTATATAATGTACCATTTTTTTGATAAACTATCTTATGTAAAATTTGAAAATGACTACTGAAAATGTCTTGAATTCAAATCAATGAATTGGCTATAGCATCAAAGAAGTTGCAAACTAAAAATCCTATGATGATTATCCATTCTTCAATATGTACAAAGGTTGTTTGACCATGTAAAGGATAGAAATCATCTGTGGCATCCTTCTAAGATTGAGAGTTAAAATAGTAAAGGTTGGAATATTACTAACAATATTTGGGGAGAATCATGGGTTATTTCATTGTTAGTTGATGCTTTTGGAAAAAAACCCATTGGAGTGTGAAAATGGAGGATCCAAAATCGGACAACCAACCAATGTAGAAAAAGAAAAGGTGGATATGTAGTTGCCACTTTCATGAAATTGTTAGATTTTAGCTACTTAGTTTTTCAAATCCGAAGCTAATACTCGGTTCGCTAGAGGTAGATATATTCTTGGACAAGACGAGTATTGGTGTATTGCTTACAAGGCATGTATTGATTCAAGGTTGGCTATTGAAATGCTTGGAGTACTTAGACATAACGAGGGTGGATATTGTTTTAGGATTGGTTGTGGTGACCAACCCCGACTCCATTGTCCGTGCCCAATGTAATGAAGTTTGGAGTTTAGTTTCAAAACTAGCACATCTTTGAAAGAAGAGAATTGTAGCCTTTGCAAATTTAGAAGTCAAAGGAAATTGATTGGTGAGAATTTGATACTAGAGGAAATGAACCTGGAGATTTTTGATAAAGGAAGGATGCAACTGTGCCCTTGGCAACAAACCTACTTTTTTCTACAAAGAGGAGGTAAATTACTAGGATAGCTCTAAACTTCTTAAATGTTGATTGCTAAACTATCAATCTCCTTGTATGAAGATCTAATTTGTCACTCTAGTGAATTTCCAGGTCAAATTCGTAGGGATCCATGTCACCTCACACCATTCACAAGATGATATGTGACTGACTTAATTTATGCCAAATTTGACCTTCACATAGGGTATTATGATTTTTCAAAAAAAAACCCAAAATTATTGACACGAATGTTGACGATGATATAGAGTAAAGTTGCCATTTACCACACACATCCAAAAACCACACAACAATCTTTGCCAATTACCATACACTAACTGCATGATGCAACTACCAATTCAATTGCTATAAGAATAAAATTTTGTATCATAGCCCAATGACTGCATACTGTGCGGTGAAGGGTTGCAAGGAATTTTTAACTAAACTATAGCTTCATCACCTTTATATTGCAATAAAATTTGTTGGAAGAAATCTTTTTGCATTCTATTTTTTGAAGGTGAATCTTAACATGACATTTAATGATCATGTCAAATTTCCAAACATGCAAGTCTCTATATTTATATGGAGAAGGATTTGAATTTTGTCCGTGCGGTGATTGGCAAGTTTACTATACTAATTTTCCGCCCTCACTGACAGGATAACCAGAGTAATGGGATGCAATCCCCATCATTGGATTGGATCCTACGTTGCGGAATTAAAATTGCGAAGAAGAATAATAGAATCATCCGTAAGCGCGCTCAGAAATCAGAATAGAATATTATTGGAGCTCATCCCGATTCAGCGAACGCGGTTACTTTTCGTCATTATCAGTCGGTCGGTGTCCATTTGTTTAATGCTGGAGTTACAGTTACTTCAAAGGAACTTGCTTTTGGATCCTCCTTTGCCATTGCGGAGCCTCTGAAGATCTAGATTCGTGCAATCACTGGTTTTCTGTGTCACAACAAACTCGAAGTGTCGGTTTTGTGTGGTTCGTTATTTTGGCAACAGTAAGTGCGTGAGTGCGTTGTGGTTGCTTCTGCTGCAATGGAGGGGTTCTTCAACGCCCTCAAGAGCTCGGGGCTCGCGGATGCCGTGAAGGACATGGCCATGGACGCTCTGCATCTCAACGATGACAAGAAAGGTAATGCTGTGTGATCGATTAATTAGGCCGCGCATTGAATCCCTGCATTGCAGATTGCATTTGTGGTTGTGAATCTGGTTGTGGTGAATGGAGTCTAGGGTTTGTCTCAATTGCTAGACAAGTGTATTGGCTTGTGTTTTTGAGAGCGAGGGATGGTTGCGAGATGTCGCTTTGTAGACGAGTTTGACTTTCTTTGCGGTATCTACTCTGGATTTAACCGTAGCTTGAATAGCATGACCGGAGGGATTGCTGTAGGAAGTAATCGAGGAATTTCTTGGAGGTTGGTGTCACTTTTGTATGGCTATAGAACCCAACATACCATAGAGATGCTTCTTCCCTATCTAATGCTTTGAAATTCGGGCATCTGAAGACCCCATTTTTGTTCTTTGATGTTCTTTGAAGACCCTTCTAAATTGCAAACTCTACAGAGCAGAGAGCAGAGTGCACAGGGTTTTTGATACGACCAAAATGGTCTAATTAAAAATCGAGGAAAAAGGATTTCTGAGACGTTGATCTCATTGACCTTTGGTTTTTAGAAATACGCTAAGGTCTCTAGTAGGACTCTGTCGCTTTCCATACCGTATTTAATGCCAGGTTTGCACGGCGGGTCCTCTATATCACTGCCCCGATTCGCATTCTCTTTCCTATAAATCTGCATCCCTGTGCTCCTCCCGACTGGCCACTAAATTTTCGCACATTGGCGGACACCTTTCGTTGT
This sequence comes from Straminergon stramineum, assembly GCA_963920665.1. Taxonomy (NCBI): domain Eukaryota; kingdom Viridiplantae; phylum Streptophyta; class Bryopsida; order Hypnales; family Calliergonaceae; genus Straminergon; species Straminergon stramineum. The sequence continues at coordinate 14,935,884 of OY987267.1, read as the reverse complement.
CCGTTCCTTCAGCTTCGAATAATTAGAAAATATCTCACTCCTTGGTTGAAGTTGCTTTGTCCGATCCAGAGAATTGAATGCGGGACAAGCAGCTGATGGGTTTAGTGCGAGATACACCATGTGAAGGGATCAGACTGGAAGCTTTGTTTCTGATGGTGTGACTTAATTAATCTTGGGGTGAAATCATGTGTTGCGCAGGAGAGAATGTGAACTCACAGCCGTCGCGACGCGGGAGGGAATCATCAGGCTCCTCGTGGGGGCCTACCCCACAAGAAGCTGAATCCGGTGATTCGCAACCCGAGTGGCGCCGGCAGTCACGTCCGTCACGCAATGACGACGACGAGGAGCCTTCTGAATCAGCATGGCAGCGTCCTCGTCCATCTCGCAACAACAACGAAGATGACTACGAGTCTTCTGAATCTGCATGGCAGCAGCCACGCCCTCCCCGCAACAACGAAGATGATGAGTCTTTGCAACCTGAGTGGCGCCGTCCTCGCCCAGAACGCGAAGATGAGCGACCTTCGGGAGGCAATTGGGCTCAGGTACTTGGGTGGGATAATTAAGCTGTTGATGAGATCTTTCGTCTTGCTCTAGAAAAGACTTCAACTCGCGAATGGAGACTAGAGTCTGGACTGCTATGGCTCCAACTCGCAGTCAGCTTTGTCAACGGGAACACTTTTGTGTGCAACATAGTTGTTCTGGCGTTTGTCTGACAGTGATCAACAAACACCCCTCCTCTGTCAGATAAGATCCGGTTTGACATTGTCTTGTTTCGAGAAGTGAATTTGTTCGAGTGTTCCCACTTCAATATTGTTTGAACACGCGGACATTTCAGATGTCCATATAACTTCTTAAGGTGTGCTAATTAGGCAACGCTTGATGTAAATGAGGTAAATCGTTTAAGAATTGATTCAGTATCAACGCGGTGTTGTGGAGTTTTCTCGCATATGAATGTCAAGTCATCAATATGTGTATCCGTTTATGTCACACAAGCTCATTAACGACAGGAGTGATCGTCATATTAGTTAATATTTGCGACATTTCTAGAGGTTAGCACTTGCACAGCCTCCCATCTAGAACTTCAGATCTACTATGACTGGTCCTAATTTATCAGTGAGCTTTGTTTATTTGAATGTCACTGTATTGGCGCCAATTCAACAATATGGCCATAAGTTGACACCGAGTCCCTCATCTGTCAGACTCAAATAATTTTGCTGTGCAGGTGGTGGGTGATCAAGGCGACGAGACCCAAGACACCAACGGCTGGTCCATGCCCGCAGGTCGCAGGCACCGACAACGCCAACATCCGAACGACGCCCAAGCCGAAGAATACCGCCAGGAGGCGAGCGAACAGCACTACGCCGACGATGTCTCCGCCAACGTCGAGCCTTCGGAGGAAGAGCTCTCCGACCTCTCGGCTGCTTGCAACCGCCTCTGGGAGCTCGACCTGAACCGACTGACCCCAGGCCAGGACTACGAGATCGATTGCGGGGAAGGCAAGAAGCTCTACAACAAGGAAGACATGAGCGGCGACTCCCTGTTCAAGTTCTTGGATGAGGGCGTTTTTAAGCGTCCCACGTACGCTCGATTCTACCACCTCTTGGACAACTACCATGCCGACGAGGCGCAGCGGGAGGAGCTCTCCGCCACCGAGGAACGAGAGCAGGTAACACAACATTCATTTCATTTATTGGCGATTTTTGAATTAGCAAAGAAGTGCGGGTGTGCTTCTTCCTTCAGAACTAGGACAGGTCTAGGTCTGAGTTTCGTACAGCTGCACAAATCTTTGCCATTTCATTGGCAATGCTTGAATTGCAAAAGAGGAACGCGAGTGGCTCTTCCTTCAGAACTAGGACAGGCTCCAGATTTGAGTGTCGTACAGCTGCAAAAATCTTTGCTATTTTATCGGGAAGTTGCCAATTTTGATGGAACATCCTTCAGGTGGCGTTTCTGGAAGAGATCAGTCGCACTGCTCCCATCAAGTACCTGTTGCGGTACCTTGCTGAGAAGAGGATTGTGTCGGGGAACATGGAAGAGTTCAAGCAGACCTTGCGCACGTTGTGGTTTCGGTTTTATAACCGCGGTGGCACTCGTGACGCGTCTTCTGCATTCGAGCATGTGTTTGTGGGCGAGATTAAACGCCAAGAAGAGGTGTCAGGCTTTCACAACTGGATTCAGGTACTGTAGTCTCAAATGTGATTGTAGCTCAACTGCTCTAGTTGCTGAAAAGACTGCTCAAAGATTTGAATACACTCGAGTATTCCACACTGGTATTCACACATTTTGTTGCTATTAACACAAATATGTAGATTTTGGTTTCGATTTTCCTATATTTTGCCACATGAGACCACTGCTCTCCCGCACCTTTAACTTCCAAACTGAGTTTCCTTTTCGTTCTCTTCAAATTTGGAGATCTAAATCGTCTTAGTGTTAAAATGGTGATTTCTTTGTCTTTAAAAAGCACTTTTCCAGACGTTTGTAGTTATCCAAAGTAGAACCTCAAAGAGGCATTAGTTCATCAAAGAGGCTTTAGTTCTTAGGGCTCTCTGTACTTGAATGCCACAATTTGGCGCTTTGAAGCGTTCCATCTTAACGAATATGACCATGTAATCATTCTTGGTGTGCCTAACTAGTTGATCTATTGTGTTTCTCACTCTCAGTTCTACGTGGAGGAGGCAAAAGGAACTGTTAATTACCTAGGTTATATTCTTCCAAGGAGGCGCGGTGAGGATTTGGTAAGTGTTTGCATTTGTGTGCATCCCTCTCATGTACTAAATACCGGTTTTCCGAGGTGGTATTTGGACATAACCTTCTCTTCCAGAGTAAATCGGGCTCTCTTGTAGCGTTGGGGAGGGTATTGGCTACGACTCGGAATCATCCAACAACAATTTAGCACGGATTGATGTGGGGCACAGAATTGGGATGCTTGTCGGCGATTGCTCTCCAGTGATTGTGACTTTGTGACATTGTGATTTTGTGGTTGATTTGTGCAGCCGGACTCCCAGTCACAACTTCTGACCGTTCAATTCGAGTGGAACGGCGTACGAAAGGATCAAAGTAGCTCCCTGGTGGGCGTGAGCCCGGAATTTGAGTTGGCATTGTACACTTTGTGTTTCTACGTCGGACAGGAAGATAATTATGTCGATTTGGGCCCTTACAAAGTGAATGTCAAGTGCTACCATATGGGCGAAGACAGAATTGGCTCTGTCTTTCCAATCGCACTTGATTAAATCTAGGCTCTTGTGGGTAACCCAAAAAACAAGTGTAGAACGTACAATGCAGAAGTGGAAGGGTGCCAATCATGGTTTAGGGTTTCAGTAGACCTCTCCAAGCATGCCACCAATCGAAAGTACCTGCGTGGCTATGAAATACAACTCTGGGTTTGAGGCCTGGTCTTTGCAGTAGGTTGTAGAGGAGCAGTTTGTAGCTCAATTATTCTCTTGGAATTTTTTTCATTCACTTTTTCTTAGCTGAGTGTGCTAATGGTGGAGAGCATCCATGTGCATGAATGGATGGCTGAGTTCCATCCTGCATTGTTATAAATTAACTTTTCAGCGATGAGAACTGTCTCGACAGAATGAGATTGCCATTGGGTGCAACGCTTGGAGGGATTTGAATGCCTATCAAACACAAGTGCCAGAAGGCTTGGATTGACTTGCGAGTCCACCGACACAGATGTTGAAAGATGACGGAGGACAGACAGGTCTTTAACCTGAATGTTGTCGTCTTTGCATATTTGTAAGTCATGGATGGAGAGTTTCTGCTCCTCGGGCTCTGCATTATTCGCAATCGGTAGTGTGGCACGGGCGAACCGCCGTCAAGTCCCTTTGGAGATGATTCTCTTGGGTCACCCATCTTTTCTTGCCATCTTCAAATCTTCACACAAAGCCCTCTATTTGTATGTGGAGGTCGAGTACAGTTTCTCATTTGTGTACTCATAGCATTCTTGAGGAATTGCCTCAACAGTCAGCACCTTGGAATCAATGAGATGTGGTGGCTAGGGTAGTGTTTAATTTTTAGGCGAATAATCGCCAAATCCTTACCCCCTTCATATATGGGCGAATGAAACACTCTGAAAAAAGGACATGATCAGGCCTCAATCGTCAGACCCGGGCACATGGGAGGCAACATGTCGCCTCTGATGCGATGATTTAGGGTGACATGGCGCTTGCACTGGCCAAAAGTTGTCCCTCGTGACGACAGAAGCTGCCACTTGTACTTGTTATTTTGCCTAAACCATCTTCACAATCGAGTGCCTTACGCCAGCTGAAAACTGCCATTTCTGTGTAAACATCGCCACTGGGTTCTCCTAATCCTGTTGATGGTGTGACCACCTGCGTTATTATTGCTTGGGATTTCTGATCGTGCTGTAGGGCACGCTGCACTTGCCTTCTGTAATTTGCTTTAGGTATTAACGCCGTTGGAGTGCAATGCTGATTTAGAGACCTTACCTTGATTCAGCTGTGGAGGGTTTTTTTGGTAACCGATTGTAATAATAGTTGCTGATTGCTGCCGATGTCGGACAATGCGTGGCGATGGGCAGATTGCGGGTGGAGGGAGGGACGCAAGACGACTGAAGACGACAGCCGCTTCGTGCTTAAATGCAATGCCGATCAGGGAGTTCTTTCACGCTTTCGGTTGTTCCTGCCACTGGTGTCTTTGCAATTGCGTTCACGCTGTATGTTGTTTTTTGTCTTGTTCGTACGTCTTGGCGAAGGGGGGAGAGAAGATACAAGCTCCGCTTCGCAAGTTTCTGTATGAGGGTCGTGTCCCCAGTCGTGAGGGAAGAGACCCCGTTGTGCTGTCAGAGGAATTGGTTGTGCTAAGCAATAACTCGGTTTCGGTACCCTGTTGCCTTCCGCTTCTACTACCGATGACTCTGTCTGCGTTGTTTTGACCCTTGCGAAGGCATCACAGGCCGATGTTCTCGTGCTGGATCCGAAAACTGCTTCTCCCTCTCATGAAATTAATAGCAGAGAAGGTTGAGAAAATTTACGAATGGACTAGGCACTTCTAGGATTATTGGGCTGCCAAGCTGCCTTGGGCAGAGGCTGTAGTCGGAGTGGACAGCTGCATTAGTCAAGTTAGATGCAAAACGTGCAGTGAGGTAGAGGGCAGAGAAAAACTACTCGTTCCAAAAATCTACTAATTGTGGAAACATACTGGTAGGCGCAAGACTCTGTGCACTAGAGCGAAACCCGTCGTTTTTCATTGAGGAGATCCGGAGCTTTGTCGCTTCTCACTGAAAATGATCTATTGTTAGTATCTAAGTCGGACCCTCGATTTGTCCGTTGTGACTTTTTTCACTCACCCCTCGTTTTGTCGCTATTTCAAGGAATGAAAAGCGACGGATTTCGCATTAGTGGTGACATGGGGAAGATTAGGCATGGAGAGTATTACTACCTCGGCACTAACCAACATGTGAAAAATAACCGTATTTTTTTTGCCAGGGGCGTTGACACAATGGTGCAGAAGGTAGTCCTCGGGATGGCGAAGGGGCGGAAACTCGAAGTCATACAGATGACGGTCTCCTTCAACGTGCTTTGGCATGGGCGGCCAACGTCGGAATACATGGCCGCTGAGGTAACCTACAGTTCCAGTTGAACGTTGGTAATCTGCCGAAGAAGCATTGGAGTGAACGCGTTGGCTGGGAATTTGCTCAATCTATGGCGGCCGTTTGCACTGATCGATTGAAGTTGGAGCTACAGAAGGCACGATTCATCGCGGTATCGGTGGGCAAGGTCACGGCAGTCAACCACCACCTATGGTTGTCCTGCCATGAGTACACATACTCTAACTTCACTCGTCATCCTATGCTTCTATGCATTTGTCCGATGGATCAAGATGTCAATGATTAAAAATTTGTATGAGCTCACCTTTGAGAGGCTCAGTTGGCATGGAGGGTCGTTGGAGCAGGAGATCGGGGAGAAGCTCATATCGTTTGGGGCTGATGGAGCATCTGTTTTTCAAGGGACCCGCTTGGGCAGTTGAAGCAAAAAGCAGCGCCTTATGTTAACGGCCCACAGAACAAACCTCGTTGTGAAGGCTTTGTACTATCCGCCCTTGGTCCATAAGCTGGAGAGTTTGTGCAAGTCACTTTACTCAATACTTTACCAACTCACCCAAGCGACACCGTGAGTTTACTAAACTTGTTGAAGTTGACCTCAAGATTCTAAACAACGTTGCTACCCGATGGGTCTCCTTGCTTGATCGATCCACTGAAACGCGTAATGGGCGAGTACAAGACCTTGATCGTCAAATTCTCTCCGGATTCTGCCCTAGAAAGTGCTGCAAAGAGAAATCTTTTCCTTTTCTATGACGTGAGTATTTTGTTGGCATTACTGTGTGTCTTGCCATTACTGGAGTCCATTAAGAGTCTCATTAAGTTTGCGCAATCTGGGTAAATCTTTGTTTCAGATTTCGTGACAGCTGTGGAGATTTGTCAGGCCGAAATTTTTGAAATGTACTGTGATCCATCGACTTCTTTCCGTAAAACCCACTTTCAACTGTTCTCGGATGTGGTTAATTAATTACCACACCCATACCATCTCTCAAAAGTGTATAACTGTTTTGAACATTGGGGCGAAAAGTTTGCCCTTTCGCATGAACGGACCCAGTTGTACTGCCCACATGGTGGATCCAGTCCCAGGCTTGCAGAAACCTGTGAGCAAGGAGTCTTTTAAAGAAATTATTTCTTCAGTGAAAGGGAATGCATTGCCGCAGATGAGCTGCTAATCGCCCAATTGGACAATCGCTTTCCCCACATCGACATAATGGAGGCTTTCGGCATTGTCTTTCCTCGGCACTGGATACAACCTAATTGTGAGGAGTTCTTTTCCTTGCATCTGCAGGTCCTCAAGAAGTGGTTTTCCAAAACCATGTCCGTTGTTTTCGAGAGTGGGGCTGATGCACAAGAGAAGCAGATGGGAACCCCCTTGGATGCCCGCAACATGGACATTCAAGCTCCTCTAATCAAGATGACGAGAAATCACACGCTGCAAAGGCAATGGAAGAGCCGTATACAACTAACCATGTGACCCAGCTTTGGTAGAAGTTTGGTTGCAACGCACTACTTTTCAGCAAGCTCGGTGAGTAGATGAAGGTGGCGGAAATCGCGGGAACTGCGGTTCTAGGAAGCGTGGAGGACGAGAGGACTTTTTCGCCCTTGGCGTTCTGCAATACCAAGGTTAGAAACAAACTAACTTATAGGGAAACCTTGACAATTGCATTAGGATGTTTTCCCAGAACTTCTACACCCTAGATAGCTTCCTGTATGCATTAACCCCTAAATGCCCAAGGCCTGTTTGGAGCTCCTTGAAATTTGCTCAAAATTGAACAAAAAGTCAATTTTTTCATAAGTTGTACCAATTTCTTTTGAATTGTAATCGTACAAATTCAAACTAGACATGTTAGAGATCACATAGGAAAAGAAAACATAACAATATCATTTACAAATCGAAAGATTCTAATGTTTGATCATGAGGGTGTAAAACCTATGAAAATTTTTCAATTCACTTTTTGCATGTCAACTCTAAAAAGTTGGTCACTAAAAAAATATGAGGTTATAGGGCCTAGTATGCACAACCCCAATCAATTTACGACTTTTCAAAATCTATTCTACAATTTTTTTAAATGAATTTTGAATGTGATTTTGCCTCTAAGATCTAGTGTATTTGAGGCTCAATTCCAAGAGCCCTCAACACTATGGGAAGTCAAGATTGCAATGGGCATCCTTGCACTAAATCTTCAATAGAAAAATTATAATCCTTTATTTTTCAGATCAACTTTTTGATTCTAAAACTAGACTTTAAGAAGAATTCTCCAAAAATATAAACTACTAATAATAGTAATTTGGTTGGGTTTTACTTAACTTCAAAGTTTTCAAAACACCAGAATTTGGCGCCTTGGGCATTTAGGGGTTAAGAGCAGGATTCAACTCCCCATGAGTTTGATAATTCTCATAAATAACAACTAGACCCACGTGGCCGAGAGCCAAATTCGTCCTTCCTGTGAAGACAAAATCATCACCTCAGACAGATGCTTATGAAATAGGAAGATCCACTCAATTTTTTGTTTAACCCCTAAATGCCCAAGGCCTTTTTTGAGCTTCTAGGAATTTATTCTAAATTGAATAAAAAGCCAACATTTTGATAAGCTTTATCAATTTTTTTGAAATGCAAATGTACAAATTCAAACAAGATATGTTAGAGATCACTTAGAAAAAGATAGCACAACAATATCACTTATGGATTGAAAGATTATAATGTTTGATCATAAAGGTGTTAAAACTTCAAAAGTGACTTGAAGTCTTTTGATGCTCTTTTCACATAGTCAAATCTAAAAAGTTGGTCACCAACTAAATATGAGGTAAAAGGGCCTAACATTTATAATTTCAATTAATTTATGGTTTCTCAAAATTTACTCTACAATTTTTTTGAATGAATTTCTAATTTGTTTTTTCCTCTGAGATCTAGTGTATTTGAGGCTCATTTCCAAGAGCCCTTAACACTACAGAAAGTCAAGATTGCAATAGGCCCCCCTATGCAAAATCTTGAATAGAAAAATCATAATCAATCATTTTCAAGATTGGGTTTGGGATGCTTAAACTAGACTTCAAAAAGACATTTAAAAAAATGCAAACAACTAATAATAGCAACTTGGTTAGGTTTTATTTAACTTCAAAATTTGGCAAATACCAGATTTTGGTGCCTTGGGCATTTAGGGGTTAAAATAAAATATCACCAAAATAAGAATGAACAAATAAAAATGGTTTGGGACCAATGCAAGATTTCTTGTAATATCACTAGAGCGAAACCCGTTGTTTTTCATTGAGGAGATCTGGAGCTGTGTTGCTTCTCACTGAAAATGATCTATTATCAGTATCTAAGTCAGACCCATGATTTGTGCCTTGTGACTTTTTTCACTCACCCCTCGTTTTGTCGCTATTTCAAGGAATGAAAAGCGATGGGTTTCGTAGTAGTGTATCAAGCTTGTTGGTACAACTTGTGCAGTTTAAAGTGACCCTAAATGAATGCAAGTGCACCAAAGAGTTTGTACTCAACTCATAGACATGTACTTACACGCCACCTTTCACAGATGCAGTGCCTTGAATCTTGGGTAAGACAATGGTGGCATTCAGCAGCGTGACAATCACTAAAAAATCACCGAGCCTTCCCCTTCCCCCTCCGCCTCCCCCACCCCACCCCACCCCACCCCACCCCAAGAAAATAGCTTCCCAGACCTGGAAGAGTTAACCTAGTAAGGACGCTGCGGATCAGAGTGGTCCAATGGATGACAGAGAACTCTTGCATGTAATTGTATGTGAGACAAAAGTGCCATTGTTCATCCTTGGAATTTTGAGCAAAAAGAGGGAGGTCTTGCACAGTAGTATGACCTCCAATTATTACTTTCTGGTTTCTTAAGGTAGATGATTCACACTGTTTCATAAAAGAAGATTTCCACGGTGACCAGTCCGTCCTTACAGGGTACCAAAATTTCCATATAAACGACGAATACATATATGGTAGGCATACGACCCTACAACTACAGCACAGTAGACACGAACCCCAAGCCCGACGTGTGTCAGTGCCGGCCTCGCGGGATTCCTAAAGGTGAGAAAACGAGGAAGCTTTGTAAAACGTGGTCGTCTTCAGCGCTTCTGGCTCGACCTCCAACTTCCGTCGCTCCTCCATTGCTCCTCCTCCGCTATGGTAAGCTCCATCTCAAGCCTCCAGAGCTCTCTTCTTTTCTCTGTTCTGCACCTCGTAAGCCTGCCTACCCTTGTTTTTAATGCTCCATACCCTTCCCCCCTCAGTTCTCACCTCTTCTAGTTCAAAGTCTGTTTGTTTCGCTGCTGAATTCGATCTCTGACGTTTTTTGACGAATTTTTGACGAATTTGATCTCTGTGGGTTCCCGAGGCTCCAATGTGACGAGGAGGTTTGCGTTCTGATGTGGTGGTTTTGATTTTTGAGCGGGGTTAGCGATTGTCGGTATTGGTGTTTTGATGGGCATTTGGAGGTACGGTGTTGGAAGGTTTGCTTGTGGTGAGGAGAACAGTGGTTTTGAATTGTTAGGGTACTGGTGGATTTTTGTGCAGGTGGAAAAGGGAGAGGGCGAACAGGGACAGGGCTCCCGTGGAAAGTGGCGATGACGCAAGAGTGGTTTGATTGTTCTGGGGGCTGAGTAGATTCGAGTTTCGGTGGTCATCGTTGAGTTTGCTTTTCTCTGTCGCGCCTGCGAAGAAGTGTCGAAGTCGGAGGACGTGGTGAAATTGTCGGTAGAGGAGAGTGGGAACGAGGTCTGGACGGTGGGCGTGAGAATTGCACGGTTCAGGTATGTTCTCGAATCCCAAATGGACGCAAGCATAACTTGAGTCTTCCTGTTCGTTTTCCAGTTTTCAGTAGGTCATAGGTAACTTTCTTTTGTCATATCTTATTTAGTTATTCTATAAACGAATCCGGTGTTCTTCACTGATTTCGGTGACATGAAATTTGTCTCCCTTCAAATTCTCTTACTTTCACTATACGATCTACGGAATTGGCCATTCTAAAAGTTGAATCGTTAGTCTTTGAGGGTTGATCATGTTGTTTCGTTTGGTTGGAGCCGGCTGGTTTGGCTGATGATTTAAAAATTCAGATATTGAACAAGGAGGAAAAAACAGGAATTCCCATAGTAGGGATGTTCTAGTCATCTGTGCAATTAGTTCTTCAAAGAAAACCTTTCCACCACCAAGCATTGCATACACACTCAGGGAATTTTTCCAAAACAAAATCGCTAAAACTCATCCATATTTCAACTCCCACCATCTTGTTCTTGATCTAAATTTTAGGCATGAACATGATTTAAAAAAAATTGAGTTCAACTAATGAACGAAGCTTACTCGACCTAGTCTCTTCGCCATTTTGAGTGTTTTTTTTAATTCATAAAATTCAGCATTTTATCACAATTTGAACATTTGGCCTATGACCATGGTCTGCTGATTATCTAATTTTAGAATGACAACGAACTTTGATTCACACCATGATGTTCTAAACTACGGAGTATAATATATGCCAATCCCCCAAATTTCAGCTGTTTTAAGCTGATTTTGTGTTTGATATGAATTTTTCTTCATTTTCTCTTTAAAAATTGCAATGGAATTTCAAAACTCCACAAAAATGTCTGAAAATTATAGGATTTTTAGAGAACATGTACTTGCATATTTGAAAAAAATAAAAAAATAAAAAAATCTACTCAAATATATGGAAAGATGGAGTATAGGAAGCAATGGATTTTTCAGGTTCTTTCCATGGTCGTAGGGTCCGACCTTTAAGGGGGTGACCAGAAGAGGTCACACTATATCAAAGCAACCGCTCCCAAACCGGGGCAGTAGTTTACATCTATCCACCGTGATGGGAGAAGTGGAAATTTTCCACCTGAGCTTTCAATTCAGTGTGCACACTGAATTCAGGGATCAAACGTTGAGATTCATTAGTCGGAGAGCCTGGCCCGGGTTTCTGCCAAATCCTTCGAGCCTAGCAACCTGCTCCTCGTGCATCGGAAAGATTCAGTCGATGCTACTGATGAGTGGCGGTGACGCTCCACTGCTGGAGTTGCTGGATCGTCTGCATCAAAGGACGCTTTAGGATTGTTTTCGCTTTTGCTTCCTCGTGTCAGTGGCGCTTGTGGGGGATGGGAGGAGACGCACTCCAACACTGCCCGCTTGCTGTGGCACCCCTCCCTGTCGTTGATTTTTTGGTGGCACTCGATCTTAGATCTGGAGAATATCTCAGGACTACTCGTCCCTGTTGAGCACTCCATCTCTCGGACTTGGAGCCTTCTGTTGTTCAAGCTCTTTGCGCTCATTCCCTGTAACTCAAGAAGAATCTTTTGTGTGCCCTGGTTTGAATCTTGTGCGTCCACCCTCTAGAGAAGAACAAAAGTGTCCATTGAGGAGGATTGCGTAAATGTCCAAAGGAAATTGTTTGCGTTGAGAGGGGTCCAATTGTCCATGCTCCATTCAGAGCAAAGGCTTTGGGACTCAAAACGACTCCCAGTAAACTGAGGGAGGAAACATGGCGGTAAGATTCCCGCTCCGAGATTTTCTGGTTCGTCGAGGTCAGAGTAGTCTGCGGACTTTCCAGTTCTCTGCCACATGTATCAATTATTCCATGTCACGGAGGATCTAAAAATCGACGGTGCACGGTATGTGTTTATTACGAGTTGGCATGACCTCATGACAGATAGTAGTTTATGTATCACACGAATGATCTTTCTAGTGAGACGGTATGCCCAATGTCTCGTGCGATTTCAGTTCCATTGATTAATGGGATTCATGGGATAACTTTCTGTCCATTAATTAGGGGATTACAGAGGTCATCAGATTGGGAGTTCGTGGAATGTCGTCTTCTCAGCATAATCTTTGTCTGTCCTAAAGGCGATCTGACCCTCGGTGGTCTAGGGGTGTTGGCTTTCTGAATTGAACGCATCTGAAAACCTAGTTGAATGGGTGTTTCCAAGCTGTATGGGTGGTCCATCTTCAATGGGTTTTGAAGGAACTCATTCTCTTCTCCGCATCACATCTCAGAATGAGTCACAACGCCCTGAGAGCATTGGGTATTTAGGATACCCACTCTCCACCTCCCTTTTAGTATGGAAGACCTGGAGGAGACAACCCCAAGTGAATCTTATGTGATGTAATGTTGTGGCGATTTTTTTTCAGGCTTGAATTGATTTGAAGCATGGAACAGGAGCACGAGCCATGGAAATGGGTATGAGTTAGTAGCACTTATACTTTGTGATATCCTCCTCCAAAGAAGTAGGAAGCATCTTGGCTCATCTGATCCTAGTAGCATATTAGAATTGTCATTGTGATTGTTGACAAAATGGAGTGTCCACCTCAATTATAAAACAAGGTTTTGTACCACTTTTATTCTTCATTGATTGGTTGGTAATTTTATTTTTGGAGGACAGGAATCACATTGCATTCCAAGCCCAAGGTGTTTTTGAGCCATAGTGGTGCCCAAAAAGGATTTGTAGAACAATTGAGTGTGGACTTGGAGAGATGTGATCGTCGTTCCTTTTTTGACAAGTGTAGAGATTGCTTGCCTATTGGAAAGCCTTTTCCAAGACGTATTTTTGAAGCCATTGAACATTGTGAAGTTGGTGTGGTCGTGCTTTCGGAGGAATTCTTCACTTCCAAATGGCCCATGTTGGAGTTGGTGGCCATGGCCAATATCCAAAGGAAGAAGCCAAACTTCACAATCATGCCCATCCTATTGGGCATTACATTTTTTCAATGTTGTGATCCCAAGAAACATGAGGAATGGTTATCACTGTGGCGAACTTGGGTTGAGAAAGATAGTAGGATTGATGTGAAAGATTGGGAGAGTGCCTTGCAATTGCTTGGCCCAACAAATGCCTTGAAGTACAACTTGGAATTGGGGGAAGTGAAATTTCGGGAAGAGATAGTTGAAGCCATTTGTGCTTTGGTTCCTTCAGGGACAAGGTTTGAAGATTCTCACATTCAAGGACGGTCACGTTTATGCCAGGTTTGTGTGCAACTCAATTACTTTGGATGCTTTTTTTATGTGCTTGTTGTGCTTATGTTTTTTGTCAACAATGATGAAGATGACATTTAATTGTCTAGAAATATCTTCTTGGAATGGTAGTGATGAACTTATTTCGTGTGAATTCCTTCATTTTAATTGATTTTGCCACCTCTCTTGGTTATTGTATAGGTGATCCATGAAAAAATCAAGGAGTCAAAGTTGTCCTTGTTGTATGGGGTGCGCATAGTAGGCTTATATGGAGTTGGAGGTATTGGCAAAACCACCATTTGCAAAGCTATGTGTAATGATTTATCGGACGAGTATTGGAACAAGGTTGCTCATGTGGAGTTGGGAAGTCAAAGTGATGAAGAAATATTTAAAAAAGTGCTAAGAAAGCTTACAGATAAAAGGCTTCAACATTTGGGAGCAATGGATGTTGACCAGGTATGATGAAATAAGCATCATTAGAATAGTGTGGATACAATTCACATTTCATATGGGGTGCATGTAGACAAGGTCTTAGGTTGATTTGAAATGTGTAGTAGTTCCATTTGTTTGTATTTCACTAAACTTCTGATGTTGTGGACTTGTAGTATCGGCACCACCTTAGGATGAATGCCAAAGTTTTTTTGGCAATTGACAATGTGTCAAGTGAAACCACCAATCAAGCCTTGACTCTTCTACGAGCAGAATATGGTTTTGGAAGTGTGATGCTTGTGACAGCACGTTCTCTAAATGAATTGGAGGCTTTGAAGATTGATGCAAGTGCATGCATGGAGATGCCAAAGTTAGGGGTCGAAGAAGCAAGGTCTTTATTTGTTTATCATGCTTTGTGTGTCCCTTCCACCTACTTGAGCAACAAAGATGACCACAAGTTGATCTCCTCTTGTGTGGAGCGATGTCATTTCCAGAAAGGTGATGGCATTGGTTGCCATTACCACCCCTTGGCATTGCAAGTGTTGGGTGAGCAATTGGGTTGTCTTAAATATGTTCCTAAACGATGGTGGTTTCACTTGGAAAAACTTAACTTTTTGAATCCTTTTGGAGAAGTTCGACACCCTATCTTTTCCATCTTGAGAAGAAGTTTTGATTCATTAAATTCCCAACATCAACTTCTCTTCATGGATGTGGCCTTGTTTGCTCCTTACAACGATGTAAACTATTTGGGGGGTGGGTCATTCAATTGGAACAGATTTGAGTGGCTTGCTATGGTACAAGGAATATCTGTTGAGGAGGTGAAGGAACGGGTGAGTATTCTTTGAATTTTTGGTTGCCAATCTTTGTATCCTTGATGAGAAGTACAATGAGTGGGACCATTTGTTGAAAAGGACCTCACAATTCTTAACTATTGAGAGTTTATTTGTCTGAATTTGTTGCTTGTCATTCTGTCAACTTTTAGTACTATACCCAAAATAGTATCTATAAGCCTATGAGTTTGAACTTCAAGTCTTGAGATGAGTTTTTAGTTGTTTGAGCCATTTTTTGCTAATTAAGATTTGGGATCAATGTAAACTTGATATCCCAATTGTCTTTCAACTTGTTCCATTTTTGAATTGAAAGACATCTTAGATTGTGGTTGAAATGTTGAAACCCTGACCTACAACCTTAGGGCTCTTAAATCTTACATAGCATCAATGTGTATGAGACTAGTGAAATTTCTTTACAGTAGTGTTTGATATTGTGTCCTTTCCTAGTTGACATCCTATGCACCAATTTTATGCAATTTGCTTTCTTTTTTACTGCTTTTGTTCATTTTATTTGCATGTAGTTGGAGAACTTGAAGAGGAAATCAGTATTGGAGAATCTTGGCGATGGTTTTGATAGAATTGGCATGCACGACTTGTGGCGTGAGTTTGCAAGATTGGAAACCAAAATTGGTGAGTTTGAGGAAAAGCTATGGATGTATGAGGACGATGCACTTGAAGAAGGTAGCTTGACCAATGGTGGTTGTTTTGTAAACATGAGGCGGATGTGTTTTTTGGATGAGGGTTTTATGAAGGTGAATGGTGTGAATTTTTCTCATTTCCCCAATGTGGTGGTTTTAAAGCTAAGGACTTCCTTGGATGTGGATGTGGATTTGGATCTAAGAGGCTTGAAACACCTCAAGATCTTGGAATTGGATTGTAATTCACTCAAACCAATGACTTCGATCAACCATGTTAGATTGGGTTCCTTGTTGAAGTTGGGCTTTCTCCAATGGTGTGACATCCCATCAAATTCACCTTGCATTGAAGAGATTGGTTGTTTGACAAGCCTTCAAGTGTTGAATTTGTCCCGATGTGGCCGTTTACCAAATCTAAGCAAGCTCATTTTTCTTCAAGTGGCTTATTTTCATGAGAATGACTCAGTGATAACCCTCACTGGCTTAAGTTCAAAGCATGCAAACTTGCAAATTTTGGATTTAAAAGGATGCCGCATGCTGGAGAGCTGCCAAGGTGTGGGTGAATTGGTTACATTGTTGGAACTTTGTCTCCATGGTTGTTTCCAACTGAAAGAATTGCCAAGCTTACAAAAGCTTAAACGGTTGCGGAAGTTGGATGTGGGCTTTTGCATCTCTCTAACAAGTCTAACAGGTTTGGGTGACTTGGTCAATTTGGTGGAATTGACTATTGCTTATTGTCAGAATCTTGTGGAGTTGCCGAATATATGCAACCTTCAAAAGTTGAGGGTATTGAACATGTCAAATTGCGAGCACATTGAATCATTGCAAGGTTTAGAAGAATTGGTGTGTTTGCAATCCCTTCGAATGTTGGATTGCACAAATTTCATCCAACTGCCAGATGTGGACAAGCTCACAAATTTGCAAACTTTGGAAATAGGTCTAAATCATGATCCACAAGCTTTGGAATTAGATCTAAATTGTGCTCTGCAAGCTTCCACAGGATGGAGTGACTTGATTTCACTTTGGGGTCAAGACGTCAAAATTGATGAGTTACATGATGGGCTTGACTTATGCAAGCTTACAAAGCTGGAAACACTCCATATTTTTGGGTGGCAAGGTAGAGGGTTTTCAAGTTTGGTTGAGTTAGTGCTGTTGGAATTTGTCACTATTGACAATTGCAAGGGCGTGTGTGTGTTGCCTAATCTTCAGAGGTTATCAAGGTTGTGCCATTTGGAATTTAGGGAGTGTGAATTTGAGGATATATCTGGTTTGATGAACGCGACGAGTTTGGAGGAGCTGGAGATCATTGATTGTGACAAGTTGGATGCTTTACCAAATCTACAAGAGCTTGCCAAGCTAGAGAGGTTGTGGGTCAATGGTGGTGTACAATTGAGAGATGTCCGTGGCATCCTTGGATTGCAAAACTTGGAATTGTTGGACATGAGTGGACATTCGTGGCTTCAAGAGAACCTCGGTTCAAACCTTCAAGCATTGACAAGCCTCCAATCATTGGATGTGTTTGGTGGTGGATTTGAAAATCTGCTATGGTTGACTGCTTGTTCACAACTTAGTAGTTTCGAATGCAAAGGGTGTCCCATCCAAGAGTTCCCAGACTTGATCAACTTCCCAAAATTGGTTTGGCTTGATGTGCAAGATTGTGTAAACTTAACTAAGCTGACTTGCACAGGGCCTTCAAGTTTAGAATTTTTCCATTTGGATATTCACGGGTGTATGAGGTTGCAAGCTCTGCCAGATCTTACAAACTCACAAAAGATGCAATGGCTCAATGTCTCCAATAGTGGTGTGTTGTTGAGTGCCCAGTGCATTCAAGACATGAAAGTATGTTGGCCTTCTATTTCATTGATCACCTAAGATAGTTCATCTTGGCCTTCCATTGATTTGATCACCTAAGATACTTCATCTCAGCCTTCCATTGATTTGACCACCCAAGATACTCCATCTCCAGTGTGACATCAAGGGCGTTCATTTGGGATTTGGTGTTGTAGCCTTGGAATGATTGCATCACTTCATTGTGGATGCACGAAGACATTACCTTGGGTCCCTCATCCCAATTGATATTGTTTCAATGGAGAGCCTTTAAACTTCAGAACTTTGGTTAGCCAATCTCATGTTGTCATGTGTCTAGATAGAATGATGCTCTAATCAAGTCAAGGTCTTAGAAACTCAAGTGGTCATTGAACTTTCTTCTTGTGAGGCTTGGGGTTGAACACATCATGGGCATTGGGGTGAAATTAGAATAGGCTTCCTAAACATTTTTTGCACATGCCTATTGGCAATTTGCACATGCACATTTCTAGCTATTCTGTATTGTCAATGGTGAAGGGAACTATAAGGTATTCATGCTATGATCCTTTGTTCCAATATTTAATGGAAGCTAGTGAGAGATACAAAGTAGAAATAATTGGGTAGGCTTTACATTTGCGATATAGGGGCAAAATGGTCCTTCAATAAGTCTTTGTGGACCCTTCTTTGTTAGATTTTTTGTTGCATCCTAAATGGAATTGAATGCATTGTCTAATTGTGATGGCCTTGATTGAGGTAAGTACTTCTTTCATCTTACTACTAGAATGTGCTCGTCTAGATGCTTCATTGGAATGTACAACTTTTGAATATGAGACCTATGGGCTTTATGAATACATCAATAACCAACAATTTGAATATGATTTTGAAATATCATAGTTTAACCATGTGGTGCCCAAAAAATACATGCTAGGAGAATTTGGATTCCTTATGATCGTACCAATATATTCCAAAACAAATGAAGTTAGTTTAATAATTAGTTCAATAATCAAATGTCTATTTAGATCATTTTTGGTGTAGTTACTTTACTGTACTTGAGAAGGTTCACCTAATGTTTCACAAGCCATTCTCTTGTTTATCTTAATATTTGTCTGCCAATTATTGGACAAAAGAATTCTATAGAGTGTCATTTTTTTCTCTTGGTTGTTTGTAGTCTATAGTGTGAAATAGTCCAATTTTGCTTGTGGTGGTTGAGGCCACTATTTGGCCTTGCTTAGAACATTCTTCTTTCAAACATTGGATCTAGTCCACATTTTTGTCTAGTGATATTGAGGGAACTCTTTGTTGTATCAATTTGACATTTTATCAAATGGTTTATTACACAACAAGCAATGTCAACCATTTAATATAGGCCTATATCTTGTTCAATAGCTCATGGATCAAAGTTGTGTGTAGTTTCTAGTATTTGATTTTTAACCCGTAACTCTCATACTACACATAACTACTAGAGTTCCTTTCGAATGCTTGAGATCTAATGAAATATTAATTCATGATTTGATTGGCAGAATGTGGTCTGTATTTGTTTGGTGCTATGGGTTGCTCATTGTGAATCAATTTTGTGCATGTATATTTTAAGAAGTGAGAGACTTGGATGACAAATAAGACACAGTAGAATTATTTAGTGCCTTATAATTGTGACAATGCAAAGAATGAGTGAAGTTTAGGTCTTGGCTTTCACACTTTTAGAGCCCAATAGGTATTAATTCCACATTATTCAATAGAATTCAAGTCACATCAATTATTATTCGGGACAATCCTTTCCCGTTTTTGGTGTCTTCTATCTATACCTAGGAGTATTTGCCAATCCTTCCTCCTTTGGACAAGAAAGAATTAGAAAAGAATTGAAGTTTGAGAAACTAGTTGCAACATTTTTAGGGCTTTAGGGAGGGACAAAAACCTTATTTTGTCATCAATCCAGAGATTCATTACATTATCAAGTTGGGTTTGCGAGACAATGTGTATCTCAGTACGAGTCTTTGGGAATACAACAAAGCTTGCCTATGAAAAAATGAAAGATCCAAGATATGGCACTTTTATCTTTTAAGCTATAAATTTAGTTCCATCTCAATTATTGGAAATCTATGACCTGTAATTTTCCATAGACTGGGTCTTATTGACCATGCATCCTAGTATTTCAGCTTCAATGTTGAAAATGTTGAACTTTTCTCTATTGTGTGGAATTCTAGTGCATTTCTAGATTTGCAATCATGATTTTTTTCTTTTTCAAAATAAATCATGTAGAAAGGAATTTATGGAAATTTGTGAAGTGTAAATTAACATAAATTGCATTCCTTTTGACCACCCATTTTAGCCTTCAAATATGAATTCTGAGAATGTTGAACTTTGTCATATTGTTTAAACTTTGAAATTGATAGTAGAGGATTCTCTTTGTTGCTTTTAGCATTTTAGCTAATATGCAAGAGTATGCCATCATTGGGATACAACCTATTAGATTTCATGAGAGAGATGAGTTTGGATACTACAACAACCAAGTGAGCCCTCTTAAAATTGAATAGTTATATCACTTCACGTATGATGATTTCTTCTAAAAACCATTGAAAGTACAAGTCATGGCTATAGACCACCATTGAAGGGATGGAAGTCATGCTCATATCTAGTGGTTTGTAGTGAAAAGACAACCAAGTGTTGATTGGGATGAGATGAATTGTTGTCAGTAACAATGGTGAATACCTTAGTGCAAATTAGATGAGGTTCCTTACAATTCCAACATCTTCTACCTCATCAAATTGGAGCATGAAGTTGAATGCTAAGTGTTCTTACACAAGAAATTATAACTTACAATGCTTTGCACTAATTCTATGGGCTTTGTACAATGCAAGGTGGTCGACGTATTAATCTTAAAATTCTTAAACACAAAATCTGGTTTTGCATGTTTAGGTTTGAACATGGACTTCATTCCTTGAACATTTATCATACTCGTGATTTGTTGTGTTTTTGAATTCTTAGTTGCATCTGTTGAACTTTTTAGTTTGTATCAATTTTCACTATTCTTTCTAGCATATTATTAGTTCCAACCTCTATTGTTCTCCAACATGAGAATCACAACAATTTTGTGTCCTAGGCTTCACCTCTAGATTAGGCTTTTTTGTCTTCTCATCCCTAACTCTGAGATGCTCGTTGTGTGTTATTTTGCACGTGTTGGCAACTAGATTTTGAGCATAATGCCCTTATAAAGAAATGACTTCTCTTCTATTTTTTAAGAATCAAAATTGCTTTTGCTGATTTCTATGGTATTTACACTTCCATGTCAATTGGGAGAAGTAGAAAAACTATATTTCATGAATACCTTTATCTTGTTGTCAAACCAAAAGCAACCAAAGAGTTCAAGTCCAGTGTTAACATTAGTTTTCGTGAAGTCAAAAACTTATTTCCCTCACTTTTCATAAGCTTCTTCCAATAATGTTGTTTGACAACTATTCCAATTTTTCGTCTCGAAACGTTGCAAACTTCCATATTAGTAGATGTCTAAGAAAAAAAATTGTCTTTTCTACAAAGTTTGGCCAAAATAATCCAATACATGGTTCAAGTACATTCTTAACTTGAGGTACAAATTGAGAATATAAACAATTGATGGAAGATATGATGTTCAATC
Organism: Straminergon stramineum; assembly: GCA_963920665.1. Taxonomy (NCBI): domain Eukaryota; kingdom Viridiplantae; phylum Streptophyta; class Bryopsida; order Hypnales; family Calliergonaceae; genus Straminergon; species Straminergon stramineum. The sequence goes on along the minus strand of OY987267.1, from coordinate 14,915,038 downwards.
ACATTATTGGGATGGATAGAATTATGTTGAAAGAAATTGTTTTGATTTGGAGATTTTAGTTGGCCCCTTTGAATCTCTAATGATATCTCCAAATCAAACTTTGAAGAAAAATTGTATATATAAATTAGACTTCTTGGATTAAAAGCATGAATATGCCAGCTTGTGGATTGTCATCTAGAGGTTTGGGTTGTCCCTTCACAAACAATTTGTAGAAGATGTTGTCCTACAAGACCACCATATATTATTATATTATTGAAGGTTGACTTTTTGACAACCAAAACTATTTGAGTTGTTTCTTGTAAGCCTCTTCTAGTCTCTTTTACCAAATAGTTTTTTACATGGATGAAGAATAATTGCATGTGCATTTTTGAGCATGGTTATTGAATCATCGTACATGCTATTCTAAGGCTTAAAAGTCATTAGATGAAATTCAACTCTTGTTAATGGCTACAAATTCCCACAAGATTGTGCGAGTTCCCCTAAGTTCTCAGATTGTGGGAACTCAACCACAGTAGCTGGTTGATGTGGCCGAAGTTTAGCTATGAGATAACAATTAAAAAATATTTTTCAATATTTTTTTTTGAAAAGAAATATTTTTTAATTTTAATTTTTTAATATTTTTTAAAATTCTAGCCAAAACTAACTGGTTCCCAACATGGGGAACCAGCCTAAAACGGCCCTATAGAGTTGTTGAAAAACATCTAAAGATTTGAAGTTTCCAAATTGTTTCATCCCATTTGTTTCTGAATAATACAATAGCACTTAAGAGAAATGCTTAGCTCTACTACTAGTATTAAAGAAGGTACCCAAATGCACAATTCTTCCTCTTATGTTTGTTGATTGTAATATTTTTAAATGTTGATTCAACAATTTTTCTCAATGTGGTCCTACAAATCAACAAACTTCATGTGGCCATTCATTTGCTTCCTTTGTGGGTTCGAAGATGTCTTATATGACATATCATATCCCTATCCACCAACAAATTCTAAGCATTTAGTAATTAAGATTTTACCACCAATGAATTTCCATGGAAATGCTTAGGAATATAGTCATCATCTTTGGTCAAGGTTGTGATGTCACTTGAGTCGGATACTTTATTACGTAATGGTTCTTGCTTTTGTCAAACAAATAAATCATGTGGAAATGGATTTATTGCCGCTTCAAATTCACCTCCTTCAAAAATCTTGTGAAACACTTGGAAGTGCATACATCGCATCAACAAAAATTTTGTGTGTAAAGTTATAATGGACACATGTCTTTTAGTTGTAAAGATCATAACCACTTGACATTCATCTATAAACACTTGAAAATGAAAATTATGAAAAAAAAATGTTAGAGTCTTGGTGGACTTATTTTTAAAATTTTCATATTTTCCCAACTTAAGTAGAAGAATACTCTTTCAAATCAAATACAATCCCTATCCACTAATATTGCGAGAGGCCTAAGAAGACATGATATAAGTTGATTAGATGCGACAAATACATCCTTCCACAAGCATGGGCATGAAATAAACTTCCACAATCAATGATGGTAGTGTGTGAGCATAAAAATATGAGCACGTGAGCCTTGAGCATATGTATAGGTAGATATCCTACAATCATTGAAAATACTTATAATAGAAACACTTATAATATAAGCATCAATGACTATGTTTTACTATAATCATAGAAGGTTTCTATAATATAAACACCTATAATTTAGTTGTATAGTCTTCTAGGCTCATGGGCTCATGCTCCCAGACTCATATGATAGCAACCCTATTTTGCAACTACTTTATCAAGCTCAATATAGATTGATGCTACATGTTGCCTATAGATGCAATGGTCCACACACACATCAGACCAAGTCCATCCTCATACCATAGTTCTACCACCTCCCCTATAACCCAAATCAATTAAAACACAATGACATTGAAATCATGATACTCCAACTTTAGAAGCACCTCGACATAGTCTCAACCCAACCACATCAAAACTTGGTGTCTTTAGGTTGAAACAATTGACCCTTTTATTTTTATTTCTAAAATAATTATTTTGAAAACTAAAAACATGAAAATATGTAGTATCTTGAAATTTTGAATCTCTCTATTATTTTGTGCATAAATTTTAGAGAATCTTTTGGAGGGCTTGACTATTGGGGAGTACATTATTTTTGTATTCTACTAATTATCTATACTTTTATTGATTTAAAAAAAATCTAATTTTTTTTCCTATACAATAAGCAAAATTCCACAAATAGTACAAGCATTTCTTGCAATTGTCCATAGTCAAAATAGTCATTAAAGTGGAGATTATAGTATTTGAATTCCTTTGAGTAAGTTGTATAGATGAAAGTTGTGAAGTAGGAGGGGGCAAAAACACCCCTCTAAGAAGAAATTGGGGTAGGGTCTTGTCTTTGCTAGTTAAAGAGTTTTATAATAAATTTTGAGGTAAAGAAGGAAGGGGGCCTCATCCATCACAATTTGATTTAAATTTTTTAGAAATGAAGGGAATTAGAGATGATTTTCTAAAGCTCACACCAATTGGAAGCTATATATTGAAATCTATAGGTATCTCCATAAATTTTCAAGTACTTAATATCTATCAATGGTGCAAATGGGATTCAAAATTGAAGGTGTGCAAACCTTAAACTATAACAATATGGTGTGTAGAAGTGCCTAGGATGGCCCCAAACCCTCCACCATTCATACTATGCACTATACATTGAGATTTTATTTGCTTCTAATTCAAACTTAGCCTCCAACTACTTATGAAAATATGCAACACTAATCCGAAATTGGCACTACCTCATCATCACTCCATTTTTCATTCCTATAGAAATTTGCTATAATTAATTATAGTAAAAGTTCATAGAGATTGGGCAAATTTGGTACAACCTTCCTTATCTTTCAATTGATTTTGTACCTCAGTCTATTTTCTTCATTTCAAAGGTGATGATATGAAGGTAAATATAGCCTAAATCTAACCTAATTTTGTCCAACTTTGTAAATGTTTTGGAAGATCATAGCATCCCCACCCATGCAACAAGAATTTTTTATATCAAAAAAGTAGGTTTCTTGTTGAGGTTTATTTTTGAAAAATCATTAATACAATTATTTGCAAAATTTTACTTTCCAACCCTTACACAAAATGCTTGGATGATGAAAAAAAATTCTAAGCATAGCTACATATTAAAATTCAAAGAAACTAAAAATGTAGAACAATTGAATTTAAGACCAAAAAAATTATCAAAAATATGTAAATTAATCTGATGATTTTTAATTAAGAAAATAAATTCCTAGTATTAAGTTTCATCAAAAACCCTCTTTTTATTAAAATTTGTGTATTTTTGATTTGGAATATGTAGTGTCTCTAAGGAATCTAATTGTACTTGTTCAATGTGTGATCATAATTCCCATTTGAAGAAATTTTTGGTAATGATAATATATGATTTACATTTGAGAACCACCTTAAATCAAATCTATACCAAGGTCATTTTTCTATATTTGTCCACAATTTCTTGAAATTGACAAAATTGTTCATTCAACACACCAAGAATCCAAGATACAAAATGGAGTACCCCCTACCTATGCATTTGTGCATCTGTCCATTAGAAGATCTTCTGAATGACATTCATTTCCTGTTATTAAAGTACTTTAATATTTTGTCCAATATTGTTGAATTTTTTTTTAAAAGTCCAATGTTGTTTACCATAAAATTTTCCAACACCATAAGAATAAGTCAAAATTTTGTAAACAACTACTAAATTATGGAGGATTAAGTGGTGTAAAAATCTCAAAAATAAAGTTTGGGCAACTATTTCTTATGTCATCAACTGACATTGATCTTTAGTCTACTTCATTAATGTGCTTTGTGCACATGAAAAGGGTCTTTTGAAGTGATCTTTTATTTTGCTTCAAAAATGTTTATTTTGGTTTAAAAATGTAACTAAAGTCGAAATGTTTAGCCACTTAGTTAAACTTCTACTAAAAAGTCAAATGCACCCCTCAAACTCCATGTGATGAAATTACACTCCTAGAAAACGATGTCACTAACAACAAAAACTAGTTGATGTTTACATTGATTGCAATGCAGTTCCAAGAAATTTGTGTTAATTACAATACAATTTTCAAAAAACATCAACTAGTTTTGTTGACTGTAACTCTTTTTCTACTAGTGTTAATTAACTTAATACAAGAAATTGACTCATACTTCCCTACTATGAACTTCCATCTCTCTTTATTTCAATAATCCTATCTTCTCCAAAACAAACTCAAAGTACAAGTGGAAGACAATTTCAAATGCAATCTAGCCCTAGATGGATAACTATGGCCTATGAGAGAGGTAGTCAATCCAAAGTTACCAAATTCTTCAATAGATGAATAGGTGCATTATTTATTTCTACAACTTCTATTCAAAGTCATTCATTGAACACGTCTTGCCTTCCTCAACTCTGCAACATTTGAAGTCTAGAATCTAAGTCAAAAGCTAGGGGCCAAATGAAGAGCTACATTTTGTAACTCACAGTAACAAAGTAAATGTCCATTCTCCAAAAAAAATCCCTTTGTTTTTTGGAAATATATTAAGCCAAAGCATTCTTATATTCTAGCCGTATATCAGCATCCCATAGGACTTCATTTTGCATTACTTACCAATTATTATTTTTAGTTCTTAATTGTAAGGGGAATGTCTTCTAAAGTGCATTTTCATAATCAAAAATAAAATTTTCAAGGCCATTGTTAATAAGTTTGTGTTCAAGATTCTCTATGGGATGGTTCATGGCAAATCTTGATTTTCTTAGGTTAAGGGCTTTTCGGAATGAGCCTCTAAGTTTAACCCCTAAAGGACCAAGGTGATTTTCCTATCAAAAAACACTCAAAACTGTCATTTCTATTGCATGGAGAAAAGAGCATTAAAAATTGTTCTTTTTTGCATATCCAACCATAAGATCTTATACTTGACTAGTATATGAATACATGGAAGAAATTTCAAAAACTTTGCCCATGCAGATTGCAAGATATATGCATTTAAATTGAAGAAAATAAGTTTTTTTGCACTTGGCTTGACTAGATTTTTTGGCTTTGAATCTTTTTAGTTCAAATTTTTTGCACTACGGATTTTGATTTTCTACTTATTTATGTTAAGTAGTTGAGTTGAGAATCTAAAAAAAAAATTGGGAAAAAAAGCACTTAATTTTTCACTCATTAAAAAATTGTTAAGAAGAGGTGGATTCAAGATTGAAGAAAAAACTAAATTGTTAATAGTTTTTAGATGGAATTGAATCACAATAATCCCCAAAATGAGGTTGTTCTAACAATAGAATCTAACCTTGTCTAGCATTTTTTTTAGAAAAATTATAAAAATTGCATTCAAAAATGAATTCCACAAGTTATTTTTTCAAGAAAATGCTTAGATTGCCTGAAAAACTAAGATTGTCCATAACTTTCTCATTATTAGTCCAAATTGAATGAAACAAAGCTTCACATGTAGACAAATATATAATCTTTCAGAAAAAAATTTGGAAAAAAATTATTTTAACTTTCTGTGATTTTTTTGGTGCTGCCCGCCAAACTCCATTTTTGCTTATTATGCCATAACTTTTATTCCTGAGCATCGATTAAATAAAAAAATATATTTTCACAAAGCTCTTGCAAAAATACACAACCTCAAAAAATTCCAAAAAATATCACTAAAAACTGAGACAGTAGGAACCTGCCCGGACCGAAATTGTCCCCCAAGGGGACAAATGGTCCTTTAGGGGTTACTACATCAAATCTTGAGGGACAAATCATTATATAATTTCATTAAAAAAATTGCAGAGTAGACTTTGAGAAACTGTTAATTCATTCCAGCTATACATATTATGTCTCCTCTGGTTCTACCTTCACAACCTCAATTTTATATTGAACATGTAAGAACATGATTCCTACACTTCAAATCCCCTTAACAATTTTGACACCCTCATGATCATTCATTTTGATTTTCTAATCCACAAGTGATATTGTTGTGTTGTCTTTTCCTACATTAGCCCTAACATCTTGTTTGAATTAGTATGTTTAATTTATTTTTTAAATTGATGAAACTTATAAATTTTTTGGCTTCTTGTCAAATTTAAAACAAACCCCAAGAAGGTTGACAGAGACCTTGGGCATAACTTACATGAGGTAGCAAGTATGCCAACATATAATAAAGTGTACAATAAAAAAAAAAAATATGCAGAGTATTTAGGGTTGGTAACATGTTTAGCTCACGGACAGTTAAGGCTCTTCAAATTCCTGGGGACAGTCAAACCAAAACATGAAGTGCTCTCAATGAATGGATTACTGAATGACCCATGCATAGAAAAGCCATAATTATGAAAATAGTGTAGGGTTTATTTCGTTGCTTCACTGCCAACAATTTCCAATTGCTGCAAAATTCTCAATTAACCCCTAAAAGCCCAAGGTTGTTGGGGTTCTGAATACATCGTTGCTTTCGAAGTGTTATAGATCTAAATGCCACTAAGGTATAGAAATTTCAATCTTACAATCTTGTAGTGTACATGTAGTAGATGACATGGAACAAATTTGGAGTCGTTTGACCTTTTCAATTGCAAGATTTTCATGTTTTAGCGTTGATAAGGGATGCTGAAATTTTCCTAGAAACACATTTGGAGGTGAAATTCGATTTCTAAACCTACTCAAATGAAAAAACTTTAAACTATAAAGTGATTCAAAACCAGCATACAAATACATTGGTGAAAGAATATATCATTCAATTGACTCATTGTGTTTGCAAAATGGCTTTGAAATGTCAAAAAATAGCAAAAAAATGTTGCAAAAAACACATCTAAGGCTAAATCTCTTTCTACTAAAATGCTTCTTAGTCACTCATAACTTTTTGGATTGAAATGAAACTTTATCCAAACAAACTAGACTAGTATGTGCAACATTCCCAAAAACTTTATTAGAAATGGACATTGTATGAAGAAGAAACAAGCTGCCTAATTCACTGTAATCTAAAAATGTATAGATTTTGAACTTCAAATTGCTCCAAAACATTCAAAATATCGTGGATTGACATGAAATTCTTATTACAATAACTACACTTCAAGGAGAACAAAAACCAACAAATTGTATTGAAAACAAACATTAGATGAAGGAGATATAAGCCCCCCAAGTTATAGCCATCTAGCAAAGTTTGGTGAACTCAAATTGAACCTTTGAACTTTGATTGGCTTCCAAAAGATCAGTTCATCTTGGATTGATCTGAAAATTTTATTACACAAACTAGAAGAGAGAACTCAAATTTTCCAACAAATTTTATTGAATGCGAACATTGGATGCAAAAGTTACAACACTTTGAATTTGACATGAAATTGTATGAGGACACTTTTGGTCCTCCAGGGCATTTAGGGGTTAATGTTAACAGAACTAAAGACCATTGTATGACACTTGATTTTTTAAATTCCCTTTTTTTATATCAAGTGACCCTAATTTGGTAAGGGAGGTAACCCATTTTTGACCACTTAAGAAGTTATATGTATTTGCAAGACAACTTTCTTTTTGTAGGAAAATTTTCCCATATGCAAAAATAGAGTTTGAAAGGTTTTCATAATTTTTTAGATTATTTTTTCTCAAAAGAATTACCATGAATTTTTCAACTAAAGATTTTGTTCCTGCCATATTGGTGATATAGGTCATCATTTTTTTGACCAAGGGCTAGTTGCAAAATTGAGAGTCTTGTAGCCCAATCATAATGCGCCATTCAATCTTGAACTCTTATTCATCTCATAATTGATTGGAACGCTTCTAGAATGTGTGGGTGATTAGGAATGGGTTGCCCCCACAGGTGCTAGTTTTGGGACATCAAAGTTTTTGCTTGTGGGAACGAGTATGAGAACTTTTGGAGAACAAACTAGAGAACGTAATGGGAACAAAAATAGAACATGTTGGACCCCTTTATTTCAATGTGCTCATTTTTTTAGTCCATGGATTACATACATTGGGCTTCTAATTTTTGTAGGCATTTGAGGATTTTGGTTTTTCAAAAAAACATTTTGGAAATTCTAAAGCATTAGTATATCTTCCAATCCTCTATTTAGATTTTGGCAATTCAAAACTATGTGGTAGGAAATGTGCTAAAAAATTATATAGTGCATTGTGAACTTTTGGACATTGCAGCATTGCAAGATTTTTTTGGATGTGTTCCATGTCTTTTTTTGCCTTGAATTTTTTTGGAGACATGCCTAACAAGATCTTCAGTATGCTAAATTTTTCATTTCAAAATCCTTAGTCAAAATTTTTGCCACTATCAATGGTCAAAGGCATCTTACATTGTTAGACATAGTTAAAAAAAAACTCTCTTCAAATGCTTACATCTTTCAATCTATATGGTCAAATGTAACTAAATTTTTAACACTTCTTCTCCTACATGCCTACCAAAAGATCTTACGATTAGATTTATAAAAACAACATTTTGATGAAAATTTCAAAGAATGTAGCAATAGTGGCAATTTTGAGGGTTTTTTTAATAAGAAAATGGCCTCGGTCCTTTAGGGGGTAATTCTCTCAAAAAAGACACATATCTAATTCTTGTGCCAAAGGTTCCAAAATATTTGTTCAAAATTGACTTCGTATAAACCTATCTAAGATTTCTTGCATCTGTTGAATATTGAACATTGAAGATTGAAAATTTTTACATGGAATACTTAGTCTTTTAGGGGATAAGTATTGTGAGCTCCCAATTCATCACTTGGGACTCATAGATTTTTTTTTTTCAAATTTTTCAATTTAGGAGGTAATTAGATGTAAAAAGCCCATAAGAGAGCATCAGGCTGAAATAGATTGTGACATACCAAAATTGGTATTTGGTCTTATTTAGGATCTTAGGTGTAGTAATGCCTCAAATGCCCACCTTTATATAGGTTAGAACCCAAAACAACAGAAGTAGGAGGTTTGAGTGAAGTTGTCCTAAAGGAGCCAAACCTACTAAGGTAGTAGCCTAGTCTAGCTAGAATTGAGCCAAAAGAAGTCCTGTGAGATCTCTAGGTAAGTCTTTGTTTTCCCATTCCACTGCCAAAAATGTAGAGTTTCAATTGTTAGCATTGCAGGAGTTACCATATCAAGATGGGCTTGTGAAGGAATCTACAAATCTTGGATGTTGATTTAGTGTCTAGAGCATGCCAGGGGATCAAAAGCGAAGTCCATTCACCAAGATTCCCTCGTATGCAAAAGATTTCCTATTTCCTACGTATATAGCGGAGGGTAAGATTTATCCTTCCCATTCCTACATGTGCAAAGTAAAAATATGAGCTTTCATGACCATTGTGGGATTCTCTGAGAGGTCCCACAAAAAGTTTAGGAATTTTCTAACTTGCAAAAATATTCTTCCTAGACAGTCAACTATTGAAATCCCTGATGAGAAATTCCTAGAAATTTCTTGGAGGGTAGTAGAATCTCACTAAAAATTAGGGTAGGTTCTTTTATGTTAATAACATGCTCCAACAAGTTTTGCGACATTCTGATAGTGGGAGGTACCCAAACCGGGAGGTTTCCTCCAAATAAAATGATGTGGTAGTGCGTGCAAGGAATTGACTCGTGTCTTGGGAGCTCATGGAGTCGAAACAAATTCAATGAAGGGTCTTTTCTTACCCCCTTGGACCTTCCAAATCACCCTTCTCATAAAAGGCAACTTCCGAAAGTTAGATTTTCAACCCTTTTTTGTTTGAAGTTGACACTGGGTTTTGATTGTTTTTTTGTGAAGGGGAAAGGGGTGGGGTGGGGTTCTTCTTCCAAATTGGGCTTATGGAACCAACAACGCTATCCGTTTGCAAATCGGAGTTAAACTCCAAAAGTTAGAAAGTTGACCAATGTAGAAGCTAGGAAGTCAACACCTTAATTATGGGCGGAGATCTCATGAAGATTTAGGGTTTAAGGTTCCCATCTTGGGGACGGTTTCCTGGCTTGTAATTTGTGTAGAGGTTAGGAGATCAATGCCCTAGTGTAGGTAAAAATCACGAGAAGATCTAGGGTTTAGGGTTCCCATTCGTGGGAATGGAGTTCCTGGCTTTGAACTTAGAGGGGAGGTGGGGTCCCTGGCCGCCTATGAAAGGGGCACTATTCTCCTCTCAAAACACCTCCATTTTGTATTTGGTTCCGTTAGGTCTACTTTTGATGGAACTTTTGGCATTTTGCCCAAAAACCTTGGTAGTATTTGTCTTCTTGTTGTTTTTTCTCTCTTTTACTAGTCTTTTGCAAGTTGTAGAGGTCTTAGGGTCCCTTTGTACTCAGTGTCTTTGGAGAAGGTGTGTTGCCTTCTCTCCTTGAGTCTTATCACCTCTTTGGGAAGCTTTTGGGCATCCACTAGTCCCTTGTACTAACCTTAGAGCCAACCCTCCACCGTACCTTGGTGATGCCACTTTAGAGGGCCTCTAGTTTGCTTTGAGTCTTGTACTAACCCTTACTATACTAACACTTGTCATGAGTTTTTGAGGGTGTCTTAAAGTTCCCATGTTCTACTAACCTTCTCTTGTTTTTACAAGAGTCATTGTGGATCCCTCTGGGATGGCAAAGCTTTGAACCTCTTAAGTCCCTAAAGTCTTAGATTGTGTGTTAAAGTCTTACCAACGGCGAAGCTTTGAAACCTTAGGTACCTTTGAGTTTTAGATTTGGTGTTAAACCCAAATCAATGGCGGAGCTTTGAACCTACTTAGTATTCACCTCCAAAGTTTAGTTTTCAAAACATTTTGAAAACAAACCAAAGTTTAGTACCCAAAAGTTAGGGAATAGGCCTATTGTGCTCAAGCCTAGAGTTCCTCGTATCTTCAGTCGTCCCAATCCACCCTTGCAAGTCCTAGGCCTAGAGTATTTTTGGTCTTAGTTGTTGTTTCGTAAATTTCAAGTGCTAGGCCCGGCCAGCCCATGACTAGCCAATAGACTGACCCAACCAGCCAAAACCAACCAGTAGTCCGGCACCGGTCAACATAGGCTCCTCAAAGTCATTTTTTATTTATTTATTTATTATTTTCTACTTAGGCTCAAAATTAGAAGTTAGAAAATAGGATAGAGTAGAAGAGAAATAGAAGAAGGCTAGGGGATAGAAACTATATGTTAGAATAGAAAGGAATTAGAGGAGGGATAGAAAGAATAAGTAGGATAGAATAGAAGGGAAATAGAAGGATAGGAAAAGTTAGGAGAAGATAGAAACAATGCCGCAATAGAAGTATAGGAAGAAGTAGCCTTAGAACAAACCCTTACAAACTTGTTTTCTCCATGAAACCGCAACTCTACAATACAACAACACAAGTGGAAGAGGAGGAAGGGAGAAGAGGAATTAATAGGAAGTTGGAAGGGATTCTCCACCCATTAGGAGGTGGCTTAGGAGACATGGGCATTCATTAGAAGGTGGAAATAGTTCAAGGAATAGTGGTCATTAATCCTTGAAGGTTTAGGTTAGTAGGGGTAAGGTGAGGAGGTAGGGGTGAGTGACCATTAATCACTTGGGGTAGGGCTTTTAGAAAGGTAGGTGGCCACCCTAACTACCACTCTCCATGTGGAACAAGGGTTAGGATAGAAAGGAAAAGAAAGAAGGAGGGAGAGATAGAAAGTTAGCCAAAGATAAAAAGCCCACAAGGTGTATCTAAACCCGACATTCGGAATTCATCCAAGCAATCATCCAATTCCACAAAAGTGACATGGCGGCGAGGGATGTGTTGGAAGGAAGTCTTGACCACCTAGTGGAGGAGCCCCGAGCCGAGGTAGGGCACTAACACTTCCCTTTTCATTTTAGTTTGCTTTATTTCATGAATATAGAGTAAGGCCGAGGCCAAGGGGTGGGTAGCACCCTTAGAAAAGAGGGTCAGGTCATGTTTAGCATTAGAATCATAGAAAAGATGTCGAGGGGGTTTCAAGAGTATAAAATACGCCCCAAACCGACTCATAATAAGGGAGATACAAGTGGATGAAATTTGGGATCCAAAATGGATGAAGTCGGGTGAAATTCATCCATCCAAGCCCAAATTTGGAACTTAAACATTAGTTGATAGGATTGGCTTAGGATCCAAAATTCAAGGCCAATTGAATTAGGAAGGGGGGATGAAAGGGGTGGATGAAGTTTAAATAGCGTCTTCGAGGACTACACTTCATCCGGCCATAGCACCTTGGAGGAACATCGAATTTCCATGCATCTTAGGTTTTTAGAAATGGCATGACCTGATCTACAAGTTATGGGTAATAGATTTAGAGTACGCCTAGTACTACTAGAAAGCCACAACAATCAAGGGATCGAGGTAGTTAGAGTAACTTCTATACTTAGGCAAGTTTGGAGGTTCATTGATGAATTATAGGATTTAACAAGCTTAGAAAAGATACATTTCTTGGAAGGCATAATGGACCTACATTAGGCACGCATTAGAATAGAATTCACCCTCCAAACACAAGAACTTGGTTGTACTCATATGTTTATCAAGGGTGGGTAAAAATCCGCTCACAAGTATATTGTCTGAGTAGGTACATTTGTATGAATGAATTCTTGTGACCTTTCATTGAAAATCTTCTTGAAAGATTAGTAAAAAAAATCTTCTTAAGTCATTTGTAATGAAAACCTCCCTACTTGGACTATACTGAAAAACACCCTACAATATTAATAGTAGAGTGAAGTGAAGTCTCATGCATGCATTAAGTTTAAAATCTCTAATCTCTTTTAGAAATTTGCCATTAATTTTTCAATATAGTTGTATAATTATGTTATTTAACTCAATTTTACTAAAATGTTTGTAACTGGGGAAGGTTGTTTTTCAAAGATTCAAGCAACATTTTAAATGAATGAAAAAAGATTTGAACCAAACATTGAATCTTCATCCACAATGTTCATTATTCAAAATATAAACTTTGAGGTGCCCTTTGATCTGAAAATTTAGTCTTGTGCATTGTGACACAATTAACCCTTAACCCCTCATCATTTGAAGTCGAAACATGTGTAAAAGCATCCTTGCTTTTCAAGTGCTATATGTCTAAATTTCAATGAAGTATGAAAATCTCAACCATACAATCTTGTAGTGTGCATGTTGTAGATGTTGTGAAACAAATTTGGGGTCATTGGACCAAATAGATTTAATGATTATAATGTTTTAGTGTTGAAAAAAGATGTTGAAATTTTCTGAAAAACACATTTGGAGGTGAAATTTGATTTCTAAATCTACTCAAATGAAAAAACTTTAAACTAGAAAGTGATTCAAAACCAAAAGACAAACACTTTGGTGAAAAAAATATCATTCAATTGATTCATTATTTCTGTGAAATTTTTTTGAAATGTAAAAAAATAGTAAAAACAATAGCAAAAAATCACATCCATGGCTGAACCTCCCTCTACTAAAATGCTTCTCAGTCACTTGTTACCTCTTGGATTGATATGAAATTTCAACCACACAAACTAGGTTAGTATGTAAAACTTTCCCAACAAAAATGATTGAAAACGGACCATGTATGAAGAAATTACAAGCCGTGGAAGTTCATTGTAATGCAAAAATGTATAGATTTTGAACTTTGAATTGCTCCCAAACATGCAAAACAACTTGGATTGACATGAAAATTTTACCACAATAACTAGAACTTAAGAGAAACAAAACCCAACAAATTTTATTGAAAAAAAAACATTTCATGAAAAAATTACAAGCCCCTGAAGTTGCAGCCATCAAAATGCAATGTGGTGAATTCAAATTGAACCTACGAACTTCGAAGGGCTCTCAAAAACTCAGTACATCTTGGATTGATTTGAAAATTTTGTTGAATTTGGACATCAGATGCAAAAGTAACATCACTTTGAATTTGATTACCAGACAATGTGAGGACACTTTTTGTCCCCTCCGGTGATGAGAGGTTAAAGGTTTGTGGAAACCTGTACACATAATACCATATTTGACTCCTAGAATACAAATTCTCTTGTAAAATATTGCAAATTATACACTATAGAATTGGTAATTCAAATATCAAAATCTTTCTTTCACATGTCATTTTAATATCTAAACCTTATCATGCTCGAAGGCATGCATATACATGTAGAATACATGTAAAAATTTACACTTCTTGGATATGTAGAAGTTACAATAATGATCCAAATTGGCAGAGTTAGTTGTCATTGGATCCAACTCAAGTTGAACCCGAACTCGTGTCACTACAATATAACTCAAGTCGTGCAACTTTCTATGTCACACTCTGAAAACACCCTTTTCCGTCCAAAATTCCCAGACCTGGAAGGGTTAAGCGGGGTACCAAATTTCCATACAGACAACGAATACAAGTACGGTATCCATACGACCCAACATCTACAGCACAGTAATCACGAACCCCAACTTGCCTGAAGTCACAAAAAGTGAGTGAGTGTCAGGCTGTCGGCCTTGCGGCTTTTCCGCAGGTCAACTGAGAAAACGCGGAAGCTTAGTAAAACGTTGATGCCTTCACTGGGTTGTGACTATAGTAGTGTGACGAGCCGTTTGCGGGGTTAGGTCTGGGACACGGGCAGCCTGGTTGAATGCTCCGCATGTGCCGCAACCTCCCCTTCCGCGAGACTGACGTGCTGCAGCACAACCCGCCTGACGCGCCCCAGCGGTTCAGATCCTACTTTCCCGGCCGACCTCGTCGTTGTCGTGCTCGTCAGCTTGGTGCCCTCCCTAGTAGTCGTCGATCCATTGGATTGTTGGTGCGCAAGCGAAGTGAGAATGATTGAAACACTGCAAGAATCTCTAGAAACTGCTCATGCTTAGCCTTGATGGTGCAGGCATGTCGATCTTGCTTTCGATCTGGCCTGCTCGAATTCTCAATGAAGACTGAAACTATAAAGCCCTGTATCCCTTTTCAACTTTATTTATTGTTGTTTGGATGTGGTGACCGTTGTGACATTGCTATTATGTGTGAAGATTGTTAAGATTGTTACAAGGAATTGCGATGATTTTGTCAGGGATATTATACATTGTGATCGAGCTTGCGTTTCGATGTGACTGAGCGTCCTTTTTCGGGGTTGCAGGCAAGACCACTTTGCTTCGCAAAGTGAAGGTCCTGGAGATGTTGTTGCAGCCTTTTGGAAGGTATGCTACGAACCAGAACTCTCTCTCTACTCAGCTCCTTGTTGTGCATTGATGATCACATCAACTGTAAAAAAACTATATTTTTGAAGGATGAATCAGTGACTTAACACAATTGTGTTTATACTGCAGGTGACTTGTTTGACATCATTGATGATTTCTTTTTTGGTTGTACAGATTCTTGAGTTTTGGAGAGGACCTTCGTATTCAAGAAGCTTTTGAATAGAACCTCCCATAAGATGGTTCCATGGGTATATAAGAAATTTGGCAAGTGAGATGGTCATGTGTGGGTGGAAGATCAGTTAGAGACCAGAGGTTTCAAAACGGCTCGTCACACTACTATAGTCACAACCCCTTCACTGCTTCTGGCTCGATTCTCCAACTTCCGTCGCTGCTCCATTGCTCCTCCACTACGGTAAGCCTCATCTTAAGGTTCCAGATCTCTCTTTGTTTCTCTGTTCTCCAACTTGTAAGCCTGCCTACCCTTCCTTTCTATGCTCCGTACCCTTCCCCCCCAAAGTTCTCACCTTTTCAAGTTTGAAGTCTTTTTGTATCGGTTTTGAATTCGATCCCCGACGATTTGGGAGAAAATTGTGGCGATTTTGTGAGGAATCTGATCTCTGTGGGTTCCCGAGGCTCCTATCAGACGAGGAGGTTTGCGTTCTGTTGTGGTGGTTCTGTTTTTTGAGGGGGTTAGCGGGTGTCGTTATTGGTGGTTTGATGGGCATTTGGAGGTACAGTGTTGGAAAGTTTGCTTAAGGTGAGGAGAATAGTAGTTTTGAATTTACAAGGTGCTGGTGGGTTTTGTGCAGGTGAAAAAGGGAGAGGGCGACCAGGGACAGGGCTCCCGTGGAAAGTGGCGGGGACGCCAGAGTGGTTTGATTGTTTAGAGTGCTGAATACATTTGAGTTTTGGTGGTCATTGTTGAGTTTGCTGTTCTCCGTCGCGCCTGTGAAGAAGTACCGGAGTCGGAGGACGTGGTGAACTTGTGGGTTTGGGGTTGCGGGAACGAGGTCTGGACGTCTGTACGGTGGACGTGAGATTCGCAAGCTTCAGGTACGTTCTTGAATCACTAATGGTTGCAAGCATAGCTTGCGATGAAATTGTTAAAACTATTTTCTTAAGGTGCCAGAGAGCGTGTCGCATCTTCAAGGTGAGGAGATTTCATGCTTACCTTTAGGATTTCTGTCGAATGGTTGATGTTCATCGATGCAAATTTGAATTGACTTGTGATTACGCTGATTCAAGCTGTTTCCTCGCTACTCTTTCATAAACTGTTTGCTCCAGACGTCCTTGTATTCAACGAACGAACGATGATCCGATTACCTCCAGAATGTTGTTAGGTGAGGTGACTCCTTGTCGGAGATGAATGGCTGGATGGAGCATTGAGTACGCAGATCGAAATAAAAGAATATGATTATGTTTACTGTGAAACGAACTTTTATCAACGATTTAGAGCATCAATATGCCTGAGTGCTCAAGGTCCACATGAAAGGTTCACATAATAGAGGTTGAGATAATTACCTGAGATTCTGTTCTTAAAGCAATGCTTCAGACACGGTCTCACAGCTGAAAAGTTCGCGACTCCCGAAGATTGTCCATTTTTGCAGTTCGGAAACTAACTCCAGTTGGATCCATTCAAGATTCCGATCCATCTCACCGTGATATCGACAGAGGCTTACAAAGAGTGACTGATAAAGAATTGTCGATATGAAATAGTGAATAAAGATTTCATAGAACGAACCTAGTGCATTCTGGATGAAGAATCCATAATCCACGATCATGCTTGGCAACCCGGCGCAATGCACTTGCGAAAGCCTAACTATGAAATATAATTTGTCCACAAAATGACTGATCAATTTTCTGGCGGGGTTTCACGGGTTCAAAATTGGGCTTTCCAGTCCTGGCAGGGTTAAGCGAAGTACCAAATTTCCACACATACGACGAATACAAATACGGTAGCCACATGACCCAGTATCTACAGTAGTCACGAACCAGAAGTCACAGAAGGTGATTCAGTGTCGTCGTCGCGGGGTTCCCGAATGTCATCTGAGAAAACGAAGAAGCTTCATTAAACGCCGTCGTCTTCACCGCTTCTTGCTCTTTCTGCAACTTCCGTCGCTTCTCCTCCGCTATGGTAAGCTCCATCTCAAGCCTTCAGATTTCTCTTTGTTTCTCTTTCCTTGTTTCTCCACCTTGTAAGCCTGCCTATCCTTCTTTTCTATGCTCCATATCCTCTTCCTCCAGAGTTCTCACCTCTTCTAGTCCAAAGTCGATTTGATTCGCTGTGGAATTCGATCCTTGACGATTTGTGAGGAATTTGTGGCGAGTTTGTGAGGAATTTGATCTCCGTGGTTTACCGCGGCTCCAATGCATCTTAGAAAGAAAAAAACTTATAAATACTCAAAATATTCAAAGACGGAGCATAGGAGCAATGAACTTTTGAGATTCTTCTATGGTTATAGGGTCCGACCTTTAAGGGTTAACTAGGAGAGGTCACAATACCAAAGTCACCGCTCCAGAACCAGGACTATTTTACATCTATCCACCGTGACCACTGAATTCTTGGACGCATCGTACCATATCGAGACTTATTAGTTGGAGAGCCTGGCTAGGGTTTCTGCCAAATCTTTTGTGCCTACCAACCTGTTCCTCGTGCGTCGGAAAGTTTCATTCAATGCAACTGATGAGTGGCGGTGACGCTCCACTGCTGGAACTGTTGAGTCGTCTGCATAAAAGGAATCGGTAGGATTGCTTTGGCGGAGCCGTGAGTTTATTTTCGTGGCACCCGATCTTAGGTCTGACGAATTTCTCAGGACTACTCGTCCCTGGTGAGCTCTCCATCTCTCGGACTTGGACCCTTTTGTTGTTCAAGCTCTTTGCGCTCACTCCCTGTAACTCAAGAAGAATCTTTTTGTGCGGTGGTCTGAATCTTGTGCGTCCGCCTTCTAGAGAAGAACAAAAGTGTCCATTGAGGAGAATTGCATGAATGTCCAAAGGAAATAGTTTATGTTGAGAGAGCTCCAACTGTAGATGTTCTATTCAGAGAAAAGACTTTGGGACTCCAAACGACTCCCAGTAAACTAAGGGAGGAAACCTGGCGGTAAGATTCCTGCTCCGAGTTTTCCTGGTTCCTCGAGGTCAGAGTAGTCTGCGCTCTTTCCAAGCCAGTTCTCTGCTTACGTGTATCAATTATTCGATGGCACGCAGAATCTAATAAAGAACGGTGCAGGGTTTGCGTTTATTACGAGGTGATATGACCCGATGACAGCCAGTCTAGAAATACTAGTTTATGTATCACACGAATCATCGGTCCATTGATACGGTATGCCCTCTGCCTCCTGCGATTTCATTTCTATTGATTCGTCTGATACTTGGGGTAACTTTTGCAGATTAATTCCGGGATAACAGAAGTGATCAGAGCGGGAGAACGTGGAATGTCTTCTTCTCAGCTAAATCTTCGTCACCTACAAGTGATCCTAACCTTGGCCGGCCGTTGGCTTCCTTTTACTATGGAAGACCTGGAGGAGATAACCTCGGGTGAATCTTATGTGATGTAATGGCATGGCGATTTTTTTCAGGCATGAACTGATTTGAAGCATGGAACAGGGGAGCACTAGCCTATCGGCCAGCGAAGGGTATGCGTTAGTAGCACCTGTGATTTGTGATTAGCTCCTCCAAAGCAGGCAGCATCTTGGCTCTTCTGATCCCAGTGGCAATTTTGAATTGTGATTGTGATTCTTGCCAATATATAGTGTCCACCTTGGTTATAAAATAATGGTTCATATTGATTGATTGGTTTTTACTTTTATTTGGGTGGACAGGAATCACATCTTACAACCCAAGCACAAGGTGTTTTTGAGCCATAGTGGTGCCCAAAAAGGATTTGTGGAACAATTGTGTGTGGACTTGGAGAGATGTGACCGCCATTCCTTTTTTGATAAGCGTAGGGATTGCTTGCCTATTGGAAGGGATTTTCCAAGACTTATCTTTGAAGCCATTGAACACTGTGAAGTTGGTGTGGTGGTGTTATTAGAGGAATTCTTCACCTCCAAATGGCCCATGTTGGAGTTGGTGGCCATGGCCAATGTCAAAAAGAAGAAGCCAAGCTTCATAATCATGCCAATCCTGCTTGGCATTACATTTTCTCAATGTCATGATGCAAATAACTGTAAGAGATGGTCATCATTGTGGCACACTTGGGCTAAGAAAGATAGTCGGATTGATGTGAAAGATTGGGAGAATGCCTTGCAATTGTTTGGCCCAATAAATGCCTTGAAGTATAGCTTGGAGTTGGGGGAAGTGAAATTTCGGGAAGAGATAGTTGAAGCCATTTGTGCTTTAGTTCCTCCAGGGACAAGGTTTGAAGATTCTCACATTCAAGGAAGGGAACGTTTATGCAAGGTTTGTGTGCAACTCAATCATTTGGGATGCTTCTTTTATATACTTGTTGTCCTTATGCTTTTTGTCAACAATGATGAGGATGACATTTGATAGATTGGAATTATCTCTTGTATTGGTGGTGATGAATTCCTAGATTTTAATTCATTCCCACCCTTTATGGTTATTGTGTAGGTGATCCATGAAACTATTGAGCACTCGAAATTGTCTTTGTTGTATGGGGTGCGTATAGTAGGTATATATGGTGTTGGAGGTATTGGCAAAACCACCATTTGCAAAGCCATGTGTCATGATTTATCAAAGGAGTATCAGAATAAGGTTGCTCATGTGGAGTTGGGAAGTCAAAGTGATGAAGAACTATTGAAAGAGGTGCTAGGAAAGTTGACAGATAAAAGTTTTCAACGTTTGGGAGCCATGGATGTGGACCAAGTATGATGAGTTGACCATCTCTAGAAAAGCTTGAATTTATTTCTTACATTCATTATTTGTGTTGTAGTGGAGTGCATGTGGACAAGGTCTTCTTTTGATTTGAAATTTTTTGTAGTTCTATTTGTTTTTGTTTCACTCAACTTGAGATGTTGTGGACTTGCAGTATCGTCACCACCTTATGAGAGATATGATGAATTTCAAAGTTTTTTTGGCAATTGACAATGTATCAAGTGCAATCACCCCTCAAGCTTTGACTCTTCTACGAGCCAACTATGGACTTGGAAGTGTGGTGCTAGTGACAGCATGTTCTCTAAATGAATTGACGGCTTTGAGGATTGATGCAAGTGCACGCATGGAGATGCTTGAGTTGCAGGTGGAGGAGGCAAGGTCTTTATTCCTTTATCATGCTTTGTGTGTCCCTTCCACCTACTTCAACAACAAAGATGACTATGAGTTGATTGCTTCTTGTGTGGAACGGTGTCATTTCAAGAAAGGTGATGACATTAGTCGCCATTACCACCCCTTGGCATTGCAAGTGTTGGGTGAGCAACTTGGGTGTGTTGGATATGTACCTAAACAATGGTGGTCTCTTTTGCATGAACTTGACTTTTTAAATCCTTTTGGAGAAGTTCACCACCCTATCTTTTCCATCTTGAGAAGAAGTTTTGATGCATTGAATCTCCAAGATCAACTACTATTCATGGATGTGGCCTTGTTTGCTCCTTACAATGGTGCATCCTTGTGGGGGGTTTCATTCAAGTGGAATATATTTGAATGGCTTGGTATGGTACAAGGAATACCTATTGAGGATGTGATCAAACAAGTGAGTATTCTTTGAATTTTTGGTTGCCAATCTTTGTATCCTTGATGAGAAGTACAATGAGTGGGATCATCTGTTTAGAAGGGCCTCATAATTCTTGAAATTTGAGAGTTTAGTGGTTTAAACTTGTTGCTTGTCATTTTGTCAACTTTTAGTACTATTTCCAAAATGGGATCTCTATAGGTTGAGTTTGAACTTTCAAGTCTTGAGATGAGTTTTTAGTTGTTAGATTTGTCTTCTGGTGTCTAGGATTTGGGTTAGATGCAAACTTGTCTTTTTTTTTAATTGAAAGGCATCATCATTTGTAGTTGAAGTGTTGAAACCCTAACATACCACCTTGGTGTTTTAAAATCTTGCGAAGCATTGATGTGCATCTACAATATCTATTTGAGTTGCTGAAATTACTTGAGAGTATTTGAAATTGTGCAGCTTCCTAGTTGATATCCCATGCACCAATTTTATGCAAATTTACCCATGTATCAAATATTGTGGTTTCATTTTTTCAAGTAGTTACCTTGAGTGGTTTGCTTTCTTTTTGATGTTTTCTTAATTTTTTTTAATTGCATATAGTTGGAGAACCTTAAGAGGAAATCGGTATTGGAGAATCTTGGCGATGGGTTTGGCAAAATTGGCATGCATGACTTGTGGCGTGAGTTTGCAAGATTGGAGACCAAAGTTGTCGAGTTTGAGAAAAAGCGATGGATGTTTGAGAGGGATGAGTACAATGGGCTTGAAGGTGGCAGTTTGACCAATGGCAATTGTTTTGGAAACGTGAGGCGGATGTTTTTCTTGAATATGGGGCTTGTAAAGGTGAAGGGTGTGAATTTTTCTTGTTCCCCCAATGTGGTGGTTTTGAAGTTCAGTACATACTTGGATTTGGATTTGGATTTGGATTTGAGAGGCCTTCAACACCTCAAGAGCTTGGAATTGGATTGTAATTCGTTCAAACCAATGACTTCGATCTCCCTTGTCGGACTAGGTTCTTTATTTAAGTTGGGCTCTCTACGATGGTGTGACATCCCACCAAATTCACCCTGCATTGACGAGATCGGTGGTTTAATAAACCTCCAAGTGTTGAATTTGACCCGATGTGGCCGTTTTCCAGATCTAAGTAGCCTTATTTTTCTTCAAGTGGCTTGTTTTCATGAGAATCCCTTGGTGGTAACACTCACTGGTTTAAGTTCAAAGCACACCAACTTGCAGTTCTTGGATTTGTATGGGTGTTGGGCATTGGAGAGCTGCCCGGGTGTGGGTGAGTTAGTTGCACTGCAGGAACTTTGTTTGCATAGCTGTTACAAGCTAAAAGAGGTCCTCAACTTACAAAAGCTGAAACAATTGCGGAAGTTGGATGTGGGCTATTGCTTCATACTAAGAGGTCTACCAGGTTTGGGTGACCTAGTCAATTTGGTGGAATTGACTATACAAGGTTGTTCAAATCTCATGGAGTTGCCAAATATGTGCAACCTTCGAAAGTTAAGGGTATTGGACGTCTCAAATTGTGAGTGCATTGAATCATTGCCAGGTTTAGAAGAGTTGGTTTGTTTGCAATCCCTTCGAATGGTGGATTGTATGAATCTCACCCAATTGCCAAATATGGACAAGCTCACAAATCTACAAACTTTGGCATTGGATCTAAATCGTGCTCTGCAAGTTTCCATAGAATGGAGTGACTTCATTTCGCTTTAGAGTCTGGGTATTGAAATTAATGAGTTGCTTGATGGGCCTAACTTTTGCAAGCTTACAGAGCTAGAAACACTCCATGTTTCTGGGTGGCCACCCAAAGGGTTTTCAAGTGTGGCCGAATTAGTGTTGTTGGAATCCATCACTATTGACAATTGCAAGGGCATGCATGTGTTGCCCAATCTTGAGAGGTTATCAAGGTTACACGATTTGAAATTGTGGAGGTGTGAATTTGAAGATTTGTCTGGTTTGACGAATGTGACCAGTTTGGAGGAGTTGAAGATCATTGATTGTGACAAATTGGATGCATTACCAGATTTGCGAGAGCTTACCGGGCTAAGGATTTTGCGAGTCAAGCATGGTGTGCAGTTGAGAGATGTCCGTGGCATCTTAGGATTGCGGAATTTGAAATGGCTAGAGGCAAGTGGGCATCCATGGTTTCTTGAGAACCTGGGTTTAGACCTTCAAGTACTGGCAAGTCTCCGAACGGTGGATATATCTAACAGTGGGTTTGTAGATGTGCAAGGGCTGACCACTTGTTTGCAAATCCACTCTTTGATCTGCCAAGGGTGTCCCATCAAGGAGTTCCCGGACTTGATCAACTTTCCAGAATTGGTTTGGCTCAATGTGCAAGATTGTGTGAACTTAACGAAGTTGACTTGCACAGGGCCTTTGAGTTCGGAATTTCGGAATTTGAATGTTAGTGGGTGCATGAGGTTGCAAGCTCTACTAGATCTCACAAACTCACGAAAGATGCGAATTCTAAATGTGTCCAATAGTGGCGTGGTGTTGAGTGCTCAATTCATTCAAGACACAAAAGTTCGTTGGCTTCATATTGATTTGATCACTAAAGATACTTCATCTTGGCCTTCCATTGATTTGAACCCCCAAAATACTTCATCTCAGCCTTCCATTGATTTGAACCCCCAAGATACTTCATCTCAGCCTTCCATTGATTTGTTCACCCCAAATACTTCACCTTTGGAGAGACGTCAAGGGCATTCCCGTGGGTTCAGGCGTCGTAGTTTTGAAATGATTGCATCAATTCGTGGTAGATGCGTGAAGACATCATCAAGAGTCCCTCCAAATTGATGTTGTTTCAATCTTGAGCCTTTTCAGTTTAGAGTTGCAGTTAGCCAATCTCAAGCCATCATGTACCTAGAAAAAGTAATGCTCTAATCAGGTCAGGGTTTTAGGAACTCAAGTGGTCCCAAAACTTTCTTCTCTTGAGGCTTGTGATTGAACACGTCCTTGGCACTTGGGTGGAGTTGTAGTTTGCTTCCAAAGAATTTTTGGTTCATGCTTGTTGGCTATTTTGTACATGCACAATTCTTGCTATTCTATATTGTCAATGGTGAAGGGATCAATAATGTTTTTTGATTATGATTCTTTGTTCCAATATTTAATGGAAGTTGCGAGAAGTATGAAATAGAGGTAGGCTTTGCCTTTGTGATATATAGGCAATAGAGCCCTTCAAGAAGCCTTGGAGGATCCTTCTTCTTTAGATTTTTTATTGCACCCTAAGTGGAATTGGATGCATTGCCTTATTATGATGGCCTTCATTGAGGTAAGTACTTCTCATTTTGTCCTTGCTACTAGAATGTACCTATCTAGATTCTTCCCTTGAATGCACAACTTTTGAATATGAGACCTATAGGCTTTTTGGATACATCATTAACTAACAATTTGAATGTACTTCAGAAAAATTACAATTTATTTGTGTAGTGCGACTTGTGCCCAAATAATGCATGCTAGGAGAGCTTGGAATCCATACATTTTTGCCAATTTAATGAACACAAATTAAGACAATTTAATAATTAGTTCAATAATCAAATGCTTATTAAGATCAATTCTCGGGCGAAGAAATTCTATAGAATATCCTTCTTTCCATACTACAAAATTGTCCTCATTTTGTTCTATAGAATGAAATTCTCTTTAAAGTCCTCATTTTGCCTTTCACTTCAAAATAGTCATGTTTTACTTGTGGGGGTTGAGGCCACCATTTGGCCTTGCTTAAAACATTCTTCTTTCAAATGTTGGGTCTAGTCTACATATTTTTGTCTAATAATATTGAAGAGAATGTAGGTTATGTTAGTTTGATATTTTATCAAATGGTTTATTACACTAGGAGTAATAATTATCACCCATTTGATAAAGGCTATGTCTTGAGATTATTGACCCTAGCTTGTCTCATGCTAGACATCCTTGCAACCATTCCTTCTAAATGTTTTTTGTTTTTGTTTTTGTTTTAAACAAATGAAATGGAATTTCATAGCAAAGAAGAGTAAAATACAATACCTGCCACCCACAAGTGGCCTAGCAAGGTCACAAACAAGACAACTCCTTCTGAATGCTTGAGAATATTAATTACTAGTAGAACCTGATACAGTATTTGCTTGGTACTTCAAACTATTCATTGTGAATCAATTGTTTGCATATATGTCTTGACAAGTGATGGACTTGGATGACAAATAAGACATTGTAGAATTATTTAAGTTAGTGCCTTCCAATTGTCACAATGCAAAATGAGAATGAGTAAAAGTTTGGATCTTGGCTTTCACACTATTAGAGCTCAATAGATATAACTTTGACATTGTTCTTTGTAGTTCAAATTACATCAATTCTTAGTCTGGACAATCGTTTCTTGTTCTTGGCATCCTCCATCTTGACTTGGAAGTAGTTGTGGATCCTTCTTCCTTCTTTGGACCAGGAAAAATTAGAAGGGAATTGAAGTTTGAAAAACTAGTTGCAATGCTACAATTTTAGGACTTTAGGGAAGGACTAATTGACTAAAACCCCATTTTTGTCTGAGCCCTTCAAGAGATTCATTACATTCTGAGGTTGCGGTTGCAAAACAATAAGTCTCTCAATATGAGTCTTGAGGAATACAATACAATTTGCTTTTGAGAAATGAAGGAGCCAAGCATTGGTACATCTATCTTTCATATTGTGAATTTAATTCCAACTCTCTTATTGGAAATTTGTGACCTATAATTTTTTGTAGATTGGGTCTTGTTGATCACTAGCTACAATGCTAAAAAATGTTGAACTTTTCTTGAATTAATGTTTGGAATTCTAGTGTGTTTCTAGATTTGTAATTATTATTTTCGCCTTTTTAAAGAAAAAAGTCATATTGGGAAGAGCTTATTGGAAATTGTGAAGTATAAATTTACATAAATTGCATCCGTTTTGACCACCTAGTCTAGCTTTCAATATGAATGATGAGAATGTTAAACTTTGTTCTATTGTTTGGAATTAAGATGAAGTTCTATCTGTCGCTTTCAATGTTTTAACTACTTTGTAGGAGTGTGCCATCATTGGGAGACAACCTAATGGATCTCATTGAAGAGATCACTTTGGGTACTACAAAAACCAACCCTCTTGAAATTGAATAGTTATATATCTTCACATACGAGGATTTCTTCTAAAAACCAATCAAAGTGCAAGGTGAGGCTCTAGACCATTATTGAAGGGATGGAAGTCATGCTTACACCTTGTGGTTGGTAATGAAAGCCAACCAAGTGTTGATTGGAAAGAGATAAATTGTTGTTGGTAACAACGGTGAATACTTGGAGACCAAATGAGGTCCTTCACATTTCAACATCTTCTACCTCATCGAACTTGAGCATGAAGTTGATTGTTGATTGTCTTTTACAAGAAATGATGAGAAATCATCACTTGCAATGCCTTGCATTAATTCAATGAACTTAATACAATGCAAGGTGATTGAGGTATTATTCTTGAAATTCTTAATCCCTAAGTACCCCAAGGGACCAAAAGTGTCCTCACCTAGTCTATAAGTCAAATTTGAAGTGTTGTAACTTTTGCATCCCATGTCCAAATTCAATAAAATTTGTTGGAAAATCAACACTCTCTCTTCCAGTTTGGGTGGTAAAACTTTCAAATCAATCCAACATGTATTGATGTTTTGAAAGCCATTTGACGTTCACAAGTTCAATTTTAGTTCACCAAACTACATTTTGTTGGTTGAAACTTTGGAGGCTTGTATCACCTTCATCCAATGTTCATTTTCAATGAAATTTGTTGGGTTAGGTTTCCCTAGAAATCTAATTATTGTGGTTATACTTTCATGTCAATCGAAATTTTATTGAATGTTTGGGAGCTATTCAAAGTTCAAAATCCAGACCAATTTTGATTATGGTGAACTTCGGTGACTTGTTTCTTCTCTGTACAATATCCATTTCCAATAATTGTTTTTAGGAAAGTTTTGCATACTAGTCTAGTTTTTGTGTTTAGAATTTCATATCAATCAAAGAAGCTACAAGTGAATGAGTAGCCAATTTCAGTAGAAGGAGGTTAAGCTTTGGATGTGTTTTTTCACAACATTTTTTTGCTATTGTTATTGTGGTTATACTTTCATGTCAATCAAAATTGTATTGAATGTTTGGAAGCTATTCAAAGTTCAAAATCCAGACCTTTTTTGATTATGGTGAACTTTGGCAACTTGTTTCTTCTTTGTACAATATCCATTTCCAATAATTGTTTTTAGGAAAGTTTTGCATACTAGTCTAGTTTTTGTGTTTAAAATTTCATATCAATCCAAGAAGCTACAGGTGAATGAGAAGCATTTCAGTAGGAGGTTAAGCTTTAGATGTGTTTTCTCGCAACATTTTTTTTCTATTTTTTGACATTTCAAAGTCATTTTGCAAACACAATGAGTCAATTGAATGATTTTTTCTTTCACCAATGTGTTTGTATGTTCGTTTTGAAGCACTTTATACTAAGAAGTTTATTCATTTGAGTAGATTTAGAAATCAACTTTCACCTCCAAATGTGTTGCTAGGAAATTTTTAGCATCCTTTTTCAACAAGAAAAATTATAATCTTGCAATCTATGTGGCCAAATGACTCCAAATTTGTTAAAAACATGTACAACATGTGCACTATAAGATTATAGGGTTGAGATTTCTATACCTTAGTGACATTTAGACCTATAACACTTCAAAAGCAATGATGTTTTTATACCCAAAAAAGCCCTAGGCATTTAGGAGTTAAACACAAAATCTTGTCTGTCATGTTTAGGTTGACACATGGACATCCTTGAACATTCATTGTACTTGTGATTTGTTACATTGTTGAATTTTCAGTTGTGGTTATTGAACTTGTGAGCTTGTATCAACTTTCAATATTCTTTCTAACATATTATTTATCAGTTTTGACCTCTACTACTAGTTCTCTAACTTGGGAATCACAACAATTTTGTGTGCTAGGCTTAACTTCTAGGTTAGACTTTTCTGTAATAGAACCATCTATTCATGACAAAGGAGCCATGTAGGGTGTGATCATTTCTAACCAAGGTTGGAATAGATTTCCATCTAAAGCTTGAAATGTGTTTTTATGGTTTTTTTAAGGTTAGGACTAATAAGATCATAACACATGTCCCAAAGTGTCATAAATTGTGTGGGAAGCATTGAGTGGGAAAGTGGCCTATTGACTAATCACAATTAGAAGACTCTAGACATTGACTATAGGTTCCAAACACTTTTTGGCTCCCAAAATTCATAGTAATTTCAATTTTGGGAATAAAATTACACAGTCCTAGTGTTTCTTATCTCTCTACACGAGAAAAAATTTCATAGCCTCATACTACTCTTCATTTGTCCTAAAATCACTTAAGTGATTAGATATGGGTGGTTCTACCTTATCTTCTTGTCCCTAACTCTCAGATGTTAGTTGTGCGTTATTTTTTAGGTATTGACAATTAGATTTTGAAAATAGTGCCTGTCTAAACGGATAACTTCTATGCAAAGCCAAATCATAAAACAATTTTCTATTTTTTAAGAATTGGAATCGTTTTTGCCGACTTCTATGGTATTTGCACTTCTATGTGAGTAGGGAGAATTGGAGAAATTACATTTCAAAAGTTCCTTTGTCCTGTTGTCAAACTAAAAGCAACCAAAAAGTTCAAGTCCAATGTTAATATTAGTTTTTGTGTAGTTAGAAACTCATTTTTCTCCACTTTTCATAGGTTTCTCCCAATAATTTTGTTGGCCAACTATTCCAATTTTTCCTCTTGCAAATGTTGCACACTTTCATGTAGAAGTCCAAAAAATGTTTTTTTCTTTTCTACAAAGTTTGGCCAAATCCAAGACATGGTTTAAGTATGTCTTTAACTCGAGGTACAAATCAAGGATATGAACAATTGCTGGAAGATATGATATTCAATCGCATTATCAAGATCAATGGGATTATGTTGAAAAAAAAAGAAATTGTTTTATTTTGGAGCTTCTGTTGGCCCCTTTAAGTCTCTAATGATATTTTCAAATCAAACTTTTGAGAAAAGTTGTACATATTTAGACTTTTTGGATTAAAAACATGAATATGACATCTTGTGGGTTGTGATTTGGAGGTTTTGGTCGTCCCTTCACAATTAATTTGTAGATGAAGTTCACTACAAAAGAAAGGGGTGCTTTAAGTGAGTTTTAAAATATAGTCCTAGATATAAGATTTAAGTAATGACCTTTAAGGAGATTTTCAGTAAAATTTACTAGAAATTCATGTGTTTTCAGTAAAAATTTTATTGAAAATTTCTTTAAAGGCCATTACTTATAACCTTATGTCTAGGACTACTTAAAAACTTGCTTAAAACACCCCTTTCTCTTGTAGTGAATTGTTCCTTGAGATCACAAATTATTAGTATATTATTCAAGGTTGAATTTTTGACAACTAGTTCTATTTGAGTTGTCCCTATAAGCCTCTTTTAGTCCCTTTTACAAGATGGATTCTTAAGTAGCTAAAGAATAATTGGCTGTGCATATTTTAGCAAGGTTATTGAATCATTGCACATGCAATTCTCAAGCTTAAAAAGTATGTAACCCCTAAAGGACCAATAGGTAGTTCAAATTTCTACAATTGTAAAGATGTATTATAAAAGACAACTTAGAATAATAATTTAATGATGACTCTCAAACAATAGTTGTAAAATATAATTTGTAGATCATGTCCATATGGTTAGATGAACTAGTAAACAAACCAATATTTTTCGATAATATTTGAAGTCAGAAATTCAAAATTCTTTCTAATATCCATTGTAGATTGAATATTTATGATTTTTACAGTAATTTTTAAGGACCCCATCAGGAGACGCTTATGCTACCTTAACAAGGGAACTTTAGCGCCCATGTACTTTTTGTCTTTTTAGTTTTGTTTTCTTCGAGGGTGGGTAGCTGATTCCTAATGAAAATTTCCCCTACACAGGTGTCGATGATCCAAAGCTGAATTCCTTAGGTCAAGACAGGTAGTGTGAAAAACAAGGTCACTTACCCTTTTAGCAATCTCTTATATTAAATACACGGCATTGTCACGACCCATTGTCGCAAATATGGTCAAGTTTTAATCTTCAGTTGAGTATTTCATCTTGTCATTCCAAATGTTTTTAATCCAGTTCTATAAGACTTTGACTGACTATCCAATCTATATCCTCTTCAATTCAATGTTGCATTGCAGCAAGTACGTGTTGGTATAGTTGAAATCCCACGACCTTTCCAATTGAATCTGAATCATGGCATGTCCTTATATTGTTAGTAGTGAAGTGTTTTATTTTCAACAAAAAATGGCTAAATCATTTTATTTTCTTTATTTTCTTTACTGTTTTCTAAAAATCAAAAATCAAAGTGTCCATTTTTTTGGTATTTTTCATCATGATTTTTTGTGCATAACTTTTAGAGATAAATTTTTCTAGGTCTGAATTTTTAAAGACATACTATTTTTCAATGCCTTATATTTTTCATATTTTATTTTATTTGAAAAATAAAATATTCCAAAATTCACAATATACCATTTTAGTTATTTTCAAATATTCGCAACATCTTATTTTCAAAATATATATGGTACAAATGTAAGTCAAATGCCACAAGAGCCCATAAAACAATTACATAGATAAAAAATCTTTATTTTGATTTTTTTCTTATAAAGACTATTTACATTAAAAAAAAAATTTCAATTCCAAGTACCTCACCTACTTTGTTGCTAATGTTATCACTTCCTTTACAACATGGGGGGGAACAATTTGGTTGAGTTAGAAAACCACATGAGTTAAACATAGGCTCCTTTTTATTCATGAAATGTAACATTTCTATCAAATTATAAAATTTTACTTGTAATGTAGGGTGCTTTAAACTCAAAAAAATAATAATTTGAAAATCTAATTAGAATATTATAGAATATACTTCAAATATTCTAAGTATGTGATATAGTGATAGCCTCCATTTAAATACCCTCTTAACATATGTGGTTTAAATAGATACATGTTAGTAATTACCTTGGCTTTACAAACAATATTACTCAATTCCTAAAAAAACCACATCTACATGTTGCAAGAACAAGTTCTTTGATGTAGACATAAAATATTGTTTTTGAAGGAGATTCTTTAGGGCCTACATGTCTTGTTTTCTTTTTAGTTCAAAAATTTAGGTTCTAATCATACTATCATAGTGATTTTTAAAGATTTTTGAAGGTTTCTGTTTACTTTTTTCTTCAAGTCATTTTGCAAGGATAATTTTTTGAATTGAAAAGTTTACTTTTTGAGGCCAAACCTACTAATACCTATTAATTAATAGAATATTGGCAAAGCTAAGTCTTCAAAATCTATACCTTTCAAATGTTAAAGGACCAACATATGAATCTTTGAAAAAGGGATGGTTGACCAAAACCCATTTTTGTGTGTTTGAAATGTGTTTGCATTCATTTGTTGATCAAAATTTATACGCTTGGTCTTTTAGGACTTAATGTTGCTAAGTAGTTTAGTCCCATTAGTGTTCCATAATGAGTCAATAGTACTTAACTCCTAAAGGACCGGGGGGGATAGAATGACATTAACCTGAAAATTATAGTTTCTTGGTATGTTATTCATAAATGAAAATTGAAACTTTTTTTGAAACTTCAACCATCCAAAATTGAAGTAAATTATTTTACCAAAATTTGGAAAAAATTTCAGACCATTTGACTATATGAATTGAAAGATTATAACGTTTGAAGTGAGAATTTTTTGTTTGTCTTGCAAAATTGGATTAGCAAACCTCATGCCCTTTTGAAGGAAAATTTTTGCTCTTCACAAAAATGAGGATTTTGAACATTTGTAAGTATATGATGTTAGGTTCACTCTTGAAAATTTTAGAATAAGATATAGAATCTAGCTTACTCTAAATCACCTTGCAATGCCAAGACATTAAGTGAATTGGCAATACACTTGTCATTTTTTGATGATTTTTTGTGCAATGAGGAAATTTTTTATTTAAAATCCAAATGATGAAAAGATATAGACAAAAATTTAGAATATGTGGAAATAATTTCAAGAATTTGACTTCATAGATCGCAAGATAATAGGACTTGAAGTTAGAAGAAATGCTTTCTCTTGAAACCTCTCTAGACAACATAGCTAACAAAGTTTGATTCTTCTTAGAATATGATTTTAGAACTAAATTTTTTTGACAATTATATGTCATATTTTAATAGTTATATACATGCCAAATTTCAAAAGTTGATGAACTTTTCTACAAAAGATTCTTCAAAGACCCACAAATTACCCAAGCTTCCCAAAAAATTCACAGTATCATAACTTTGGATCCAGGCACCCAATTGGAAAAAAATATTTTTCAACAAAGAAGTACATTTTTACACATTGCATCTAAATTTCATGAAAATTTGACCAAAAATGACTTTGAAGGATCCTACCCAATGTTTCTTGTATACGTTGAATGGACACTTGGCCCTTTAAGGGTTAATAGAAATGCTTGGAATACTACTAGAGAAAGAGATTCAAATTTGCACTTCTTCTTTTCAAGTTTGTTGATTTTAACACTCTTAAGTATTGATTGGGCAATTTTCTTTTCTTAATATGGACCTGTAAATCAATAAAATTCATGTGGCCATTCACTTACTTCCTTCATGGATCCAAAACCATCCCATGTGGTGTAAAGTATCCCAATCTACCAACAAATTTTAAACATTCAATAATTAATTTATAGGAAGAATCTATTCATTATGGATATGATCTATGTTTTATATTCAAGTGCTTATTAAGGCAATGTAGGTGTAATATAGGCAAACTCAAAATTGCCCCAACCTAATTTCTATAACAAATTTCAGTCTATTGCATCCTCATGTAGTGAAAATTGTGCAATAGATCCCATTATGACAACTTAGCATCGTGGAATTGGGTTGTAAAGTAACAATTTTGTGAATTTGATGAACACCAATATACTAGGGTTCTAAATATGGGAAAGTATCTATTAACTATTCTACAATGTTGAGAGACAAATTTTTGGATTATCATTGCAAACTTATAGGGAATTGAGAGAGCCACATGAGAATCTAAATTGATGAATATAGTCCTCCTACAAGGTCAACAATGAAAAGCTACAACTTTTTGCTTTGACCAAATATGATATTCCCCTACTAAAAAATGAATAAGTTGATCAAAATACAAGTGGAACATCTTCTTATTTATTGTCCTTTAGCAAAAACAATTGTGAATCAAATAAGTCTAAATGTATACAACAATCAAAGGGACAACAATCATCCTACCTTAGTTACCTTAGCTTGAAAGGAAGTCAGAACCAACAGATGCAATCTTGTCTTAATCCCTCAACACTTGGACATCTATATTTCTAGATGATGAACAAAGTGCTTCAAACAAATATTTTGTATGACTATATTTCCATTCATACAAAACAATTCCTAAACCTTAAAAGATAAACTTTTCTTATGACCAATTTCATACTAAGCCAATCATTGCAAGGCTTTGTAATTTTACAACTACATAGTGCCATGTGGAGATTTTTTTACAAAAAATGGTTTATGGTCATATAGATAACACTTCAACAAAAGTTTGCTCAATCAAATTTGGGGGCGGACAGAAGCTAACACTGCTCCTTAAAGGCCATGGAGGCCAAAAGAGTAGTTAATGAATGACTTTAAAGATTATTGTAGAAATGAAGAATGCACCTTTTGGTCTAAAAATTCAATCATTCTTGATTGAGTATCTATCTCTAAGGTAATGTTCTTCTAGGATTAACTTTGGAAGAACATAAACCTATCACCAAAGCAATCCATTAAAATTATCAAATTTCTTGATGAATACGTTTGATGAATACATGCATTATTCATTTTTATACTTTTCTTCATTCATCCAACACTTTTCGTGGCCTCAGCATCCCTCTTGGGCAATGATTCTAGAACTAGTTTATGGATTTTAGTGCAATATGCTACCTAGTTTATGGAATTTCGTACTAAAGGCTATCCTCAAGACAAAGTGGTATTAAAAAAAATAGAAAAGAAAGGATTTTGCAAGTTGTAAAGGATTATTGGGAGTACTCTAACACAAAACTAACTAAATAGATGCTAATTCCAATGTGGAGAAATTTGCAAATTGACTATCAAAATGTATTGGTTCTTGGCTAAACTCTAATTCTTTCAAGGATATTTTCAAATGTACTGAAAATTCTAAGTAGCAATGGAGCGAATTTTAACCAGTTCTGTGAACGCTACTCTTTGGGGTTAAGTTCGTGTACAAATTACTGTACCGTGCCGCACTCTCATCACTCGGTCACTGCTCCGGCTTCTTACTGTTCATCATCAGTCAGCTCCCTGGCGTCAGCGACCGGCGTGCACTTCGTGTGTGTTGCACAGCAATGGCGATCCACTTCGTCTCTCTCGTCCTGCTCACCACGCTCTAGCACCGCCAACTCTCCCTTTGCTCAAGTTTTCCAGGAAATCACTCACTTTCTCCTCCTCCTAATCCCTGTTTCGGAGTTCCTTTCTTCATGGCGGAGGGCGTGGACGGGGGCAGTTACGCTCGCTCTTCCTCTCCACACTTGCACCAACACGATGCGCCACCAGCTCTTCGTGATTCTACCACTGCTGCTATTGCTGTGAACGAGGAGGTGGAGGTGGAGGAGGAGTATCGTACGGATCTCTGGGGATATCCAGTGCATACCGGATCCGACAGCTGCGTTTCTTTCATCAATGCGTTCTACCGTCAGGTTTGTTGCTGGATATTTCTTTCTCGATTAGGAACAGGAGTTAGTGGCAGGAAGAGATTTTTAAAATCGATTTTTGTATCGGCTTGTGTACCGGTATTTGAAAGCAGATTGGGACTGACTGTCGAATTTAGATTTATTTGGGATCGAGGGAGCAGGTTTCTGGCAGTGTGTGTTAGGTTGACGGTAGAAGAAGTTGGACCTCAATTACGTCCTCGTATCCTAACCTTATGAAGCTTAGGAAATTCTTTGTCTTCGAATTTTGCATAATTCAGCCGAGTTTCGTCAAGCGAAAGTTCCATCAAGTATTAGGAACAGGAAGTGCTGGAAAAGTTTATAGAACTGTACTCTGTATTGGTTTGTGTTTGTGAAGAAAGATTAGGACTATGCAGAACTGGATGTGCCTTTGGCTTAGTTTAGATTTGTTTAGGATTGAGGGAACCGGTTTCTGGGAGTGCACGTTAGGTTATATCGGCAGTGTTGATCAGAATGGCAACTTTCCACTCGTAACTTAACACGACGAAGCTGAAAAGACTGCTGCGTCTGCTAATTTGTAATAGTTCAGCA
Source organism: Straminergon stramineum (assembly GCA_963920665.1). Classification (NCBI taxonomy): domain Eukaryota; kingdom Viridiplantae; phylum Streptophyta; class Bryopsida; order Hypnales; family Calliergonaceae; genus Straminergon; species Straminergon stramineum. The sequence continues at coordinate 14,880,107 of OY987267.1, read as the reverse complement.
GCCTTCAAGCACTTTGATTCTGAGTTAGTTCATCAGAGTTCCGTCACTTTCGTGTGGATTTTCTACTAGACAGAATTTGTCTCAGATTATCAGAATTCCATCACCTGCCAAGCTATAAACCCAACGAGAGTAGGATTCTCTAAAAAGCCAAGGCCGCAGAGTGCAGCCAGGCAAAATAGATTTCTTTTCGCAGCATTTTTATTACGCCCACTTGGAGATTTAGGATTTCAGTAAAACTGGAAAGGAGAATAAATTATGATTTGACTCTGACAAAATTCTAGACTAATAAATATTGAAAGAAAATTAAGCATTATATTAAGCATAAAAGTTGATCATAGATTTGCAATGATCACAAATACAAAGTTTGGTATTTAGATAAGGTGTGCCAAGATGCTTCTTTGGACACTTCTTTGGACGAGCAATGATGCAAGAAATTACAAATAACAGTTATGCTACTCTGATAGCCATGACCTAATCGGGGGTCTAATGTCGTTGAAGGAAGCATTGCAATTTTTTGTTTATCCATCTGCGTCCTGTTGCACTTGAGTTGTTTATTAGCAGGGGCGGCTCTAAATGCTCTTACATTATCCTCTTGTTATTCAAGATTATTCATCAATATCAGGGGGAATAAGCGGTGGAATGTATGGACAAGGAATTATAATACATTCAAGAAGTGAAGTCACCTAGATAAACTTGTCAGCGGCTTTGCGAGATTTCCAGGCTAAAATTCTAAATAATCATGGTACTATCCGGAGGATCTTCACGACATCCTTTTGATAAAAAAGGATATAACCTGAAGCCCACACCTTTCGTGAGTCAAGTGAGAAAAGAACAAAGATTGGGTTGTCCAAATTGTGTCAGAAAAGTCTACTAGAGCACTTCAAGGATTATTTACTCGGAGACCCCGGCATTGTCTGTCTTGCAAGAACCCGACCCTTTTCGAGTTCACGGGGTATTAATGAAGATAATTTTCTTGAATAATGGTGTTAAACATGGTTCTTATTTTTCATATTGGCTTGTCAGTTCTAGATGACAATTATCTTCCTCAATCTTCGTAATTTTGAGCTCACGATGGCACTATACCCTGTAATGAATGAAGATAATTGCTGTTTTGCGTGAGTGGAATTGAAGGAGTAGTCGAAAGCTCTAAGAGAGTGAGACGCTGGATAGGACCTGATATTGCTCCATTTGTATGTTGTTACAGGTGCTGACGTATGGTGCAGACAGGCAAGTTATTCTTAAAGCAACTGACGCGGATGGTAGTTGTGTCCTAGCATGCGCATTGGCAGCTAGTTTCCTGTTGAATCAGAGCGATTTTGAAGGCAAAGAACGAAGTTCAGAGGCGTATTTAAACGCTGCTAAATCTAATTTGGTACTAGAATTTATCCTCCGTGTATTTTTAGTAGTTCCTGTTGGTTTCTATATGATGTAACCCTTTGAGACCGCAAGCGAGTGTTCTTGTTTGAGATGTTATCAATGAAGTTCACTAGATGTTCATCCGTATGCACAGAACTTTGTTAAAATGTCATGACCTTGCGCAGGCTCGTGCAAGTAGCTATGAAAGGTTAGTGCTGGCAATGGTTACCGCATGGGTACAGGGTCAAATTGGAGAGGTACTTGATTTGCATTTTCAGGTAACTACGTCCTTCAAAAAGCTCGTACATCCCTTTTTGTTTTATGTCATCCACTTTGTACGTGTAAAGGGTAGATATTGAGATCCAGATCATTACAGAGGTCTCCCTGCATGATTTACTTAGAGCTCTATGTCTGAATTATGCATCAATTAGTCATAAGATCTGCAGCTGTTTATTTATGGTTTTTTCAAGTCATTTCAAGGATCTCACAATAATGGTCTGTTATTGGCCCAAAGTTCACTTTTCATCAACTAAAAAGATCTATGTTAATGTTGACTTGCGCTGACCTGCGTTTTGTACATTGCTTACCAACATCTCTTGCACAAATTCCCGACTCATTAGATTGCTTTAGATTGTAGATTCGTTTAGTGTGCTGGTTGTGGCAAGCATGATGCTATATCTGGCCTAACGGAAGGAGAAGTTTCAACACAATATTTACGCTACATATGCATGTTTCTCAGCTTCTGGCACAGTTTCCAAAAGATTTGGCCTCTCTCAAAAGAGGTCAAACCATCTGCTTTTACATGGGACGACATCAGGATATGCTACGGTTGGCTGAGCAGGTACGTGATATCATCTCTCGGATTTACAAATAAAACATCTAGTTGGAAAACAAATAGGAGAATTTGTTATTTATTGGAACACCTGTATTGGATGGGGTCTTGAAGTGGATGCCTTGCGTTCACTTCGAAGCATGTATCACTACTTGCTTTCGTTTACCGTAGTCTTCTGCCTAGAGCTTCCGAACTTACTACCGTATTCAGTAATCAGAATACCCTTAAAATTGCACCAGTGAAAGAGCTTGGTAGGATGGACTTACGCATTCATGGAAACTTGTACACGAACAGGTTTTGCCTGCGAACAGGGAAAGTCCGTTCATGTATGGAATGCTGGCGTTTGCTCTTTTGGAAGTGGGAGGGAGAACGAGAGAAGCAGAAATTGCAGCTAAGAAGGCACTAGAAATTGATCCCCTTGATGTGTGGGGTCAACATGCGGTGCGGGTCTCCTGTAACTTTCATAGACATTGTGCGGAACTCTGACTTTGCTCAATATTGCTCATCATCACTTTTGGCTAGACTCTTTTGCCAAGCGTTGTAGTAGTAGGAATACTGTGGCTGATATCCCCGTGCATTTGCCCAAGTGTTCTGAATTCAAGCCCGACCTTTTTCTCTATGAAACTGTGAACACAAGTATTTGATTTCAAACTTAGACTATGAATTGCTGAGATCATTTGAACATATTTTCTGTTTTTGCAGCTGATCCACGTACTACAACATGAGTGTCATTTCAATGAGGCGTTGACATTTGGAGCTAGTTGCTGTGACACCTGGACCTCTTGCTGTTCATTCATGTAATTCTCCAATTTTGTTTCCTGCATGAATCTCATGAATTTTCGTGATTTTTTTGGTGAAGTTCTGCTAAACGTGGGAGGTCAAATGGTGTTTGAAGATAGGAATTCTCTTAGAATGCTAGATATGAGTAGAAAGTACCATATGGATGCGAACTATGGCAAGTGTGTCAGCTCATTACTACTGTGGAATCCTGTAAACTACCTAATACTTTTAAGTTCTACTGACTTGTTTCTCGTTCAATTTACAGGTATACTCATAATTGGTGGCACTTAGCCTTGTGCGAGTTGGAGCAGGGAGGCAAAGGCGTCTTGGAAAGGGTTGTTGTAATCTATGATACTCATATTTGGGGCAGCAATGTCGCTGCTGATAATTCGCAGGTTTTCTTGCATATTCCTTGCCTATCCTATTTCAGCTTTTGCGACTCTCATGAAATGGGTTTCAATTGCTAGGACCTTGAATTAGGTAGTACAGACTAAACATTGCCGTTGTACTATTAGCAATTCTTTAAGAAGTGAGTACAAGTTACAAGCTTCTTCTCTTTGCCTGTTGCATTGATCAACTGATCCAATCCTAGTGAATGGGTTGTTCCCCCAAGAGGTTGTGAAATTGTGTATAGGAGTACGAAATTTTAAAAAACTGCTTTATTTTTAACGTCGTTGTGCCAGGATTGCTTAAATGCTCTTGGGCTGCTGCTTCGTCTTGATATTAGAGGGCATAAGGATGCTGTCACTTCACGGCTAGCTGCCATGAAGACATGCCTTCTCGATGAGGTAGGAACTCCGTCTTGTAGGAGTACAGAGTCTAATTTTGTCAATGCTGTGTTTATATGCCCTTATACTCTAGAGGTGGCTCATTGTTTATGTAATAGCAGTGTAATTAGAGAATGTCGACAAGTTGATCCGACGTATCGACAGCCTTGTACTTGAATGTGCTAATTTGTATTTAGTTGAACCGTCTACAGCGTAGGTGGTATACTGAGTGGCTACAAGATCTCTTGATGGTCTGGGGGCTATCGCGAGGAGGTCACAAGGCGGAGGCTCAACGGCTGCTCCAGAGTCTCACGCGCAGGCAAGCCTGACAAGATATAGCCTGGCGTTGTTATTGCAATTATTTTTTACTTAAACGTCTGTGTCTTTGTTCAAGTGAAAGAAACCATACTCATATATCTGAGGTCTAACCGTCTATGTCTTTGTTCATGGCAGAGTCACATGTCAACACAAGTATGTAAATGCTTTTTCAGTGTCAAGATGCTTATCCGTCTGCTCAGCCTCTGTTCTATAGAGAAGAGTATTTGTGATAGCCTGTTCGTCTTTTTTTATTGCAGAGTGGAAGAAATGAAGGAGAACCAACGAAAACCTTTGCAACCCGTGATATCAGTATGCAATTTTCTCATATTCTTGACAATCGATTTTATTTGTGGCATAGAGCTAGCATTTACGGTGGTTTGATAGAAGTCAACACCTGGTTGTTATTTGGTGCGTTAAGTCTGCCTGACTTTTGGTTGTTCCAGCTTGCAAGGGCGTTATATGAGTATGGGATCCGCAATTTTGGAGCTGTTTGCAAGTTGTTGGGTCTCGATTCTAACTTATCCAAGTATAAGGTAAGGGGCATGGCGTTGCTACCTACTGCTTAAATTGTTAGGGACAGCACTCTGAATGCTATTCCAGCTTGTCGTTATCCTGTTCCTTTTGTGCATTCTGTATTGTTGTTTTGAGATTGAAGAATGGGATGGTTCTCTTTCGTGACATTTAGGTCATGGGCGCATCTAATGAGCAGCTGGACGTCTTCCTTGACTTGTGGTGTGATGCTTTTCTAAGTGCTGGACAACCCTTGCCAGGTCGGTTTCTCGATAGTTATGGAACAGCTCATTGTCTTGAATCATTCTTTCTTTAGCAACTGCCCTGCACCAGTATTATGTTCATATCACCCGTCTTAATATTTGAGTTTTTGTTTTCGTATGCCAGTGGTTGAAGTTGCACAGCAACTCGTGTCGGAGAGGAGTGAGGTTCCTTTCACTTGGCATATTCTGGTAAGCTGCAATCAAACCATGATTGATTCCCCGGTGGCTCTCCGATTTTAATATTGCTGATATTGAGAATGCATTGGGTTCTTTTTACTCGACAAAAGTTATGTCAATCTCTGTTTTTCCTGCTTTCACTTCGAAAAAAGCATTTATTGCAGATAAGCTGTGCATATTGAGAAGGCTATCTGGTTTGAGAGAATCATTCTATGAGGTGTGACAGGCAAAAGCGTATGTAGGCGCTGGAGAGGAAGCCAAAGCAGCCAGCGCTGCTGCAAGAGTCGTCACTTTGGAAGCTGCTTAACTTAGTGGAATCAGAAATGCACTCGTCAAGTAGTTAATGTACCTTCTGTGAAATTTCCTACGCTATCCTTAACTTTTATTATACTCAGTAAATTGCAATTGTAATTGCAAAAAGTGTACAGGATATTTCCCTCTTAACATTCTCTTTCTCCTCTGTAGGGTCTTTAGCTTAATGGGTGTTGCAAAGGTATTAGGTGACTTGACGACTAGGCTTCGCCCTTTTGTCGGGCTATTTACATGGTAGTGAAGCTTCCATATATACTGCTGAACTGTAGAACTGGGACTACCAGTAGTCAGTTATGACGTTCCTTAATAGGTGGCTTTACTTTCATTTTCATTGCCTCCAAAAACTCCTTGTGTCTCATTGGTTGCATCTAAAAAGTTGTGTTGATTTTGAGTCAAGATGAGTTCATTTCAGCCTATTTTTTAGGTGTTGGAAAAAAGAAAATGGTGCTTATAGGTGTTTTTGTCTTATAGTCATCCATGATAGTCTTGCACATTCAAGGAAATTCACATAGTTTCTTTGACTACTAATGGTGGAGTCTTTTTTGAAATTTCTCATTTTTAATAGCTTTGTACAAACATATGATGTACTTCAATTTTATCAACTTGTTTATAAAGGAACATTGTCTTTTGAAAATTCAAGTATCACTTTGGATGAATTAGAAGTTAATTGGACAAAGTACCCTTCAAAAACACTATGTTCATCATCCTAAATATGGACTATGAAGCACTCCATTTATGATGTGCAAATACTTAAAATAATTAAATCTTATTAAAGTAAAGATGCTAAATCAATTTGTGCATCTAAAGTATGACATCATAAGGGACTTCTTTCTAATGGGAACCTTTCATTCTAAGAAGGCTAAAAATAAGTGATCAGTTGTTGGATCAATATTATTGACAAGTCAAGTGAAGTCTTTGATCCCTAAACAAAAAGGAGAGGTTCCTCTTACCATGAAGGTGAACTATGAAGTACAATGTAATGCTATATAAAATTCTAAACATTTATTTGTCTTAATCCTTAAATGTCTAATCATTTATTGAATTTATATATATATATATATACACACACACACACAAACACATATAGTATTTACCTAAAATTTCATCAAATTCATCATAAAGAAAGTATGTTTTTAGAAGTCAAGATTTGGTTTGGATGAATGAGAAGTTATGTGGTCAAAAATACTTCTAAACCTTTCTATTCATCATTTAGAATTGAAATCAATTGTAGTGCTAATTAAAGGATTAACAGAAAAAGCATTTGCAAAAAATTAAATGTTTTCACATTTAGCACAATTGAAGTTCACTTATATAGTCAATGGAGCCTTGTAAAGATACACATTGCCCCTTGTACCATTCAAAGAATTTTGCATAATGTTAAACAATTATCATTATTAGTCACAAATGATTATCATAGCATTCTAATGCAATTTCAATCAAGCATACCAAATTTTGATTTTGAAAAATAAAAAATTCTTCAGTTTTAGTGAGTTTTTAAAGTTAAAATTCCTAGTGTACATGAACATTAATTAAAATAATTTACTAAGAATGAAGTTTTGATTTTTTTAAATGAAAATTTGATATGCTTAATTGAGATTGTGTTAGAATGCAACACCAATTATGCATGATAAAAAATGATGATTTTTCTTCACATTATGCAAAATTCTTTGAATGATACAATGGACAATGGGCTTCTTTACTGAACCCTAGTGTATTGCATGGTTAAATGAACATTTTTTTAAAAGATATTTTGAAATTAGAAACTATGATTGTACAATAGCAAGAAAGTCAAAATCTATTTATTTTATGAATAAAACTTTGATAACTCATACTTTACCTACTTGATATTGGAAAATAAATTGATTTATATGCATTGGATATTTTAATGCACATATTTATGTGATTTCAAAAAAAAAGATAAAGCTCTTCAAAACTGTAGTGGCTTTAATAATCAAACTATTCAAAATACCAAAGAGCTACAAGAATAAGAATGAGAAATGTATATTATTAACACTTTGCAAATATCTTAACCATATCCTACCATTTCTTATTCAAGTTTGACTTTCTTTTTACTCTAGGTATTGGAAATATAATTTCAAAAGGAATATTTTGATGAAAATCCTTACTTCAAGGGATTGATATTAGATATGTTGTTTTGAAAGAATTTTTTTTACTTCTATTCAAATTATGAACTCCTAAAAGACCAAGTAGTTATTGAACAACCAATTGAAAATTTGTGCAAATTCCTATAATGTTAACTTTCAATGAATCTTTTTGAAATTTTGATACAAGGTGTGATTGTGTGAATATGACTGCCTCAGGTGGGAATATAATTTTTTCCAATTGGGTGTCTAGACTTAGAAGTTATGCTACTTGAAAAAGTTTGTGTAATTTGGACAGTTAGGGAATCTTTTGTTAATCTCTACAATTTACATCTACCTTTGAAATTTGGTGGGTATATAATTCATATAAAATAGGATGTAATCTAAAAAAAACTCATTTATAGTGCAAAAATGTCATTCTAAGAGGGTTTATAGTTTGGTGAACTTATCAAGCATGGTCATTAAAAATTTTCTTCTAGCTTCAAAAGTTATTATCTTTCAATTTGTGTGGTCAAAGTCTCTGAATTTTTTTCTATACATTCCTATGGTATTCTAGTACATATTTGTAAGGTTGACTTACAAAAGAAAATTTTTCTATTCATTTTTTTCTTATTGTCCAAAAAAGTCGCAATTTGTAATAATTTATGCTAGAAATGTGCTCCAATCCTTTAGGGTGTAAACAAGATGGTAGAGTTGTCTTATAAATCATGAAATGTTGTCTTCCATGTTTTCTTTATTTCAATTCTTATTCTCAATCATTTTTTGAATTCTTACTCAACTTGTATTTTTTCAGAATGACAACAAGACATGATTGCATGCAACCTAATGATAGTGAACTATCTTCTCTCAAAATTGAGGTTTGACAATCCCAAACCACAAAGAAGGGTCTAAATTTTTTTTGCTTTTGGAAGGTGCTAAGATAACTATATCTAAAATGGACCACTTCTCAAAATCAACCTCTATTTTTGAAAGGGAAATTAAACAAGGAAGATATCCCAAATGGTGCACATTACAAGGACAAGTGTAAAGTGGAGTTAGAAGCCATTTTAAGTAGTGTGCAATTCTAATAATAGTGCTATGGAGGTGGCAATCTTGTAAGTGGTTGATTGGGGTGAACTTTTTGTTGTTTTGACTTTGATCTATGACATGTCTCAATACTACTAGTGTGATTTCTTCATGTGAATCAAATAAATGTTGGCATCACCTACATGACACTTTTAGCACCCAACACCTTTCATCTTTTGAAAATTTGTAACTAATTCACAATGTGTCCAAAAATTATGGAACCACTTGCATTTTGATTCATAGTCCTTCAACAATGTGCAAAAATTGTTGTTTGTTTTCTAGAGCATACTGATCATGCCACAGAGCTTATTCATGCGCTTTTAGGTGTAGTTAATATAAGAAAAAACTGATCCCTCCTCATTGCTCTTTTCAGCAATATAATTCTGAAATCTGAAGCTTTTAACTTAATATTAGAGCCTCGTCTAGAAGCTTATGCCACGGCTTAGTTACCATGGAAAATTCTGGAAAGGACGATAGTGAACCACATATCGAGGGAGCAACTGACCCACATCCTTGATCACAAGCACATCTTTGGAAAGGCCATAATTGTGATGTCTTTGGTCACCAGGAATGGCAATGGACAACAGCATCATATTCGAGCCTCGACAATACACCATGGAAATGTCAGGATTGGAGGCTGTGTACACCCCGCGCCCATATACAGCTCCCGTTTTTATAGCTACTCCCCTCGTTCCTCCTATTTTAAATCCCTCAGAAGCAATCTTATCAATTGAAGCTTCATCAGTTCCATGGAACACAAACCGGGCCTCAACTGGTATGTTTGATGCCTTGAACGCTTCCTTCATCTGATTGAATCTTTCTTCAAGGCGCACATTTTTTATGAACTCCACTTTCGTGACCTACATTGGCACAATCAGAGACTGATGAGAGATGCAATTGGCTATTAAAGTATCAACAAGAGAGTCCATCAATTTCAGAAGACTTATCTAAGGTATACCAATCCGTTGCACTAAATAAATTCTTAATTGGTGAAGAATCGTTAAGGGGAGTCGCTGTTGTGCACTCCCTTCGCTCATTCTCCTATTCTGAAAGAATGAGACACTTCATCTCCTCAAAATCCTCCACCGTATAACACTTTCAATGAATTGTGTACAATTGAATTCATCAAATATGTGAAAAAAGAATAGAAGACAAAAAATGTAGTACGAGTTGCCTTAGAAAACTTTACAGCAGGGCTAGTATGGTGGCAAGAAACTTGAAGTTCAGAGCTCCACAAGCACAAAATGGAAAGAAAGACGAGAATCTTGCAATAGAAGTCATGAACTCTGACACCGTCTAACTGAAACTGAAATCTACTGTGAAACCCAAATTGAAACCTAATGTAACCTAATCGAAATCCTGAAAACCTACGGAGACACGGTAGAATTTCTGAACGGTAGTACCTTCTTGGTCCTGTTTATGGACATGCGGAGAAACTGAGACTCGGCCAATCGGAAGTGGCATTCCTCAGGAGTGAGCCCTTGAAAGTCGACGGAAGGCAACAGTGGAAGACGACACACCCCTCCGTTTTGAGAAGCCTCTTCTTCTCCGAACCTCTCGAATTCATTACCTCCACGACTCTCCGCTGCTTCTTCAATAGGTAATTCAACGTCTTCCATGATAACATCCATCATCGTAATGTCATTAATATCCACCGCCGCAGCATCAGCATCCTCCATTGAAACATCATCGTCCCGCATTTGAACAGACTTTCAGCACACGTAGACGACCCGTGCAAATTAATCCGCGTAACAGCTAACAGGAAGCTCAATTCTTCTGTGGACATGTCACTGATTAATTGATTCTTAGGTTGAGCGACATCCCCAACAATTTCTTGATTGCCAGGTCTCGAAATCTGGGTCTGTTCAATTCAGAGCAATCTCCTGCGGAACACGATTTCGTTAGGCTTTCCTGGCTTTCGTAATTGCAGTACTTCTGATACTCATCAACGCTAAGAATTCAAACAATTTGGTACAACCCACCTCATCGAAGCTCGGGAGAGAGATTGCTGGTCAGGCCTAAAATCCCGTCATTGTTACAGAGAACGATTGAATATTCAAGGTTTGAGGTTTCTGGTTAGCAATTTCGATACCATGTATTTGCGAATTTCTCAGTTCTTTTTCAGCATCCGTCCTGTGTGTGTTCTAGAGCCGAAAGATCCTCTCAAATAAAATTGAAAACCGTTGAAATTAACGTTGAGCTACAAAGCGCCGGCGTTCGTCGTAACCATGGTTTAGGTGATCTCCGTATCCAGCGAAGATGCGGAGTGGGCATGGCACAGGACCTCACGACAACCCAGAGAGCCACCATCTATCTCTGCACAAAACTTCGATTGATGCCCTAACAAAGTGCTGTAAGGAGCTAGATCGGTTGCCTGTACAGCACTATCGGTTGCCTGACGACCAAATTAAGCCCAAATTTCGGCTATTAGGCAAAGAAACGACACGCAAACTGCATGAGTTTCGACCGAATGAAGTTTCTTGCGACAGTCGGAGCAATTCCAACTGACGGTGAGGGCTGTCTGCAATCGGGAAGGGAGGTTTGGAGGAAACGGGGGCGGAAGCAATTGGATTCGCCGACAGGCCGGCTTTGCTTACACTGCAAGCAACGGGCTGAAGTCAACTGTTTAGTCCTAACTCCTATTTAAATTAAACTGGGGTCGGCCGGAGTTCGGGCCCTCATTCCGGCCCTAAGGTAGGAGGCTCATAAAGTGTGCATGTAAGGGACGAAAGAGATCTGCTGGTAAATCAGGCCAGCAGAGCATTCCAAATTTTTTTTGATCGAAAGAGGAATGAGAAACAATGGATTGGCAATTTTTTTCATCAATTTCCGAATCCACATGAATTATATTCTATTTTTCAAAGCCTAAGGTACATAGGTCTCTATTGTTGTTCACCGAACATAAATTACCACATGCCCTTGAATAGGATAGGTGAGTGTCAAAATTGATAAATAACCCACTTGAAAATGTTTACTTAAGGCCCTCAAAGCGTGCAATTCACTTCCAAAAATAAAGGATGAACATGGTAGTCAAAAACTGAAGCATATAAGGCCTTCATTGAATTCACTTGCCATTGATTAGAATTAATGATAATCAATTCATTGCACTTTTATTTTAGCCTAACTCTATTATGAATTTCATTCTTTGCAAAGACTATACATGATAGTAACACTTGTTGTCTCATAAATACTCTATAATCATGCACATGGGACACCATTGTCTAGCTACTAAAAGTTTAATCCGTTTAACCCACTCTATACATAGTTTCAAACACTTTTTATAGGGATGATTCATATTGACCACACGTAATTCAAGCCTCCTACCATAGTTCAACACTTAAGGCCCAAAGAGGTGGTGAAGAGTTTTGTACAAGGTAGTATGCTCTTAAGAGCATCAACACCTGTCTTGCAAAATTTGGCTTACAAAATGCAAGGCCATCCACTTTGAAAGTCAAGTGGAAATGGATCACCCCACCTATATGCTTTGAAATATTAATGTTTGCCTTCAATTTACATGAATCTTACATTAATCATTTGCCCTCAATTAATGTGCACCAAACATGTGCTTTCAAAAGCATTTGTTTTTGCAAGGACTCATTCATGAATGCTCTCTATGAGTCCCTTCTACTAATCAAGTGCCACTATAGTAAGGGCTGGTTTACACCTAGAGGCCAGGCCAATTCTCCTTGAGGCTGATTGCACAAAATTTCAGCCCCTTTTGGGTTGGAGGCCATCCCCAAGTAATAATTACTAATAGGGGCCAATTCTCCCAAATATAAAGGCCTTGGGGCCAAGAAGCCGGGCTGATTAAAAAAAAATTAGGAAAAAGGGAGAGAGGGGCTGAAATTTCAGGGCCACTTTCAACCTAAGGTAGGAGGCTCGAAATCGGCACATGCTCTAAAACCACCCACCTCCTCAAATGTACACTATTGGTACATGGTATTTTTTCATCTTTACATGGATGTACCAATAGTGTACATTTGAGGAGGTGGGTGGTTTTAGAGCCCTATGCCATTTTGACTTCAAAAATTCATAACTAATTCTACAAAGCTCCATAAAATATGAAATGACTTGGGTTAGATGTCAATCCCTCTTGTCTTTCAAGAAAATTTTACTGAAAAGTATTTCAAGAAGTTTAACCTCCCCAAAATTCAGTTTTAGCTCTTAGATAGGCGCTTTATGGACCTCCTACCTTACAAGCCAATTGCACAAAATCCAACGAATCAGATTTGTTGAAAAAAAAAATATTTTATAAGAAAAATAAATTTAATTGAAATCTGACATTGGCCTCCCATTTTTGGTGCACCTAATTCAACAAGCTTAGGCCATGTCAGATCATGTCTTTTTTTAATAAATACTTCATTCCACCAAATTGGCCCAGCCTCCAAGTGTAAAGGGGTTGGGGTTGATTTCAACCTTTTATCCAATCACAAGTGAGGATTCTTGGCCTCTGACACATGAAATTGGCCTAGCCTCGAAGTGTAAAGCGGCCCTAAGTCTCTACTTGCCAGGAAAAGGGATTTCCCTTTTGTCATACTCATTTGCAAGCCAAGGAGCTTGGCTTGCATAATGTACCTCTTTAGCAAGCCACGTGAGGTTTTTGGACTGGCCTTTTAACAAGTTCATCCAAAATGCTAGACAAGTGGGGTAGATTTGTAAGCCTCAATGAACAAGTCATCCCAAATGTCAAACATGTAGGCATGCTCGAAAGCAATCATGATACAAGGATATATTTTGTGATTTTCAATGTACCAAAAATGTACATTTCAGGTTATGGTTCCTTATAATGACCACTACATTTCAACTTCAAAATTTTGTAACAAATTTTAAGAAGGTTAAAAAAAATGAAATGACTTGAATTAGATGCGAATTCCAATTTTCTTCCTACAAAATTTTATTGAAAATTGCTTACAAGAATTTAGTTTCCTTGAAAAGTGAATCACCTTTTATATATTTGCTTTAAGAGCAGACTACCTTACAGTTTTGAAATCAATCTTTTCATTTATTTAGTTCTTTGTTTCTACTCTATCAATTTTTTCCTTTTCATTTACTTCACTTTTAATTATACTCTTTTATCTATATTGAATCATGTTCTTAGAAATTACATACAAAAGTTAATGAAGTATTTTTGCTTTTACATTTTTAAAATATTTCTTTTTTAAAATTTTATGAATTTTATTTGTTGCCCATTTAGTTCGAATTCGTCCTTAGCATGGTATGTAGCCATGGAATCTGGGCACCATTTGAATTAAAAATTATATTCCCCAAAAGCTAGTGTGTTCATTAATCTTAGAAGAACCCCATCCATTTTTATTGAAAATAAGTACTATTTCACCCCTAAATTCTGAAGGCATTTTATTCATCAAAAATCACTCAAAATTGCCATTTCTATTGCAAAGTGAAAAAAACTTAAGAAACTATTCTTTTGACATATCTAATTGTAGGATCTTATATTACATTAGTATAAGAATGTGTAGAAGAAATTTCAAAAACTTGAAGTGCATGGATTGCAAGATATTTGCATTTGAAGTGAGAAAATCCAATTTTTTTGCACCTTCCATGAGACCGTAGAAGCCTACTCCAAAACTATTTTTTCCCCAAGGATTTTGTAATCACTATGATATATAAAAAGAGATACTTATGGAAATCATATGAGTTCCATCTTTTGATGTTTTTAATTATGACAAAGTGGAGGTCAAACTATGAATTCCTCAATCTTGAGTTCCAAGTGGACTTATTGCAACTCTGTATTCTTGCAAAATTACCATATGCAATAGACAACATGATAAACTAAATGAGGCAATATATTCAGTAGTAACCCACTTGCCCTAAACCATAATAGTGGTTAGGGTGAACTGAACTTCTCATTAGTCCCCATTTTTATCCCCTAGGGAAAACGTAGGACCTTTTCATTTGTCAAGCATGATAAAATTTTGAAATTTTGAATTCGCATTTGCAATTAGAAGCCCCACATTTGCTATGAACTGTGTATAAAATAGATTAATCAAGCAAAATGTAGGGGTCTTTTTTTAACATGTATCCCTAGGCAAAAAGTCAAGGACTTAGGGAGGACAAGCAAGGGGGGCTCGGTTCACCAACCATAACCATGGCATCATGTGGATCACTCCAACTTGTCTAATTAGGTCACTCTGCACTAGAAAATTATCCCATCGAGAAGAAGTAGGTAATCCTATTCTCCATTCTCCACACAACAAAAAGGGTGTCACCCCTTCTTCACGGAGAAAAGGCTCCTAATTGACTTCTCTTTTCACTCCACAACTTCTTATTCTTCATAGAAGTTTCATTTTCAAAGGTGTGACAACCCCTAATGTAAAGCCGCGAGGTTCAATTCTTGGGCCCAATTTTTGATCACATGCTCTTGAATATTTTTCATGCTCAATTCAGAAAGAAAGAAAAACTTTTCTTTTTCTTTTTCTTCTTTTTTCTACTGTGAACTTTTTACTTTATGTTCCTATTTTTTCAACTAAGGATAAACAAAGGAACTTTCTACTTCTTTTGTGAAATTTTAGAGGCAAGTAAAAAAATTTCTCTAATGATTTGAAAGTGTTGATTTGAAAGTGTTGACATTGAAACTAGAGTTGCAACCCCCAAATATAGTTGTCATTTATTCTCATGAAAATCTCAAGAATTTTAAGCGGTAAAGAATTTTGATCTTGTCATTGTAGGAGTTTGAAAATAATCACATGACTCACTAAACCAAGGACACATAGCCATTATGTATTGTTTTTAATCAGTTTTGCTTGAATTCCTAGATAACATTCAGTCGTTGCCTTCCCTTTAATGGAATGATGTGGAATGAAAGGGATGAAATGGTGTGAAATATTCTACATTCAAACATTAGCTATGGGTACACACCTCATAAACTTTCAGAATAAGCTTAGTGAAGGACACTCAGTTGGGGTTTTATTGGAACTGCAAGGGTCAATAGTAAAATAATTTTACTCAAATTAATCTTTGACAAAAAATTAAGCTTAAGCATTATGTTCAATAAGATCAATGTATCCAACTGTGGAATTGTCATGCTTTGTTTTGTAATCCATTCCCACACTATGATTTGGGTTGGGAAGACAACTCTTTTATATAGATATGGGGTGATAGGACTTAAAACTAACAATTTGAGATATTAAAATTAGAATTAGGAAGAGCTCAATCACTCATATTTAAGGCAAATTAAAGCAAGAATTGTATTTGAAGTAGAATTTCAGGCTTGGTTTAGGCATAGTAGGATACATTTTTTCAAAAAACTTTGTACTATAAAAATTTGGAAAATGAAGTTAAATTTTGTATCCAAAATTTTTTTTGAGATTTCAAGACTCCAATCAAAAGTTATGGACAAATTTCAAAGAGGGGTTGGAAGGGACATTTTTGGGGACATTTTTAAACATCCTCTTTGAATTTTGTCCATAACTTTTAATCAAGAGCTCAAAATTACAAACGGATTTTTGGTCATGAAATTTAGATTTATTTCACAAATTTTTGTAGTTTAAAGATTTTTAAAATAGTTATTCTACTATGCTTAAATGAGGTATGAAATTCTACTTCAAACATAATTCCTACATTTTGACAATGAGTGTTCACACTCTCATCTTCAAATTATCTCATACTTTTTGAGGATTCATGATGGACAATAGATTTCTATAGAAAAATAACACTTTCACCTATCATTCCGACAAATGTCTAAGAAGCAATTTCTTCAAATAGCCTACAAAATTTATCTATGATGAGAAATGATTAAATGACTTTTGTATTTGATTCAAAAGATTCTGTGAGTTTTGGGGACACCACTTTAATATTTGTTTGTTATTTTGTTTGACTTGTACTACCACAATCGGCATCTCTATACATAAACTTACTTCGAGAGTCTTGACATATGAATGAATTTCGTGGACGAGGGCTCTGCTAAGGAAAAGGCAACCTTCCTGAAGGCTACTAAATGTTATGTATATTGAATAAGGGTATTAAGGGGACCCATACTAATTAATCAACATTCCACATTATATAAATATCTACCTTTATAGTACATCAATAGTTATTGAAGTCTCCTGGGATGTATATAGTGTTTCAAATATCTACAATTTTCAATAATCAATCCCTTTAATTTTTAGTTCCCCTTAATCCCTAAGTGCTCCGATGTCCAATTTTTAAACGATGAACAAATTGAAACTCCAATTTCATCCTCCTAACTACTTGGATGAAAGTTATTTTAATTTGTGAAGATAAGTTATCAAGTTGTTGTCCTATCTAAGGTTTGAATTTGGTGTTACTAGAGTTCATATTTTTCTAAAATTACAAATGTGCAAGTATGTCAAGTGGTCAAATTGCATTGACTTTAGTTCAAAACTGGATTAGCCAAAATGAGGTCATAGATAGGAAGAACAAGAAAATTTCAAAAAATCACCATGTGAAGGAACCTCATTTCAAATCCATTTCAACAAATTTTACTCAAAAAATGATAATATTTTACTTACAATCAAATTTTGAAGGAATTTTGGAATTTCTCTTTCAAAATTTATAAAAAGAAGATTGGTGATAGCATTGGTGAATCTAACCGTACAGTTGGAATCTACAAATCAAAATTTACAACTTTCCTTTGCATTTCAATTCCAAAATATGAGTCCAAATAGCACTTTATAATGATTTTTCTCAAATCGTCATTTCCGGAGATGAATCTGGACGTTACATTTACGTTTAGGGATTAAGCTTAATACCCCTATTCAGGGTAGTTAGAAAGTGGCCTTTGATTGATTATAATTACTGTAAAGTGAGGTTCATCAGAAAAGTTGGGTCAAATTATTTTGATGCCATTTTGACACCAAAGGTAGCATATATGTCATTTTAGTGTCATTTTATCCATACTAGGTTGGTATGGAGGTTGGCACCAAATCAACATAATTGCACTTCAATGCACCATTGTGACACCATGTTCACATGCCTTGAAGTTCCTGATGTTGCTTGACTTGATATCGAAGTCATGGATGCACTTAGTTGGTGAGTGCTTGGGGGCTCCTAGTTATCAAAACTGGATTTCTAGGTATAAATGAATCAATAAGTAAATCAGCAGTAAAGAGACCATAACTTACTGTTGGAAAAGAAAAACATTTGTTTCAACATGAACTGGTAACTTACTCTGTATTTATTTATCATAGATGAAGTCATCAGAAAAGTTGGGCCAAATTGTATTGATGCCATTTTGACACCAAAGGCAGCATACAAGTCATTTTAGTGTCATTTTATCCATACTAGGTTGGTATGGAGATTGGCACCAAATTAACATAATTGCACTTCAATGCACCATTGTGGCACCATGTTCACATGCATTGAAGTTCCTGATGAAGGGATTGTTACACTAGTTGAAAAGTGGTACTGAAATGTGATACCCTAACTAGCTCCATTCTCCTAAACCCTAAGTGTTCTTACGGATACGGTTTACAGAATATATGTGGTTATATGTGTGGATACTATATTAATATGGTTTTAGTACGGTATGATGTATGGATATAGGTATTCATATGGGATACTAATGATATATGAATACATATATATGTATTATTCCATATGGATTGTAGTCTCACAACTTCACAAAAAATATAAATATGGAGGTATTCAATTATTTCACAAGAAATAAATATATACTCATTAATTCAAATGAGTGAGAGTACATTTGTACAAAGGTTTGTTATTAGATACTCAAAAATGGTGGTCTCTGCCACACTATTACTTTCATTAATAGTAGTATTGTACCTACGTCTTATTAACTTTAGTAAGACTAGGGTTGCCAAGAAAGCTCTGAACATTCAGCAATGCAGATGTGAAGAAGTTTCTTGAGAACACAATTAATAAGCATGTAACAAAAAAGAAAACAAATGACCTTGCAATAATAGACATTGGAGATTTCTATGATTCAACATAAAAGCCCAATTGACCCGAAGATGTGACTTCATGCCAAAGAAAATCTTGTCCCGATTTCATCCTTGGGGCCCATAGGTTTAGCACCCAAACTATGTTATCTACAATGCTATGGAGGGATGAGTTGTAGTTCCAGCTTGGATGTAGTATAAAGCCCTTGATTGGATTTGGAAGAATCAAGTGACCCTATTGGTTCAAACTTGGAGAGTTTGGATAGGCCTTCAATTTAGCCTCATGTATATATAAACCAAGCCTAAAAGCCTAGAGGGATTGTGGGAAGTCTAACCTCAATAATATCACTCTTCCTCATTACGTACTATGACACTACGGGGGGTCTTCTAGATATAAAAGAAACTTATAGCAAGATAGAGACACTTATTTCTAACAATATTAATAAGCATCTAGGCTAGAGAGTGTATCTCCTAGTATCACAAGCTAAAATTGATATTTTTCACAAATATGTAAATACAATTATAGATGGTTTCAGAAGAAAAAGAGAGTTTCAACGTACCAAGAGAAAAATATAAATTATCACAAAAAGATTTCAATGAGCAGCCCTAATTGTTTTAATCATAAATATGAATGACCCATACATTTGAAAACTATAAATTTATATATTTCTAAGATTGGTTTATGAGCACAATTGGAAAATGGATGCCTCCACCTTAACCTTTAACCCCTCATCACATAAGGCCTTTTTGGGTTCAAAAACATCATTGCTTTTGAAGTGTTATAGATCTAAATGTCAATGAATTATAGAGATCTCAACTATACATTCTTGTAATTTACATGTTGTAAATGACTTGAATCAAATTTGGAATCATTTGGCCACATAGATTGCAAGATTCGAATCTTTTAGTGTTGATAAAGGATGCTAAAAATTCCCTAGCAATACATTTTGGGGTGAAATTCGATTTCTAAACCTACTCAAATGAAAAGCTTTAAACTATTGAGTGATTCAAAACTAGCAAACAAACACATTGGTGGAAAAAAAATATCATTTCATGGACTCATTGTGTCTGCAAAATGGCTTTGAAATGTTAAAAAATAGCAAAAAAAGTTGCAAAGAACATATCTAAGGCTGAACCTCCTTCTACTAAAATGCTTCTTAGTCACTCATAACTTCTTGGATTGATATGAAATTTTAGTCATACAAACTAGACTAATATGAAAAACTTTTACAATTTTTTTTATTGGAAACGAACATTGTATGAATAAGAAACAAGCTGTTGAAGTTAATTGTAATCTAGAAATGTCAAGATTTTGAACTTAAAATTGCTCCCGGCCATTCAAACAACTTAGATTGACATGAAAACTCTACCTTAATAGCTAAACTTCAAGGGAAATATAGCCCAAAATTTTTTATTGAAAATAAAAATTAGATGAAGGAGATACAAACCCCCAAAGTTGCAACCATCAAATGTAGTTTGGTGAACTCAAATAGAACCAATGAACTTCGATTGGCTTCCAAAAAATCACTATATCTTGGATTGATCTGAAAATTTTACGACACAAACTAGAAGAAAGATCACAAAATTCCCAACAAGTTTTATTGAATTTGAGCATCCCTTGCAAAAGTTATTGTACTTTGAATTGGACTTGAAACTACGTGAGGACACTTTTGGTCCCTTGTGGTGATGAGGGATTAAAGGACCATTGTCCCCTCGGGGACAATTTGGAGTTCAAGTAGGTTCCTATGAGCTGAATTTGTCTCACCTTTGTCTCGGTATCAATAAAGTATTTGGTGAAACTAGTGAACCATACATTTTTCTAGATAGAGATGCATGGGATAGAGGGCTCATAGTACGTGCCTACCCTGCTTCAAATATTCAAAAAGAAATTCCTGCAAGTTTTTTTAGAAGAACATTGATATCAAAAGAAGGGAAGGGGCCTATGTTGGCAGATGTTGTACACTCAAGAAAACACAGGGCACTCCGTATAGAGTAAGTCCGAGAGATCAAACACCCATGCAAGGACCTAAATTCTCACTAGGAGGCAAAATCTAATTTGGACCTATGGAAGTCAAGGCTAAACATCCCCATGACAGTGTTGTGAAGGAGTACCTGATTTTCTTGAAACTTTTTAAGAACTTGTAGTTTTACAAGAGCTTCATGAATATATAATTTTTGTTTCAATTTGATGCCATTAAAGAAGTTATGGTGGATTTTAGGCAAAATTCAATTCGAGAGGCAAGCTGGATTGTTTGCCAATATGTGGCTAATTGAGGCCATGGAAAGATTTACAAGTTTTGTTGGTGAGTTGGTAAAAAGGACAAAGGATTTGGTGGGCAATGGGTGAAGGGCTAGGACCCCCAACATGTCCAAGCCCTTAGAATTTCAAGACCATGGTATGTCTAAGCGTTTTTGCCATGAAGGAAGGTAGATGAAGGAGGTCAAACTCAAAGTTCCCAATGGAGGTGAATATGCTAGGAACGCAAGTGAACCCATTTTCCAAAGCTTGCCCCAAGCTTAATTAGCCTATATTATTCACATAGTCCTTCTAAATTCTATAGGAAGTAGAGGATTTGTTTTAGTTCAAATTTTTTTGTAACCTTGTAAAGTATTAGTATATCTTTCAATCCACCATTTGGATTTCTAATTTTCAAAATTATATGGTGGAAAATGTGCTTGAAAAATGTGCTAATATCTTTCAATCCCTATAGTCAAATGTCAATTTTTTTTACCAGTTCTTCTTCTATGAGTCTACTATAAGATCCTATTGTTAGATTTTCATAAAAAATATTTTGTTGAAAATTTTGATGAACGCAATAATAGGGGTAGTTTTGAGTGGCCTTGTTCCTTTTGGGGTCAAAGGTAGCAATACCCAAAAGTGACTTTTGTAGGACTCTCTTCATTGAAAGAAGAGTGAATGTTTTGGATGCATATCGGTGGCCATTCAAGGACCTCATACAAGTGGTATATTTCAAAAAATGACACTTTTTGGTATTCTTGCCTTATATAATTCCAATATATCTTTGGTAAATGTCCCATGAAAGGAAATGTAGATTTGAATTTTTTTTCGAGAGAATAAATCAAGGCTATCAAAGAATAAAGACATAAGATCTTCCAAGTTTTCCTTTGACTTCCATCCTTGCATAAACTCATGAAGCAATGAGAGACCTCCCTAGAACCCCCCAAGTTCCTAATTCCATCATTATGTACTAAGGTTGTGCATTCCAAACCAAAAATATTTGTTGCTAATACATGGTGATGGGATTAGAAACATGGCGAATATTGAATAATCAACCTTTAATTGAGCTTGAGAGCCCCTGATTCCGGAGACAA
Organism: Straminergon stramineum; assembly: GCA_963920665.1. Classification (NCBI taxonomy): domain Eukaryota; kingdom Viridiplantae; phylum Streptophyta; class Bryopsida; order Hypnales; family Calliergonaceae; genus Straminergon; species Straminergon stramineum. The sequence continues at coordinate 14,858,414 of OY987267.1, read as the reverse complement.
TTTCAAATTTTCCAAATTTTATCATCCATCAGTTGACGAAATGAGGTCCCAAAAAAGATGAGATCTCGGCCAAGCTCGGCCTCAGCCATCATATCAAAAGCAAGGAGACGACTGGCCACCACAAACACCCAATTGCGCTCAGTCGCTCACTTGCACGCCGCTGCCTGTGACGATGATGCTTCCGTCATCGATCCCGCTCGCCACATCGCGCTCCTGCGATCTCCACGTCACCTGGCGTCGCGAAATTCTTCTCCTCTGCAACAACCGCTTCCCACCGCGTAGAATTTTCTGCTCCTACTCATCAAATCTCATCGACCAATATCTCATTCAAACTACAAACAATTCTGTTTCCCCAGTTTCGATAACGCTGTGAGGGAATTGGGGTTCACCGCTAGCCAGGTTTCAAGCTGGAGAGAGGGAGTGCAGCACATCCATCACGAGCTAAGTCAAGCAAGGTGCGATTCTTATCTGGAACATTTTTTCGGATTCTGTATCAAGTGTGGGTTACCTCGCCAAATTGAATGGTTTCATGTGTCTGCTTGTGGTTTAGTAATCGGTCTTGGCTTCTGAAATTTTATGGGCTCAGAAGTGGGCGAATTTGAGGGCCTGCTGAGGGCGGGCTATGGCGGGGGCTTTGGTGAATGCCCATTTGGTTCCTTCCCAGAGGAGCAAGGGTTATTGTGAGCTCGGGAGTTCGGAATTGCGAGAGTTTGAGGGACTTCGGTTTCCGTTGAAGCCGGTTCTGCGATCTGTCAACGTGGTGCACACGCGAGGGAGGAAGCGTCACAGTGGTTGCATTCGAAGCCTTGCTGAGAATGGGAGCGCGAATTCTTCTAATGGGTCGGCGAATTCTCGCATGGTGCCCATTGAGGAGGCGCTCAAGGGGCGGTCCGCGACTTTCCTTAGTAAAAGGCCGGAGCAGCCCAAGCCAAATGGCACCGTGAATGGTAATTATGGGCATTCTTTTCCTTTTGTCAATCTTTTTTTTTCATTGTGAGCTGAATCAGCATTCTCGGGGCGCAATAGGGCTGTCAAACCGTGGCAGCTTGTGAGAATAGAATCTCGTGTTGAAGAAGTATGCAATCTAGAGTCAAGATTGTTTCAGGAAGTTTGATACCCGAATTTGACGAATATTCTAAAACCCTAGTAAATCAAATTGGTTAGGCACCGGAATCCACTCATGGATTATTTTGTGACTTGCTTAAGGTGTGGAGTACGAATAGTAATCAATACTATTTTAACTACTAATCACAACGATTTCCTATTTTTGCGTGGGAGAACGCAATCCTAAATTTGGTGACAACATCATCGATATTTGATAACCCCTAATTTAGCACAGTGCACTGAATTTGGATGTTGTGATGATGCCATCTTCTGAACCTCAGGAGCAGCGAAGGTCTCAACAAATAGTGCTGCCACGAACAGAAAATCCACAAAGGGAAGCACAAATGGATTGGCAAGTAGGAGCACTACGACTCCAGGGTTAATGAATGGAGTTTCCATCGGCAAAGTGAACGGAAGCCTGAGCACCCAAGTGGTGATTCCCAATGTCGAAGTGGCCAAGAGGGTGCTGCAGCCTCCAGTGGATGTGGGCAAGTATGGGGAGCAGCCTGTTCGGGTGTTGCCATCCGATGAAGGCTTTAGTTGGGCCAGGGAGGACTACAGTGCCACGAAACGGAATATTGATGTGTGGAGCTTTGTGCTGTCCTTGAGATCTCGGGTGTGGTTTTCGGACGCCAAATGGACTTACGTGGGGGGCTTCACGGAGGAAAAGCAGGTTAGTGCCCGAATCTCTTCTTGCTTAATATCCTTGAACTGCTCGTTTCTTTTTGTGATGGTATGGTGAATGTGTTTGTATTTATGCCTAGAGTTGCAATGTTGCCTCAACTCCATGCCTGGAAAGCAGGTTAGTGCACTTATCTTTTATTGCATAACATTCTTAGAAAGTCCCTTACTCAAAATGAAGGAGTGGTGAATATGCTTGTACTTATGCGTAAATTTGCAACTTTACATTAACTTTAACTTGGTGGACGCTCGAAGGAAAAGTATGTGGAAGGTATCTTGGAAGATAGCTTGTCATGCACTACTTTCACACAGATTTTAAAAGAGACACTACTGAGTATTGGTAAAGAATGTTATGTGCTGCTCTCTTTGACAACTATATAACAGTTAGGGTTTTTGGATAGTATTGACAGTATTGGTGCAATCACGTAGAAAGCAAGGCGACGGAGCTTAGGGGTGTGGGTTAGAGAGAAGATCTTGCAACTAGGACCCACGTTTATAAAGCTTGGCCAACTATCCTCCACCCGATCAGATCTCTTCCCGGCCGAAATCGTAGAGGAGCTAGCAAAGCTTCAGGTAATCGTGCCCCTATTTTAATCGTCTCTTGTTTTTACATAAAATGTTCAATCAATTCCGAAAAGATCTTTGTTGAAAATTGTATGTAAGGACCACTCGAGACTGCACAGGTCTAAGCAACAAGAGTAAAATTTGAATCAATATCAAAGGCAACTAGGGCTAAGATAACAAGCTTGAAATAATCCATTGCGTTCATGACGCATTTGGCTCAACAAGTGTACAAGCCACGTCAATGAAGTAGACTGAAATCTTGTTATCTCAAATATTTTAGCATATTCCATTGAAACCATGTAAGTGCCACTTCCTCATGCTTAGTCTTGCTTCTTGGACTAGTGTTAAGTCGACGTTGAAAGGAAATGTGGTTATACGAATAAAAAATGACGTTTGCACCAATCAAGGTTTAGGATTTCTTGTTATCTCAAATTTGTTGCTTTGACCTGTGCCATCCTAAGTGAACCTAAGGGATTTGTGCAGGGCTGGGGTCTTGAGAATGCTTCATTGTAGTCATGTATTAAAACATTTTGCAGGATCGAGTCCCAGCTTTTTCAGCAGAGAAAGCCATGGCTTTTATTGAGAAGGAGTTGGGGGCGCCAGTAGATAAATTATTTGCAGATTTTGAACTGCAGCCCATTGCTGCAGCAAGTCTTGGACAGGTTGGACTCTCATTTGTGTTTAAAGTCCTGGAAATGGAATCAGCTACTTCAATTGTTCTGAATATTTTGGCATTGTTTGCTAAATTAATCTTCTTCACCCTTATTTTCTGCTAACTGTGCTGTGTTTATGAGGTTAGTTTATGCGTCAGCTGCCCGAGCATTTTTTGTAAGCTTCTTTTAATGGTCTGTTTATGCAGGTACATCGAGCAATTTTGCCCAATGGAGAGCGAGTTGTAGTTAAAGTTCAGAGACCAGGCTTGAAGAAATTGTTTGACATCGATTTGGGTATGAACCTGCATGAGCTGCAATTCAACTATCTTTGCCTCCAAGTCTGGAAATTAATCTGTGTATTTGGGGTGGACACTTGCGATTAGCTTCTTGCTGATAATTTAGCTAAGGGCTTGAACATGTGAGTAGTCTTATCAATGCAAACTAGCAACTTACATCCACTGTTAGATATATTCCGCCTCACACTTTTGCGGCAGCAAATCTGATGCAGTACTTCGGCAATGTGCAGCTAATATGAAGGTGATAGCTCAGTATTTTCAAAACAGTGAATCTATGGGAGGTCCAACGAGGGACTGGCTTGGTATCTACGAGGAATGTGCCACGTAAGTAGATGTGGCCCAGTCTGGGTAGCAATAAATTCCTACCTTACCTGACTCGATGGTTTCTCTTTTTGAATCCCTGAAGGACCAAAAGGCCGGAATCGAGCATTTTTAGCAGATTTGAGTAGGTCATACCGGGAAGTTTCTAATTTTATTTACTCAGTGACTAACACATTTTTTCACTCATTCTGGTGCTATAACACCTGGCCCCATCGGAATTCTGTTTTCTGCAATATGATCTATTGAATTGATCACTTTATTACCACGAATTAGGACGGAAAGGACTTTGCTGCAGTGTGGGTTGTCTGAGCTAAATATTCAACCTATACGTGTTTGTTTGGTCAACAGAATATTGTATCAGGAGATTGATTACCTGAATGAAGGACGCAATGCAGATAGATTTAAGCGGGACTTTCGAAAGCAAAAGTGGGTTAAAGTGCCTGTGAGTTACTCTTTCCTTCCAAGTACATGTGCTTACTTGTTCACTATTGGATTAGTTGAAGGCTGATGTGCTCACGTCATGTCGTTCTGTGCTAGTAGAGCGTTCATTTTGTTGCTTGTGGTCGTGCTGCTGAATTTTTCATTTGTTGTCCTTAGCCTTCTCTCAAGAATAGATAAATTAAATCTTTTAAATTGTAATGCGCAGCAAGTGTTCTGGGATTATTCATCACAAAAGGTGTTGACTTTGGAATATATGCCTGGTAATACTCTCATCCTTCTTATTTCAAGTTCTGATTAGATTTAAAAACTGATTTTTTACAGCATGTAGCATGCATGGGTTGCAACAAGTACGCTGCTCTGAGTTACTCTATTTAAAAACTCAAAATGATAGGCAAAGACAAGTCGTTCAGTCTACTTTGTACTGAAATTCCAGCATCCTATTGCGCCATATCACACTTGCTCTGCTCCATAAGGTTTCTGATTAATTTGGTTCTTGAAAGTGCACCTTAAAAGAGCACTTTGTAGTCAAGAGTGAGGTTTCCGTCTGCACGGATCTTCAAAGTATACTGGAAGAATCCCTATATTATGCTGGGTTACCTCCACCAGGCCCTCTGCAGTACTAACTGGCGCTATTCAGCTAACCAAGTCATCTAAGATATTATCTGCTGATGCTTGGGAAGCACCGGCCTTTCTACCACTTATGGCTTAGTCACAGTTGTAGCACAGATGGTTTTACTAGTTGTAAATTCAACTCTTCGCCCTTGAATTTCTGAGCAGGCATCAAAGTTAACGACGTTGCGGTTCTGGATTCGGGAGGATTTGATAAAGCAAAAATAGCAAGCCTCGCTATAGAAGCTTATTTGATACAGGTGCCCAATAATGTCACTAATTTTATGTTTCCCTTGATGTTGCATTGCAGAATCTATCACAAGCTTTACCTAACTCTTATTGGTGGTTTCCAGATTTTGAGAACAGGGTTCTTCCATGCAGACCCGCACCCTGGTAACTTGGCTGTGGATGCCGACGGCTCGCTCATCTACTATGACTTTGGAATGATGGGCGAAATCAAGTCTTTCACAAGAGAGAAACTGCTTGAGATGTTCTATGCTGTGTATGAAAAAGATGCTCAGAAAATCATTCAAGCCTTAATTGCCCTTGGAGCGTTGGTGCCAACTGGAGACATGGGATCGGTCAGTTAATCTTCCTCCCTGCATTTCTTCTAGTTTCACTGTTTCGAAGAATTTATTAGTGAATCTCCTGAAATGCTGTAGAATAGCACTACGTGTATTTTGGGCGTTACCACACTACAGCAGAGGCGTCCAGCACCACTTCGGTTTGGCCCCGTCCACATTGCATCAAAAAATTCCTTTCCATTTTCCCCATATTCATGGATTTTCAAGCAATGGTGCTTGGAATAACACTAGGTTCTTCATTGCCATGCCATCTTTCACATGGCACATAGGATGTTGTTCCTCGTGTGTTAGCTATTTTCTCTGATAGACCAATGACTTGCGGTCAGTTTCATTGCTATTCCTCACAGATTTCCTCTACGGTTGTAAGTCTCTCAGTGTTGAACATCGAGAAACAAGGTTCCAAGAAGTTATAAATCATGGGTTATTGCATATTATTAGCGTGTTGCTCGTCTTGTTTGGGATGACGAATGTGGAGAAAACTAATTCAAGTATATCATTTCAAACAGGTGAGGAGATCAGTGCAATATTTCTTGGATAACTTAATGGATCAAAAGCCTGATCAAGCGAAAACCTTCTCAGCTATAGGAGAGGTAATCTTTTTGACGCAAATTCATTCGTCTGACTATAACCAGTCTACCGTTTTTCAGATGCTGAGAGTAGCTTGTGGCTTGATTATGCAGGATTTATTTGCAATTGCGGTGGACCAGCCGTTTCGATTCCCAGCTACATTTACGTTCGTTCTTCGTGCATTTTCCACGTTAGAAGGTTTGTTATGCAATTTTTCTACCTTGTAAATCTTCTATCTTATATAGTGGATTGCGATTCTTCTGTGGCAGGCAAGATGGTTCGTATTCCTATTGCCACAAAAATGTGGTTTGAAACACATGTAGAAACTAACATGTAATGAATTGGCAGGAATCGGCAATACGCTGGACCCTGATTTTTCGTTTGCAAAGATAGCTGCTCCTTATGCCCAGGTATGCACCAACTCGGCAACTGATGTAGTTATTTCTGCAGTTTATTTCCAGTGGGTTTATGTTCTAGAATTGCTGAATTCACTTAACATTTAAGTAGGTCATAACACTTCACGTTGTCATATGTGAAATTTATTTTTGTGCAATATTATCTAATTTTTAATCAACTTTTGCAATGTTCTTTGCTGATTCTGGTGATATGATGTAGCCCCATCTGAATTATCGGTTTTTCAGAAAGTGATTAATCGAATTGGTCAAGTCGAAACCATGAATTCTTGGTTTAATTTTACTTGGTGAATCTTATGTCTACCACTCTGCAATGTGCTCTATCAGGAGTTGCTGGATACGCGGAAGGGGCAGAGAAGTGGGACACAGTATTTGGTTGAAGAATTGCAGCGGCAGGCAACTGATGTATGTGTCTGATCATCCACAAGGCCTCAGTCTCTACTTTCTTCAGTCCCTTCAATTGAATTGGTGAATACTTTTTCCACTGTTGCTGAAAATATATGATGGCTGTGTGCGCAGGCAAGGGATGCCACAGTTGCCATGCCCTTGAGAGTGCAGCGGGTTGAGAAAATAATGCGGCAGCTTGAAGCTGGTGATTTGAAGCTACGAGTTCGGAGTCTTGAGGTGACAATCCTTGCCCAGTAGAGTGTGACGAAGTCTGCGCACAATGGTGCTTCTCAATAATGTTACTTATGTACCAATTTTGTAGATATTGGAATCTAACTTTTATATGCGACATATTTTTTAAGCAACCTAATGGCACTAGTTGGGTGATATTTATTGATCTCTGGGTCTGAGTTTCTTAGATGCTGAAGTTTGCCCTGTTGGCTAAATTTATCATCCCTCAGAGATTCATGCTGCACATGATATGCATTTGACCTTCTAACATTCTGATTGACAATCAGGCGGAAAGGGCTGCAAGACGGCAATCTATAATGCAAATGGCTACCATCAACACTATCTTTGCCGTAGGTTTAGCTAATATTGGAGTGACACTCAGTGCTGGTCAAGGCATCACAGCTGTATCGAGTTCTTCATTTGTTGGGGCAGGTAAGTAAACAAACGCCCTCATATTTTTTAGTGTCTTTATGGATCTTTTTCTTTGCAGCTGCAAGTCCATGTAGCCATGCTCAACATCAAATCCTTGGAATATTCGTTAAATGGTGAAGTTCAGTGAAATTGAAGCAGTTTCAGTTGCCAGACTGAAATCCTAGATCTATACGAGTCTTAGTTTTTAGAGACAAAATCACATGCCTTCAAAACTTGGATGCCCAAATTGAAAAAAGAGATTGATTTTGGAAGTTAACTACGTTATTCACTCATAAGAACCTCCATGACATTTTTCTACCGTTCAAAAATGTAGGGGATGATTTCTTCTTTGGATTGGTTCATTTTGCTACCTTCATTTGAACTCCTAAAGATATGGCAGCGACGTCTTGGGGCCATTTGGCCACTTACAAGTTTATTTCGTGGCTTCAATATTGTTGGTCACTAATAGATCAAGAGGTGCCTGAAGAAATGCAAGAGCCTCTGAAAAACTATTTACCTTCGTTTCATTGTATGTGCAGGTGTATTTTTGTTACTGTTGGCAAATAATGTGCGTCGGATTCGGAACCTGGACAAATTTGAGAAGATGATTTAGCCTGGACGAGGAAACTTTGATGTTGGAAAAGAGCCACAGGAAAAGAGTCTATAGTAGGTATTGAATTTCTGGCATGTCCGAGTCACCTTTGTAGAGCAAGCTCGCTCGATTCCTTAAGTACTTGCACATATATTTGATATATTTTTCTCCAATATTTGGGTGTATTCTTATTGTAGGTCTGGACTATCCAAGTAATTATCCCCGAAGTTCTTGAATTAAAGATAGTATGATCACTGATAAAAAAATTGTAACTACAAAATTTCTATATCATTGATTTCTTTGTTCCATTGATACATGACAAGATTTTTCTTGACTTGAAGCTTGTTCAATGAATATTAGTTGGATGAAGTATTCAAATCATGCATCATCCAGTAGGAGTGGGAGGATAGTTCAAAATTTAGGGGTTATTAATGTCAATAATTGTTATGAACATTAAGAATGACATGGTTTTGTAACATTCTTGAAAATATGTCCCAATGCCCACTAGTAGGAACATAGTCCACGTAGACTAAGCTTTAAGACATTTTATGACCAAATTTTTACTAGTAGACCATGTTTCTACTAGTGACCCTGCTAAGAGAATCTAGATTCTTTTTGCATAACATCTTGAACACTTTCAAGGTATCAAATATCTATATTTTTTGAATCAATCGATCCTTGCACTCTAGATACTCTAGATACACTCTAGATACACTCTAGATAGTGATCTCCATTTTATGACAAAAAAAATTGATTGATGTGTAAGTGACATGTAATTGATTAATGTTGGTTTATGAGATCTTTGAGTTGTAAATCTTTCGAAAGTAACATAGTAGACAAAACAATTCCATATTCAACATAACCAGCTGAGAAATTGCATGCCTCATATGCTTCGAGAGAGGCCACTCAAAGAATGTGGAGCGTATGGCATGCAACAGTTGCTGTTAAAGTCTGGAGAGTAAGAATCAACCTGCAAATTGTTACCACCTGTCTCAATTGCAATACAAAGATGCCCGAGGCCTTGCTGCATCAATTAATCCAATGCCTCAAAACTCAAATTTTACACGCTTGGCACTATGCCACGACCATCTTATATCGTACATCATGCCAATGACTTCGCACTAGTTTCCCAGTCTGGGTACTACTGAAATCTTACAATTTTGGAAATGGTGGATACTAATGGAGTTCGCTCCCAGGTGCAACAAGAAAATTAAGGATTGGTCGACAAAGTTGTCACTTTTCTCAATTTGAGTTCACACAAGTGTGTATCTGTTATGCAAAAGACACAATTTCCCTTCAAATTTGTATTCGCACAAATTTACAGGTTATTTAGTCCTTCGGGAGACCAGATGTTAGTGGATTTTTCGGATTGAGCTCTCGAGCTCTCGCCGGGGATGCGCTCGGTTCTGGGAAGCATTTAGACTCCTTGAAGTTGGTACTATTTCTTTGAAATTGAATTTGCCTTTTCTCTCGAAAAAGAAGAGAAAGGAAGTTCTTATATTGTTTTTGAGCGCAGGCTGCTTTATATTAGAATTGCCAGAGTGAAAAGTCATTCGGGTTTGAATTACCTATCTGACTCCTTTCCAGGTCATCAATCTACCTCATTTCGCCAGGTCCTTGCCATCTACTGTACATCGTCTTCATATCTCTTTCCATCACTAGAATTCAACCCATTTAGCAACATTGCTCAAGCATGTACCGAAACAATGCATGTAGCAAAAAAATTGCTGAGAAAAATTGTTAAACCCTTCAAATTCTAGTAGTAGAATTCATTTTGTAAGATGATTCCAAAGTCTGACCAGGGAGACTGACTAGGCTTTTGGATCTGGCGCTCATCAATAATGCGAAGTATTGAAAGAGCTAGAAAGTTGTAATTAAGGGTATGTTACACACCCAGATCAGTTGTCGCTACGAGAGTTACTTGCTAGTTTCCAAATGCCAATATTATATTCAGAAACGTCAATCGGAATGAACAACTTTGCAGCATTACTGGACGTATAATTAAAGAAAATAATGGAATGATTGATCAAATAGAACTTACGGTGAATAATGAAACTTTACACCTGCTTGATAGAGTCAAAATAAAATACCCAACTGAAGCATTTTGAATCATTCAATCTTGACACAATGTTATATCATTCCAAGGATCCATGAAGGCAGACTGAGCTACACATGCGGGCCCCGTCCGATCCCCAGCAGTCCCACAATCGCATTTCAAGCCAGAATTTTTTGCCAGAATTTGTTTAATTCACTAACATGTTCAGGCCAGAAACCACTTCCACCAGACATTTCCAAGCAACTCTTCATTTTTCAGTCAGCCAACGGCGGGGTGAACGTCCCAGCAGCCAAAATGTAGTTTCAACTTGTTTCTCTTTTTTGTTCACTTTCTTTCATCCTCATCCACAGCAGCTGACTGGCTGGGTGGCACTAGTCCGACATGTGGGACTCCAGTCTACTTACTTCACATCCAAAGTCAATCTGCTTATATTGGCAGATATGCACGACATTGGCACTTGGCACTTTTGAAGCCAAGCGCTCGCCTCAGTGAACCCCGTAAGCACTGTGAAGTTCATCTTCTGCGGATGATGAACCGAGTGTTTCTCGTCTAGACTGGACAGTACGTCAAATCAACTCGTCCAGATAACTTCTTATTCATCCAATGTAAGATTGGAATCTATGAAACATAACCTTCCTTCGTGACCAATTTCATGAAAATACGGTGAAAACCATATTTGTACAAAGATATATTAAGCAAAAATGAGCAAAAAAATCAGAATGGATCTAAGCATAAAGGGATTATTTAACGTAACTCGACACCAGTTCTAGTTTAAGAGCTTTGTGCAGTTAATAAGAGAGTCACTCATTTCACCTAGGCTTGGAATCGTGTCAGTAACATGACTTTGACGTCAATCCTCAATTAGTCTTAACAGACCGCAACTGGGCGTTAACCATTTCTAAAATCTGAACATCAGGCTTTGAAGCTCCAAGACGGCACAAATCTCATGGAAAGACAGGTTACCCTGCGTCCCTGCAATCGAAGCCAGCTACCAAACTTATCACTTCTGCAGGACAACCAAAAGAGAGATAAGAGGCTTACAGTCAGCCGTGTCCTTCGGCTCCTTCCGTACAAGCAAACAATGTGAAAATATTTGCCCCGCCGTCTGTGACAGAACACTGTACCAGTTTCTTTCCAACCTTGGCCAAGGTCTCAGATCCACAATGCCGTCTTCCAGCAGATTTTATAAGAAGACAGCAAAAACAGGATCACGATCTGGCGGGTCAGACCGATTGAAATCCTTGGCTAGCTGAAATGAACTGCTGTAGGTGGCATTGTAGATCTAAGATCCAGTACAAGGATGGATCTGCTTGCGCACCTCCGGTATGAATCATGATGTCCGAAGAATGCCTGGTTCCCTCTACTGTCAAGAACTTATAAAATTAAGCCCAAAGAAATATTCCCACATGCAAATGGATTGAATATATGATTAAGACTGTTATACGTCAGTACATAGCTGGACTAGCTGGACTAGCTTTAAATATTTTACAGGCATATCCAATGTGTTCGGATTCTGAACAGGAGATATACGTACCTGCCATTGGTCTTGGATTGCAAGCTAGCAGGCTCAGTTACTCATTCCTTCATTACCAGTTGTGTGATTCCTGGGATATGAAGCCACGCAAATGATAATTCCCTGAGTAGAGCATACATAGCAACTGCTCCGTACATAGTAACTACTAGTGAATCATCCAACCGAAAACGAAACAACGAGTGCAAGCAGCAGCTAACTCCTCGTTCTGGTCCTCTGCCTGTCGATGCGACCAACGTCATCAATCGTGTGCGACTGTTCGTCGGTAGAATCTGCGAGAGACGACCGTAATGGAGAACCCTTCGAGACCAAACAACGTTCTCGAAATAACGAGGACGTACCTCAGGACGAACCAAAGTAAGAGGAGCAAAAGCGAGTAAAGCGTCGTCCAGGAAAGAAGCAACCCTGAGACACTTCTAAGCAGGTCAGAATTTCAACGAGGTTCTTCGAAGAATCCAGTACCACACGAAGTAGAACCTCGGACAAGCAAAATTCACCCGTCCGAAATACCCTCTTTCGGATAAGCTGCCCGATGGAGAGAGAGAGAGATCATCGCTCTTCGGAAACGGCATAGCCCCGAGAGCCTAGGGCAGGGACTAGAACAAGAGGAGTTTTTTCAACTTCTGGTCTCAATTTATCGACCCTAGTACCCACCTTCGTTGCCGGCAAAGCCCCATCGTGCGGATAGACTTCAGCGAAAAGGAATCGTCCGCTATTGCCGGCTGGTTTGACTGGAACTCAACCTAAAGTCCCTAACCCCCACTTGCAATAGGCCGGTGCATGACTGCGGCACTTTACATGTGCGCCACATGGCAAGATATTTTAGTTGCATGCAATTATTCCAGATGTGCTATTCATAATAATCTCAGTTCTCTAAAATCACTGAGATTATTATCTAGTTTAAGTGAGTGCAATCAGAATCGCCACTTGAAACGAATGCGTTCTGAGCACTTTAGTCGGCGATTCTGGGTGCACTTAACCGTAGATGTATAAAAAAATCAAACCGAAATGACAAAACCAACTTCTATCTGCTTCCACCCCAGCTCTTCTTTCTCCAAATAGTTACCACGAGGGCAGGCGCCATCAACAAGCCAGCAGTTGTTCCGGTTCTTTAACAAGGAATCTAAGTCTACTGGCTCGGGACCAAAAGGCAGGAGGCTTGGCGTGCACACAATCTCTCCTAAGTTAGTGTAGCTGCTTGTTTACATATTGTGCAACAAATGTGGAATGACTTGAACAAATATTTCGTTAAAATGGCGGTATTCATACGCCATTTTTCCATTTATTTTCTAGGATTGGTATAGATTTCAGAATGCACGGTCTGAAATCTAAGAGCGGTATACATTTCAGAGCGCACGGTCTGAACCTCAAAGTGCCAAGTTTGTGGGATACCGACATTTTAACGAAATAGCCGTTCTTGGAAAATTAATGAAACTGACTGATTCAAGGTAGAGGAGACTGAAAGGTGGAGGATAAAAGTTCGGGACCTGGATATTGGGGTGACCTCCAGTGACCCCAGTAACCAACAGCAGCTAATACACGTGGTTGGACGTAACTATTAGCACGAGGTGCAATCAAAACAATCATGCATAAAAAAACATCCATTCGCAACGATTGAATTTTGAGCTCACATCTGCCCTTAGATCTAGCTCTCTACTGCATAGTTTTTCTAACGAAACTGACATTCCTACATTGTTACGTTAAAATGCATAAAGCTACACAAACTGTACCGTAACTTTTTTACTATGCATCGGACCAGAAGACCTCACGAATTAAATTTGAGGAAAGACTTAGACCATTTAAATCAATTCAAATAGACTGGTTTACTAAAAACTAGAACTACCATTGGGATCCATACGTGTCTGCAAGTCACGATTTCATAGTGATTTCACCTTCAATGTTGAAAAATACAAAATGTCAATGTTGGCGTATCCAGAGCGCCAAACTTGTGACATCTGCACAAAGCTCAAAATTAGGACTGGTATAGATTTCGTTTAAGGATGCTTGCCTTCAAAAGTGCCCATATCGATATCGTGAGTTACTTTCCGCTAATATAACGAAATTGACGTTACAATGATGAGATACACCATGATCCTGGAGCAACATTGAAAAATGAACTTACACCGTTATATTTACTGAACGAACTAATTAGGTCCAGAAGTTCATGCGTTTCCTGCGCAACGTCTCGCCGGCCAAATTCGGGAATCTGCAGGAATCTCACACAAGAATTAGTTTGGAACATGCCTGTGACATCAAACGGGCATCCTCTATTCGTGCTGTTCGTGAAGACAAAGCAAGTTGTTAACTCAACGAACCGCTGATCAAGTATGTCAGTTTCTGACTAAAAAAAGATTCATTGTCTATCACACTGCAAAATTAAAAACCTCTTCAAAATCTGGACTCCTCGGCTTTGACAACTGCAGTCACTGTCTCTTAAATTCAGCACTTCGCTTAACGTGCTATACATACCAACAAGCCACGTAACTACAAGCTTTAGCGGTTAGCCAACCGAGTCGCTGATCGTCACCTCCGAGCTTTTCGATTCCGCCTCTCGAATCGACGCCTTGGACTTTAATCAGGCGCTGACACCTGAAACGATGCAAAAAATGAAAATTGGTTACAAAGCCAGAGCTTAGGAAAGTAATTGAGGAAATCGCATTTAATAATGTACCAGCGGGATTCTTGCTGTTGATTTCGATACAGAGCATATGACCTATTCCTCTGATTTCCTCTGATATCCTCTGATTTCCTCTGATTTCCTCTGATTTCCTCTGATTTTAAAAGAAGCTAAAATCTACAACAACACTAACCTATAAGTGGAGCTTAGATCAGCCCAATATACAGAACCCGTGCAAAATGATTCTATTACGAAAGCTCCTCTGACTCCATTTCGTGGAAAATTGAGATATAATATAAAATCTAATATCCAGGAAAAACCGATCACTCTTCCACCAGCGGACTCGAACAAAGTTACGCGTGTTGTGCAACACGCATCAGCCAGACCTACAGAAGCCGTGCCGAATGGTTCGGTTAAGAAATTTTCTGCCGACAACCTAGAACAGATTGAAAGGAATACTGATCTCTCTTACTTCCACATGCTTGAGGCATAGTTACGTCTTTAGGACGTCACGGTTCTAAGGTGTGCTAACGATCTGAAACCGCCACGAAGAGGAAATTTCTCTCGATTACCTCAAGAAATACGAACAAGGCAAACATGGAGGAGCACTGATCACTCTTTCACCCCAGGTCTACCACTTGAGGCTCAAAGGAGAGCGGTACAGCAAGAAGCATCGTCAACGCTGGCTATCTCTACTTAAGCAAAGACGGCGACGTGACACGTCGAATACGGACGGCATGGCGATTTATATTTTGTACATGCCCTAAACTCGACTACCATCGCACCTCCCCCCAAAAGATCTCTAAACGATTACTGACCTTACCTTGGTCCTCTGGAGATGTATCATCTAAGAGCAGAAGTTGCTGCAGAAGTCGGTGAAAAATACCAGAGTGCGGCCTCAGAAATCAAGGAAAAATTTCTTTCAATCCGCTCCTTCGTCAAGTACTGATCAGGCCGATTTAATTTATAAGATATGTCCGCTTCCCGTTGTTCTGCGCTCGGTGCTGCAGCCATGGAATGGTCCGGGGTGGCATGGATCGTGACCTAATAACTCGCAATGCCGTCTTGTTGCTGCTTCTGCTGCTGCGGCGACGACGACGATGGTTGCTGATCTCACTGAAGGAGAAGAAGCTCGGCCGGCCGGCCTGGCAAAGCGTTCTGTGTAGAGGCCACAGTTAGTTCACGGCCCTTGAGATAAGATCCTCTTTTGAGCAAGGTGAGTCTTCTTCACCATTCACACTTGAATGCCCAAATCCCTTTCTCAATTTTAAAAATTTTCTCAATTTTTATCAAATTGGTCGAGAAGGAGGTTCACTTGAATTTTACATTCTAGTCTTAAAAGGGGGGGCAAATCTTGTGAAATCACTTATATACCATACCCAGTGGTTAGGGTCGGCAAAAAAATAATTCTAAAAATGGATACAATCTATTGATTAGTGTGGATTAAAAAAAAGAAGAATATTGCAGACTAGCTATTGGCAAAGGTATTCTTAGTTTTGCAGCAAATTAAATAATTATTGGTCACTTGCCTTCTAGAGATTGGTCACTTCCAACTATGATGTTCAAAAACTACCATCAATTTTGAAAGGAATTTCAATTTTTTATTTTTTTAAATTATTGACAAATTATAATTTTTTGTTATACACTCACAGCTATAAAGGACTTTTGTTTTCTTATTTCTTCCTATATTTTTCAAAAAAATTATCATTTATAAACATTCCATGATTTTATGCCAAAAATTAAAAAAACTTTGTCTAAGATATGTGTTCAAAGTTTCTTTCTTTTGTATCCGTATACGGATTTCAAAATTAAATTTTCATGAGATGTGTTTACTTTGTCAGTATTTTCCATCAATGAATGAGATCAATTTTTTGGCACAAATGTTACCAAAAAATTAAGTAAATAAATAAATTCAAAATCTTGAATATTTAAGAATATTAGAAGTTTCTTTTGTAAGCTTTAAAAAAAATCATTTTTGTAATCAATAATATTCAATCTACAGTCAATTCTGGGAGGCATTTTTCATTTTTTGTTTCAAATTTTACTGATAAGAATTGATTAGTACTAAAATGAATCCAACATAATTGGATGTGTCCTACGATTCATAGTTTACAACTTTTGTTTAATAGTCTCTCTTCCTCTGCAACTTGCATTTGTTCTAGACATTTACCACGGAAACAAGATAAACATTCATTCATCGAAATACTGTACATCTGTGCATAATTCCTCAAGCAGATGCTCCATTCTGAACTGAGCCAAAGATAATTCTCACCTTCTTGACCATTGGATGATGGAAACTGCTCCAACTAATATACTGACTAAATGATACGCAATTAAGAACAACCTTCGATTGTACACTTATTAGTTAGCACAGTGAACTACATTCATTCTGAAATATAAACTGTGCACAACTAGGAATCCACATCTTGAACAAGATAATAAGTACACTAAACGTTTCTCCAGATTTGGGTTTCATAGTGATACTTAACAGTTTCTTCGTTGATTGGTTTCTTACTCTACCTCATCAACATTTTGGGCGTTTAAATTGAATCAAATCTGTACTACAAGTTTTACTTTCTCCCCGGAATTTAATCCGACTCTTGTGACCTGCAATGTTGTAGAAGAAAGTTGTCATATGACAATATGTATGTTCCTCCATTTTTTCCACATCCGAACTAGCTCTCAGACCAACAATGCCGCATGTCAGATATACCATAAATTAAAGTATGTGCTACGTATCCAAAGAAAGAAACTATTGTGATGTTGATTCAAAATAATATTTCCAAATCGTGGCATTGTAGATCTAAGAGCCAGTCCGGAGATGGACATTATTTTCATTCCGCTTCAGATTGCAAGAGCATCATTCGACTCCTTCAGCAAACCGTACATGCGCATGTGCATCCGAGTAAAGTAACCTGATGAGGTCCTGAAACTCATTCACACATGTATAAGATCCAACGGCGGTAACCATTTTAAATGTTTATAACATACTCTCCAGACAAAACATATGAATAAATTACAACTGTATGGAGGAAACTATGACACTTAATGGAGAACAATTGCAGCAATCAGAAAAAAGTCAACTAACAGAAAATACTTCTGCGATGTTTTCAAAGTGGAGAAACTTCCCTGCACAGTAATTGAGGACATCATGCATTCCTCATGCCGAATATATGGCATCTTCGTCGTCCATTCAACGAATGCATGCCTGCCTTCAAAACTGCATATTCATTCCCAACGCACGTAACTCACTGCATGAAAAATAACAGCAAGGACAAAGAGATCAGTATATATGGGGCTGGGACCCTGGGACCCATCTAAGATATTTAATCTTCTATGATTGCAATTGGCTGCGTTATCAGACATGCTTCATCAGCGAGAAAACTGCTGATCTTCAAGACGGAACAGGCAAAAAGGGTGGCAGGCCTAGGCAAGTACACAATCCGTTTCTGATTCGTAAACACCCAAATTTTATGACTGTGGCATCCTAGTCTATCTCTTATTTGGCATCAAATCCTCCATTTCGCCATCATTCACAAACTAACACCTGTCAATGAAAATGAACCGTACGGTCCACTAGGAGGCCAGAAGCAAGCTAGCGGGGACGTTGAGACGCATCGGAAAAGCTCTCACCAGCAACGTTCTCATGATTCAACAGTGAGAGAAAGTTGCTGGTCTTGTAACGTTCTGGGAAACATATCTACAGACAGTTTTGAGTGCCAAACATTCATTTGTAGCCTCACAAACATTCATATGTACGGCACGGACAAGAAGGTCGCAATTTAGTAAAGTACGTAGTGCATCGGCACACCCAACACATCGTGAAAGCTATAATTCTCTCTCTACCTGTCAGTGGAATCGCAAAACAAATCCTCCATCACTTAGAAATTCGAGTTAACGCATGCCATGATCGACTCACTCGCTATCACCCACTAGGCTGACGAGTATAAACATATAAATATGGTTCGAAATATACCTTAAGCTTATCTGGGTGGGATGATCAGATGAGGGAGTTTGATCACGCGTCAGCCAGTCTGCGAGCCAATTTGAACAAGGCCTGCAGTCGTCTGCCATCGATCTCAGAAATCTGCGATCGAAAGCTTGAACGAACTCCGAAGCAAAAGACTTCGCCGCGGCGCAGAAGTTAAGGTGCCTTGAGAACCAAGTTCACGCAGGCTAGGGAGAGATCGAAACGAAAGATAGCTCTGATCAAGTAGTCTTCATGCCGCAACACGCGCGCGCGCGCGCTCACACAAACACACATAGAAAGCACACACTGGCCTGGTTGGTAGTGCGAGCACGACTATTTATGCCCAGAGACAGACCCTAAACCCGATAGCGTGGTTGCATCGTCACCGTCCCTCTCTGGCTGACCCAGATCGAGGATTCACGGGGAGATGATGCACTTTCATCCCCTCATCTGCACAGGCGTCAGAAACGGTAACGGATTACCGTCACGCTTGGTCTAGAGCCTATTTCTTACTGTTTCCAAGTCCCCGTCGTTCCAAGCATGCAGCCAGCTGCTCTAGTCTGATCATTCTACGCTGTGAAAGAAACCAAAGGTAATTCGAAACAATGAACACTTTTACTGTACAGTACATAGGTCTATACTAAAAAATTGAATTTCACTGTTGTCACGGGAGATTCTGTCCTGACGCGAGATTCACGCGAACGAAGCTCACAAGCTCGCAAGTCACACTATCGTCGCTACCGTAACGTCAGTACGTGAATTGAAGCGTCAGTTGCACCCCCTGGCAGCTAGCTAGGGGTGCCTGGCAAAGGGCGGGTGAATAGTAACCATGATGTGACAAATGAACCAACACTAAATAGTGTAATGAAGAGTGTAGTACATAGTTATTACCTGCGAATGAAGAGATCATGTTGAATGAGCTTGCCAAGAGCTAGCGCGATGGCTCCATTCCGAGATCTTACGGTAGATCTTTTCCTGGTCCTAGTACTCACACATGCGCTCTGCGTGGTACGGGCTGGCCGAAACCCAGGCCAACTCAACCCCGCTGGACCCAAGCAAACTCAACGGAGATTAATGTCCTTAACTTGTTTCTCTTACACAAAGATCAGCAGTTCCCCAGATGATTTTGCTCTAGGAACGGGGGAAAGCGAACAACAGGGGAAAATCAGTGGCACCCAATTTCCCCTGCTTACTGGCAACACTGTAATCCGGGAACGTACCAGGGATAATCTCCCTCCCCTGTGAAATCATTCATCCACCGAAACTATCTACTGTAACGATCCCAAACCTTTCATGTGGTGCTCCTCGCATCCATCAAAGCAACGTACCAGATACTTAGACGGGATTGATCAGCACCGGCCATGAATTCGATCTCATTACCACCGTTTGTTGAATGCTTCAATCGGCTCCGCAGACTTATCTTGAAGCTTGCAACACGTACGAGACTTGAAAAGAAGGAGACGACAACTGAATCGCCGAGAAATTGAATAGGCAGGCCGGTCGGTCAGGCAATTGTAACTTGCAAGGGATCGGATTTCGAAGAGGCTGGGACTATGATAGCTAGTCAGAGCTTCCCTCGCGGTTGTCTTCTTCGATCTTCGACTTATTCAAGCATGTTCAGTAAGAAATCCAAGATTCGCATGCAAAAACGAACACATTGATGTTCTGCAGTCGACGCATGCACTGATCTTTTGCGAACTCAAGACGGAAATCCAGGTTAAGAGATGATGTCAGGAACAAATAAAGGCGTCTCACTGACTTTCCAAGTTTTACTGGTTTTCAACAATTTACTTTCCTATCTGTCCTCGAAATTCCAGACCTTCTGATTTCACACGCTGGTACCGGTGACGGAAATCCTTGCTGAAAGCGCAGCAGATCAGTAAACAGCAATTTCGTTAAATTATGATATTCCCTGACTTTAGTGCAGGGCAGCCTTAATACCAAATCTATACCTATCCTAGTTTGTGAACTGAAGTTAGACCTTTGTGAAGATATATGTCACAATTTGGGTTTGCAAAATATCATCAATTTAATGAAATGGACGTTTCGTAGCTGAATTGTGTGCCCCATAGTGTGTTCCATCTAATCTTGTATTGAACTCATTCCTTTATATCAAATTTTGTTCAAATGATAGTCATTCGACAACTTTGGCACTTTTACAATATAGTTTAGACTATGAGTTTTGAAATCTATACTTTTCCTAGATGATTTAGACCCTACGGTCTAAAATGGTGTATGGGATATTGCCATTTTAACGAAATTTGCTATCTTTGCAAAAGTAAGGTCCATATTGTGGATTTGAACATTGTAATTCTAAGCAATGTCATGCCCACATAATTATCTTCTCATCCAATGTGATATTTGTATTAATTTTTAAAAGACAACCTAAGTTCCTTTATGGTTAATTTGATGACATTGAACCAAATAATATATTTATACGATTATATAAAAAAAAATGTCCAAAATTCCAAAAAGATTTGAGTGGGAAAGGGTTGAGACCTTGTTGACTAATAATAGAAGGATTGATCTATGCAAACAAGTTAGATGAAATCATCAAGAAATGAGGCTTTGTGTCTATATTCTTTTGCAAGACCAAATTAAAAGCATATTCATTTTCATCTATATTTCAATAATTGCATTATTATTATGAGTATCTATATTTTTACTAGATACATTTATTAAGTAGTGCAAACCTAGTACAAAGAAGATAACTATGAGACTCCAAACTCTATATCAATTTCAATTTGTAAATTGTGTGTCAATTTTTCTTACAAGTTCTTCAAGATTACCTATAAACTTTTGGTTATACATAGTGTATACTTTGCATTCATGGAAGTATTTTTGAGCAAATTTTTTGTGCACATTTAATTTGATGTTTATATATTATTTATGAATTGAAAGACTTTTTTGATATCAAATACATTTTCATGAAAAATTTCGTACAAATTATGGAAAATAAATTATAAAAATAATTTTTATTACTATTTACATTTGAAAGACTTCAATAAGATTGCCAAAATACTATGAGTTCATACTCAATAGATTGAAAATTGCAATTGGCATCAACAAATATAATCTTAGGCAAGTGATAGCAATTGCATTCAAAGTTTAAAAAATTGCAAAATCAATAGACTTGGTTATACATATATGCTAATATTTCTTTTTGTTAGACTTGGTAATACATTTATATATACAAATAACATATTAAATCAATATGGTCCCAAGGGATAGATGGTCAATTTCATTAAAATGGTGGTATTCCAGTAAATTGGCGGTATTCTAGTAAATTAGTGGTCCATTTCACTACTTTAGCATGGTCTGAAATCTAAACTTGTCCTAGATGTTAGAAATCTAGATATGTCCTAGATGTCTTGAATCTAGAAAAGTCATAGATATTTCAGACCGTGCAGTCTAAAATCTATAACTCTTCTAGATTTCTGAAATCTACAAGTGTCCTAGATGTCCAAATCTATAACAATCTTAGATGCCCTTTTAGAGTTCAGACTACGCGGTCTGAAAAATGGCATTTGAATACCACCATTTTAATGAAATTGACCATATAGATGCCTAGCTTCATCAATTCATCCTTCATTGTCTATAAGTTCCTTTTGTTCTCAACATTCTCTTTCTTCTCAATGCTCCTAAATAGTTCTTCCCCCCATTCTCCCAAAATGTCAAACCTTATTATAAAACTTTGAAGCTTTTTTTCATATCCATTATTTTGAATGAAAATGCATGTACAATTAATAAGTATGCAAGGTGTAGAATAATTCTATGTAATCAAATCATGAAATCCCAAGTCCTTAGGTGGTCAGTATTAATGCAAAATCATGACAAAAAAAAACCATGCTAGAGACTAGAGGAAAAAATAGTTCAAGTTTTTTTGTAAATAATTTTGTATTTGTCTTACTTTCAAAAAATTTAATGGAATTTTTTTTTCTATTAATAAATATTAGTAAATTAATTCTTTGCAATAGATATGACTATTTGACTTAGGATTATTGTCAATTTTCATGGTATTGTAACTTGCAAACTTCAAAGGACTAATGGGGCTATTTAGATCCATGAATATATAGATTATACAAGAAATATTGTGAGATTGAAAAGTTCATCACATCTTCAAAGAAAATAATCATGTCAACAATTTTATGCATCCAAAAATAGAATGCTTTAACATTTAACAAAGCATTCTATCTCATTTTTAGAAATTCCATTGTTGCAACATATTACCACAAATTAAATTTTATATTTGTTGCACTCAAGGCATAATTAGTGCAAGACCTACACAATCATGTCCCAATAGCATTCCTTTGCATCATAAAGTCAAGGACAAATTGTGCACAACATGTGTGGTTCAATAGTAAATCATGCAAGCAAGGTGTAACTTGGTCATATGTAGTTCAAATCCCAATCTTCTTATGTCCATGTGATGTGAATTTTTATATGCTATTAAAGACGTCAATCTTGAATTCTATTTGCATAATAATAAATAAAAAGCCATTGCACTTTGACAATTTACCTACATGAAGACCTTTGTACAATTGAAGCAAATCATTTCAAGATTCAAGTACAACACCAAAAAACCATCAACCCTCTAGTCTAAACCAAACCACACAAGATTGAGACAACAATTCACAAAAATACCACCAATCAATGAACAAATTAGTTGGCGTGAGCACCCATTGGACCTTTTTTATAAATCCAAGTGCACATGATCCTTCGTATAGTCAACTTAGAATCAAAATTGTGGAGTGTGCTTCAGACAATTTTGGAGGAATCCATCGTCACTAATTTGGGTAAGATTTGATTCCTTGCTATCCTATAAAAATTAAGATTTTATTTTTAATTATTGAACAAAAAGTCATTTCTTGTCCACTTGACTTCATATTTTCCTATTCTCCATCACTTCACTTGACATGATTCCTTTACACTTTTCTTTTTTTCTTTTTTTTAAAATTAATTTCTTTTTTTCTTTTTTCCTTTTTTTTACACAAATGAAATGGATTTTCATTACAATTCCTTTATACTTGAGGGAGCGCCACACAATGGTCCTCCCATTTATTTCTACTGATTGGAGGAAGGGACACACAATGGTTCGGGCTGTGATCGTTGGAGGCGGGGACTCAAGGGGACTGCTTCTTGCAGTGGAGTGCGGTGGTGTGCGTCGGTGGAGATGCTCAAGGCCCAGCAGGGTCCTGGTGAATGGTCCGCAAAGAAACTTGTGGCTGAGAACTCTGTACTTTTGGGGAGAAGGAGCTTGGAGGGAGGAATTTTACTCGCCCAGAACTGGATGTGCGTGATCCCTGGCAAGTTCCCATTGGACCTTTAACTGCCTCCTGCTCACTTCTTTTTTAATTTTTTAATTTTTTAAAACCCATGTTTGTGGGAGCTTGTGGTGACAAGCTTACCAACTTCACTCATCAGTTCAGTAGTCTGCCTAAGCTTACTGTAGTGCCAACTTGCCTTCCAACTCTGACTGCCCTCTAGATTGGATGAACGTGGTTGCAATGACCAAATTATTTGGGAGCTTTCAAGCATTGACAAAAGTTGCATTGGGGGATTTTAAAATTCTGAAATAGACCGGGCATGCCCATAGCGGATAAAGAATAAAAATACAACACGGACCCCCGCACACAAGGTGCATGTGAGGAATTTTGGGTAGGACCTTACTTCTTGCCGAATCCATCCAAGTGGAGCTTGGAGATTCACCAAATTTTTCTTATTGTAATACAATAAATTCTATATATGAAACACAAATAGAAAAAAATAACTAGTATATTATGGTCTTTCTTTTACAAAATATCGCTATATCGGAGTGACATGGATGTGGTGCAAAATAACAATGTTGGTGCAAGCTAGTGTAAATTTTTGTCCTCTAGTCATGTTGTTAATGTGATAATAATAATAATAATAATAATATTAGAGGCCTTCTTAGTCACCACCACCACAAGATGGAAGCTTCCAGCATTGCAACTTCCAAGCCACCAATGACTCTATATAGATTGTACAAAATTCACTCCCCCAGGGATTGAGGGAGGGATCATCCCAATCTCCAAGGGAGAATCGGGTCTAGGCTAGTCAATACAATGTTATGATTAGTTCGTAAGAATAAAGGCACCACTTTATATTATTTTAAACTACATTGTTCCATATGTGTTTCATAGTTGACTATAGTAGGCATGACCCCAATACTCACTTGAATGGATTTGGTGAAATGTTTTGAGACAAAATCCAAAATTTTATATCTTCTTGTCACAAACAAAAGGGCCAAGGGAGGTCCCATCTTTTTTGTAGACCACTTAAAAGAAAAAGAAGCAAGTTACATTCTCAAGGCTCCCATGTCCCCACTATAGGCAATGTTTGGGAGAAACGAACGGCTAGTTCAAAGTTAGTTGGTAGAATTGGGAAGAAAAAACATTGGCAATTTGAAAACATTTGCAAAAAACAAGTAAAAATAATAGAGAAAATAACTATACTTTGTACTTGAAGGAAAAGAAGTGATAAACCTCCCAAAAAATCCCAAATGTTGCTACACAAGTGGCCTTGGTGAACCACCCCCCTTGCTTGTCTCCCCCCAAGTCATTCCAAAGGTGCATGTTAAAAAAGGACACCCATTTTGGGCTTGATGAATTTATCATTTTATCTCGTCCACTTACTTGAGCTCATTTGGGAAATACCTCTAATTGCAAGTATGACTTCCAAATTTGCAAATTTTATCATGCAAGGCAAATCCCTAATTTCAGCATTTTCCCTCGGAGACCAACGGGCAAGGGGTCAATTCCCTAGTCAAGCTATAGTTGTATGACGAGCTTCCTACAGAGATGGTTATGCCCCTGTATTTTATCTGTGGGGAAAATGCAGGAACCTTTTTTTCGCTGCAAATTTTGAGTTCATATTTGTAATCAAAGACCCCAAATTAGCTTGAGAAGGTGTCAACATTATGGCACAATATAGGGGGTCTTTTTTTTACATTCACCCTTGACTGTACCTACCTCCGCAAGAAGCTCGTCATACAACTAAGTTCAGCTTATAAGCTCGTCCCAGTTCTGCTGCTGCAGCTGCTGCTGTGCAGGGCCTACTGGATGGCCAAGTCCAGGGGATCCAGCTCGCTGTTGAGTGTTGATTGGTCCCCCAGGCACCACGATTGGGTGGCCCCTGTTCGCCCTAAACCCTCCCCGGCCGCGCCTCCTGTGGCCTCCAGTGGCCTAGACTGATGAGTGGCCCAGGGAGCTCCGGAAGCCCCAACGGGTCCCAGTCTCCCAGTTTCTGATTTGACGCCCACTGCGGCGACGGCAACCGGTTCCCAAATATCTGACCCACAACGGCCGGGGGACTCCCAAGTCCCAAGTCCCACCTCACGAGTCACGACTCACGACCCATGCTGGCATGCACACCAGCCACAGGAACTTATTATTAACTTAGCACGGGACTGCAGGAGTACTGCCAGAGACAAACAGGAAGTGAACTTTACTACAGTACAGACCGGGCTAACTTACTACACTACATAGTTACTACTTACTACTGTAGTTACTACCCTCCCTGGCTTGCCTGCTGCAGGTCGGATAAGGAAACGTACTGTACGAGTGTACGTTTCCCTTTGCTATTATTTCTAGAAGAAGAAGCGGAGATAACTTATTAACTTAAACTTCCTTCCAGCCTCCCCCACAGGCCCACACGTTCGGCTTGTGGCGCACAATGCCTGCTCCGTCTCTGCTCCCCTTCCTGTGGCTCCCCTTCGCCCAGGGTTCCTTGTGGCTCACAACTCCCCCTGCTGGGACCCAGCAGTTACAAGCCCGCCAATCGCAACGCAGCACTGCAGAAGGCGGGGGAAGGGAATTCGTGGCTCAGGATAATCTCACTCCTGCATGCACTCGGCGGGGGAGGCAGGCAGGCATGCAGGGAGGGAGGCAGGCAGGCAGGCTGCTGGAAGACTGGAAGGCTGGAACTGCCCGCCCTCTGTCCAGTCCATGCAGCGGCCGGCGGGGGTTATTACTACTATCTATCCATCCATGCGTCCGTCCGTCCGCGAGTGACGGACGGACGGACGGACGGACTCCCTTCCATTTATTTGTCCGTCCGTCCATCCATCCATATGTGCCAGCGCGTTCATTCATCTATTTCTTATCCGTTTCTCCATCCATGCACTGGGGGGACCGGTCCAGCAATGCACAGTTTAACGTGTCAGCGTCCGGATTCCTTGCATGCCATTGGATATTTCGTCGGGAAGGGCGAGGGGGGGGGTCTTGGGGGAGGGGGTCTTGGGGTGGGGAGTGCCGGTGAGGTTGTCTTGAGCGCTGTCGTTGTCGTTCTCAGCTCAGCAGTAAGTTAAGTTAATCCAGATTTTCAGAAAAGTTGTACTGTACATCTCAAGACATTTTTCAATGATTAAAAAAAAATTATTTTATACATAGAGAGAGAGAGAGAATCGAAGATGACATGGGATGGGATGGGATTCGATTCACATACTTTATCCCTAGAAAAATTACTTTTGAAAAGATGATAGGGTAATATAATCTTATCCCTGAAAGATAGTAAAATGACTTTGGGAAATTTGTAATAAATAATTGAAACGCAATTGAAATATGGAAATCACCGATAGAGCATGCTTTCTTCTTCTCTCTACATAAGATGATTTTTCCACAATAGATATTAACCCCTAAAGGATCAAGTGTTTGTTCAATGTATGCAAGAAATTTAGTGGAAGTTCTTATGAAGCCATATTTGGTCAGATGTTCACAAAATTTGGACACAATGTGTAAATATGTACCTGCTTGGTGAATTTTTTTTCTTGATCAAGTGCCTAGGTCAAAAGTTATGTTAACCTGAACTTTTTAGGTAGATTGGGCAATTTAGGAATCTATTGAAAATCTTTTGCAAAAAAACTCATCAACTTTTCAAATTCAGCATATATGTAACTAATATTGTATGGCATAAAATTGTCCAAAAAAAACAAATTCTAGTCCTCAAATCGCATTCTAAAACTCCTAAGAGGAGTCAAAACTTTGTTAGCTATATTGGGGTGGTTTCATGAAAAAAAACATTTTCTTTGAACTTCAAATCCTACTATCTTGCAATTTATGAAGTCAAAATTCTTAAAATTTTATCCACATTTTCCAAGTGTTTGTCTCTAACTTTACACTGTTTAGATTTCAAATTAAAAAATTTCTCATTGCACAAGAAATCATCAAAATATGACTAGTGTATTGCCAATTGACTTAATGTCTTTACATTGCAAGGTGATTTAGAATAAGCTAGACTCCGTATTTGCTTCTAACTTTTTTTAAGACTAAAGTTAGTGAATCCAACATTATATAATTGCAAATTGTCAAAATCCTCATTTTCATGTAGATAAAAAATTTTACTCCAAAAGGGCCCAAAGTCTGCTAGGCTTATTTCACAAGAATGAAAAAAAAATTTACTTCAAATGTTATAATCTTTCAATCGACACAATCAAATGGATTGATATTTTTTCTATACTTTGGTAAAATACATTACTTCACTTTTCTACAATTGAAGTTTTTTTTAAAAAAGACTTTCATTTTTGAATAGCATACCAAAAAACTACAATATTTGACAATGTGGCTCCCAAAAAACGGTCCTTTAGGGGTTAATTGAATGAATAACAATTTTCCAACAATAGTCATTATCTACTTAGTCGATGGTTGAGCATTTAAGGGGTAACACGCTCTAACAATCAAGGAGTTAGGCCTAACTAAAATTGTAGGGGTCCTCACCCCAAAGCACTATTTTTCCAATTTTTTTCATTTATCATTTTTTGAGCCATTTCATGCCCTCTTACTAGTCTATACCAATCCTAAATCCATGAACTCCAATAGAAGACTTCTCAATTGCAAACGAAGGAGCTTGGAAAGGAAGACTTCACAATATTTAGGCACCTTTGTTTTGGGTGTAAACTAGGACTTAACTTAGTAAGTAGAAACTTAACAAAGTAGGTGAAGTTTTTGACATGGATTACAACATTAAAATCAAATTCAAAAGTACTTTTGAGGCAGAATACAAAGAAACCATGTCAAATATCCACTTTAGGTATAAAAGATACACAAAAGAAGTTGAAAGGTGTCAATTGATGACATAAGAGAGAGGTACGTGTCCTTGTTATTGAGAGCTTTATACAATGTCAATATATTAGAATTAAACGTAGTTTGCAAAGAAAATTACAAATGTTCAAAACATTCATGGTAAGATGCATTACACAATTTTCAACAAGATAGCAAATCCAAACTTTAAAACTTCATTACTTTAATAATCAAACTATGGTCAAATGCTTATGTTGGTGCTTTAGGACATAGATGCATATGTTGGTTTGAAATAATTTTGAGTAAATTGTTTGATTTTTGTGATATAAAATTCGGAAAATTTGAAATTAGGATTTTTTTCATTATGTGATCCATGAAATTGGTTGTATTATAACCTTTGAAGGTGTCAAAGTGGAACAAAATAAATGAACTTCCAAATTCTTAAGCCTATAGCTGTGTATTCAATATTCTTCTTGTATAGCACTTCATAATGAGGTTTCTAAGTCACTTCATAAGAATGGTTCTATTTTAATTCAATCTTCCAAAAATGAAATCATAAGTTTTCAATGAGTCATAAAATGTCTAGAATTTTTTGAATATTTGAAATTATGATGAAAATATGATCATTTGAAAAAAAATTATGAAAAAATATGTAAAATTGATTCTTTTGTATAAATATGTTTCATAATAAAAGCATCTTATTCTTAGTCATATTTCTAAATAAATCTACATTTAGAAAGAAGAAAGGACCATGATAACTTATAATTATATGAAACTAGACAAGTATAGACATTTTTGTATTCTCAAATTAGAATGGAAACAATTTTGGTAAAATTGATTTACTTAGTTAAGCTCAAATTCAAAAGAGCTCAAAATGATGGTTGATATTGATATTAAATGCTATTTAGGGCTCTTATTATTTCAATTATCAACTTGATTTTTTGAAATTTTTTCAAGATATATAAATAGATTCACTTTTTCAAATACAATTCTATTTCAATGAGTGCTCAAGAGAAATAATCATGCCACCCTAAGCTCAAAATGCTTAAGTCTAGGTACAAAATAAAACTTCAATTCTTTTTTATTCTCATAGAATTTTTCTTCATGAGAAGCTTTGAATTGTCCTATTTGTTTTAGTAATGTAAAAATAAATTTAGCATCTTGTTTCGTGGGCAATTCAAACAACTTTCCTAGAAACCAATGTTTTATATTTGTCTTTGAACTCGAGTTTAACATTTTTCTCATAAAAAAGATGGTACGTAAGATTCAACTTGCCTCTTAAGACAATTCGTAGTTGGTTTTGGAGTATTTCAATTCCATCAGTTTTTAAAAGAAAAGAATGAAAATTCTAACTTACTTTTAGATTGTCTAGTGAAGACTCTTAGGTTTAACACCTAATAGTATCCTAATAAGCATGTGACCATGATTCATATTATAAAATTGAGTTCATTTTAAAAAAAAATTATTGGTATTGAAAAAAGCTAATGACTAATGTAAATAGTTCTTAATAATATATAGATAAGAGTTAGATTTTAAAAGTATTGGTTTTCAATGTACCCAAATTGATGATAGACCTTCATATTTAAGAAGATATACATTTTAGGCAAGAATATATAGGTCTTGATTGTGAATATAGTTATCTTACATCACATTCCATAGGACAATGATAAAAAAGGTAGGCATTATATTAAGTTTCTTCCTGACAATCTAATCTCTCAAAATAATATATTAAAGTAAGTAACACATATATAGCAATTTGTGGGAGAAATGTATATTATAGTCCACCAACTCTTAAACAAAAATTTCAAAAAGATTAGTGCAATTTGTATGCATTGTTGAAATTGATTTGTGTTAAACATTTTGCATTTCAAAATTCCCATTTTTATAAAAGTTTGACCAATTTCTATCCAAACTTGAATTGTAAATTGTATCCATGTTTAATTTTTAAAATAAAATAATTTTTTTTTTCAACTTCAAATTTTTGATTGGGAAGTGCAATACATTCAATAAAAAAATCCACCACAAAAGATTCACATTAGAAAAACAAGTAAAAGAATTATTAACACATAAAACTTAATTAAATATCTTCAATTTTTTTCAATCCTTTTTAATCCCTATAATTCTATAAGCTCCCATGGAGCTTTTTGAAGATTTGGGTAGGTTCATTGGAAGTCAAATTTGAGCGAATGAAAGTGAAATTCTTACCAATGATGTATATTTCTAAAAGCTTCTTGAAAATATAATTATTTTTTCAATTAGGTGCCCTAGTCTGAATGTTATAGAGCGCAAAAGTTTAGAGGTAGCTTGGGCAACATGCTAATAGAGAGGGCAAGCGGTCAAGCAAGGCATGAAGTTTTTTTCATGAACTTTGAATCTTCATATCACACAATCTATAAAGCCAAATGGACTGAAATTTTCCCACACATTCTAGTAGTAGGATATTGAAATAATTTGCAATTGAAAATGTTTTTCTTTTTCAATTTTTTTTTCTATGCACAAAATTGGCAATTTTAGTAGAATGATTTTAGAATCATTAGAAAAAATTCTATTGTAATCCATGAGGTTGTTTTTTTTCCTTTTTTTGTACTTGATCAGGATAAGGGAAACTTTGTATTGATCATTGGGATTTTGATTCTTCCAAAAAATGAATTCACCAACAAAAATTGAAATCTTGCCCATTTAGTTGTTGTTTTTTGGAAACCTTCTCGGTGCAAGATTTTTTGGTATATGTTAGACACCTCCATTATCTTTGAAAGTTGGCATGCAAGTGACTAATATAACTAACTATCCCATGGATAGGATACTTGGAGTTTCCAAAGTTGGATAGTGCCTCCTTTTCAACAGAGTGGATTCAAACTATAATGACCTTGTTGGGTAGGGCCCAAAATTTATTTTTTTCTAAATTCAAACTTTATAATCTCCCAATCTATTGCGTCAAATGGAAAAAAAATCCCCATAATTCCTAAAGTAGTCTAGTACACATATGTAGTTATGTATGGTTGAAGGTTTGAAAAATATTTTTACATTTCAATTATCTCAATGCACTAGAAAGTGATAGATTTGGATACTTTTTGTGAAAAATAGTCAAAGAACTTTAGGGGATAGAGATATTTATTTTGATATGTTCGAAGATAGGAAAACTCTTTCAATTCAAATTTTCATCACCAACACTCTTTCCATGAAATTTGGAGTATATTTTTGCACCAAGGCAAGAGTATAGTTTTAAAAAATCTAATGAATTAGTGAACATATAATGAACATTTAAAAATTGGTGATAATAACACAAGATTAACATTCAAGAAAACATAGAAAATGCTTTTACACCAAGATTAACTTTCTATATTCATAAATGATTTTTTAAAATATCAAAATTGTCCAAACTAGTGCAGCATGACTCAATAGTTAGATGACTATACAATACATTCAACCTAGGGAACTATCTTCTAATCACTCTGATATAGTCATTGTGAAGTTGAGGGATTATCGTTTTGTAAGAATTGTGTGTAGGCTTTGCATTTTAGTAGAGATAACCATAAAGGAGAAAAAATAGAATTCTAGAAATGTTAGAGAAAACTGTGGAGAATGATGAAAATAATGGTGAAGAACGGTAGATCATGTGCAAACTAACCAACTATAAATGAAACTAGTTGACACTTAACCATAAAGGACAATAAGCTCTCATAGAGCTTTTCAAAGGCTTGGGTAGGTTCATACAAAGTCAGTTTGTACGAGATGAAAGTGTAATTTTTCCTAGAAATTTGAGCTTGTGTTAGCTTTGTGAAATTATAATTTTTTCTTGATTGGATGTTTGAATCAAAAGTTTAGGGGCAACTTGGGTAGTTTGCTAATAGAAAGTGCAAGTAGTTTGAAAGCAAGTTGTACAATTTTTTTTAATTAAATTTGAAAGCATATATCTTGTAATCTATGAAGTTGAAATGGGCTAAACTTATTTCCACACATTCTAGCATTAGTATAGGGAGTGAATGTGTGGTTAGCTTTTTATTTTTATTTTTCCCCAATTTTCATTCAATGTGCTATAAATGGTAGTTTTAGTAGGACAATTTTAGAACTATAAGCACAAATTATAGTTTAATCCATGAGATTTTATTTTCTTAATTTTTAATTATTGATTAAAAATAAAAAGATTTGTATAGACCAATAGGATTTTGATATTTCCCAAAAAGAAATTCTCCAAAAACAATTGATATCTTGCTTATGTAGTTGTTGTTTTTTGGACCCCCTCTCTATTGCAAGATGATTTTGGATATGCTAGTCACTTCCATTATCTTTGAAAATGAGCATGCAAGTAACCAATATAACTACCTACCCAATGGTTTAAATTCCCAAAGTTGTATAGTTCCTCCTTCTCCACAAAGTGGATTCAAACTACAATGACCTTATAGGGTACAAGGGGTGTGCACAATGTTTGCCACTAATGCTCAAAACTTCCTCTCACTAAGGTAAAACAAACCATTACAGTCAGAACTAGGAGTTTGTACTCATGTCATGGCTGAAATTTTTTCATTTTTTTCCCACATGAACACAAGTGTGAGAAACAATGAGAGCATTTGAAATTATATTTTTTTGACAAAGCATGAATTTGCTATGAATTTTTGAAGTGTTCAGCCCATCATGGCCCATAAGAGTCCGTAGACTACCCCAGAACCAACAAAATCTGTATCCATCATGCTTATCTTACATACCTAAAGCAGTCACAATAATTTATAATGTGAAAGGCCTAAAAAAGTCACTTCCTACAATGAAATTACACTAAAAAGTTAGAAGTTCCTAAAGTAGTCACTGATCACTATATTATTGTCAAGTAAGACATTGATTGTGGTCCAAATCTCATTTACTAATAAAACCCATGATGGAGTCTGAAAAAACCCACAATGGGGGGACTTCCTAAGTGACTGCTATGGGTCATTTGACCACAATGGGCTATTTTACCTTACTTCTATTGGAAGATTTCTTGTTTTTCTTCAATGCTTACACATTAGAGGACATTTGAGGGCTTAAAGAGCCCATTTAAGGGCTATTCCCTGCAATGTTCCCTACGTTGCTAGAAATTGGGAACCAACCCATAATGGGCTGAATTTCTGATTTTTGGGAAAAATAAAAAATAAAAAAATTCCCCCAAAATTTCTAAAAAGTATTAATTAACTTAAAACTGAATTAAAAAACTATTTTTTATAATAAAAATATTTAAATTTTAAATTTTAAAAATAATATTATTTTTTGACATGGCAATGATTGTGCCATGTCATATTGTGGATGTGGCAAGTTCCCACAGCTTGGGAACTCAAAATAACTCACGACCTCTTCATGCCCTCAAATTTCATCTAATGTGTAGTGGGTGCAAATTTTGAGGAGTAGTGGCAATGGAGAGTGATTCTTTTTGTTTGGATCAATTGGTTGTGGTGTTCATGAAGATGATGGTGCACCAACATAGAGTCATACTTTGGGAAGTTTGGCAATATAGGGTTGAATTACAAGCATTGCGGCAATGCTCCTTCTGCGTGTTTCAATCCTTGTCCTCCCAATTTTCATTTGCTTTGTATTTGAATTTCAAACCTATATTCCCTTTTGCATTGTTGCCCTTTAGTTCCTTATGTAAATTGCCCAAGTACTTCATTCAATCCAATGAGCTCATGGGCAACACCACACCAATGGAGTCAAACTGTAGAGTTGATACATTGCAAGAATGCAATGATGCACCTCCACCGGCTGGCCCTACGAACCCCTTTTTTTTACTTTTTTAGAAAGTGCCAAGATGACAATTACTTAAAATTTGGTGAAGCATTGTATTTCTCTATCCATCTATCTTTGGGACCAAAAAATACTTTTTGATTATTATCATGCACTTTTTCATCCAAATTTGGCGACTTCATCTACATTTTTAATAGAAATGGAAAATTTTTGGACAAAAAAAATTACTTTTATTTAGTGAAAAGTAGAAATTTATTTTGAAATGGTGCAATTTGACCCCATGGTGATGGAAAAAAAGGGTTGGGTCCTACCCACAAGCACAAGTAAGTGCCACTCATCTCTTACATCCAATGATGAATTTCTTTTTGATTCTATGGGTATCAATTTGGAGTATGAGTAGGGTATGAAGAACCTAAATACCATTACTATGAGTGAGAGGGATATTTAAAGTTTACTTGTATTTTCCAAAGTTTTGGCAATGCTCATGCAATAAGATACTTCCATTGTGTTTCAGTTGTTCATTGCCTTTTTTCAAATTTATACACACCTTTGTTTTGCTACAAGCTAACGCACAATATCAATCCATACATTCAATTAGTTAGTTAGTTTGTTTGTTATGTTGAGATCTCCCGGACTGTGTGTCCCCCAATTGCATGCTTGGTACCATTGGAAATCCCTCAATGAAGAGGGGTGCACAGCTTTTGTTTTGTGGCATTTAGACCTACGTTGTGAAAGTTATTGAATTTTTTAGTTTTTTTAATGAAAAAATTAGAAAATTAGAAAATTACTTTAATTTGGCAATTGTTGTGGCAATGACATAGGGCACACTAATGATAGTTAAGTTATGGTAGCCCTTAGGGTACCAATTTCTTGTTTAACCTTGAAAGTCCCGAGATCTTTTTTCTTAAAAAAATACACTTAAAATTGCCATTTCTATTGCTAAGAGAAAAAAAAATTCATTATTTCTTTTGCATACATAACCATATGATCTTGCACTAAAATACTAAAAGAATGTGTGGAAGAAATTTCAGAATCTTGCCCGTGTAAATTGCAAGATATTTGCATTTGAAGTGAAGTAAATATGCTATTTTGGCACAATGACAATATAACGAACTAGTATATAACAATTTGATTACTCTCAAAATTCAATTTTTTGTATATGAGACTTTAAATTAAAAAATTTATATGTAGAAGAATTGAGTCGAAAATCTACGAAGAAAAATTCCAAAACAATAAACTCAATTTTCATTCTTTAAAAAAAAATTGTTAATTGGAAGCAAATACAAGTTTGAAGGAAAACTAAATCATTGATAACTTTGAGATGGAATTGAAACACACTAATCACAATGGTGAGATCATTCCAAAAAATGAATTTAACCCCACATAAAAAGAAATTGGGAAACTTGTGAGAATTGAATTAATCTCTAAAGAAATTTGATGTTTTTAGGCCTGAAATTGCTTTGAAATACTCATACCCAAAACGTGGCTAAAATCTTCATCTATATTTATTCATTAACAAATCCATCCATAGGATCCTTTACTTAACTTAGAGTACACTTTTCTAAAATTTCAGATTAAGAAACCTTACCAATTGCAAGATCATGACACTTAGATTTCAAAGAGAAATATTTTCAACTCCTCCCAAATTGTTAGGTTTCATCTTTCAAACTTTTTACACAAAAATGTGTAGATCCTACAAGTTAATCCTCTCTAGAATATGTCAAAGTAATAAGTTGGAGATACACATAAAAATTTTCAAACAAAAAAATTTCATATTCATGCTTGAAGAAAATAGTAAGTAGGAAAAAATAGAGTATGATCCAAAATACTAAATTGTTAAGAATTTAGTTATGGAATTGTAAAATTCTAAATCCAATGGTTGTATTTTGTAATAAAAAATCTACATCCTATGATTTTATTTTTTTCAAAAATATTGAAAATTGAGTTAATAAAGGACTTCAAAGTTTATTTTAAAGTAGAGATTTTATATGTGCCTATAACCTAAACTCCTCATAACTCTCATCTTGTCAATCAAAATGGAATGATTAAAAGCTTTCCACTTATATAAAAATCTAGGAAACCAAGTTCAAATTTGAATTTCTTTATAAAGTCATTTTTTGAGCTATATGGAGAGCAATGAAAACTATACAACATACAAAAACTTTTTAACCATGTAGTCAAAAGTTACGTGAATTGTTGTGCATTAAAGCTACTCCTAGACCACATGTTGTGTGAAAGTTTCAAAGAAAAAAATGGATTTTATTTTTGTAATGAGTTGCCCAAAATTGCTACATAGCCTAAAATTGCAATTTGATCTTTTAGGGGTTCAAAAATAAACCCTATAAGTTCTTTTTTCAAGAAGATGCTTTGATTACTCTAGAACAAGATTGTCCATAAATTTCTCATGATTAATACAAATAGAATGAACCAAATCTTTCCATGTAGACAAAAATATTTTGAAATTTGATTTTGATGTTTTGTGATTTTTTTGTGCTACCCAACGAGCTCTATTTTGGACTTAGGATGGCATAACTTTTGCTCTCGGGCACCATTGATATAAAAGTTATATTCTCAATGCTAAAGTGTTTTCTTTCTTCAAAAAAGGCTTCAAAAAATCACTATGAAAATTGAAACCATAGGAGCCTACCCAAAATTCATTTCATCCCCTAGAAAGAATTGTCTTAGGATTAGGTCAACTATATGTGGAGAACAAGCATACAATGGAACACTGAAACTTGAACAAAGCATGAAGTAAAAGCCACAATGGTTGTAGAGGTGAATTAATCACATTTGACAAAGGGTGAAGTAACCTCCAATCATTGGAAGCCTTCATTGTTGAAGATCAACTCCTAAAAGGGCGATTGTCTATTGAGTGGATAGTTGAAAATCTGAGTAGGTTACTTTGAAGTCAATTTTGGATGGATGTTTACAAAATTTTGACACCATTGTAATCATGTACCCTTTTAGTGGGAATAAATATTTTTTTCAATCAACTTCTCGAATCAAATGTTTTGTTGCCTTGAACTTTTTGGCAACCTAGGCAATTTGGGCATCTTAGGGGCATCATTTGCAAAAATACTCATCAACTTTTGAAATTAGGCATTTATGTAATTAATTAAATATGGCATAAATTTTTTCCCAAAATTAAAAACTTAGTTCTCAAATCACATTCTAAGAGGAGTCAAACTTTGTTAGCTATGTTAGGGTGGTTTCAAGAAAAAATATTTTCTTCTAACTTCAAGCCCTATTATCTTGCAATCTATGAAGTTAAAGTTATTGAAATCTTTCTCATATATTCTAAATGTTTGTCTCTAACTTTTCACTATGTGGATTTCAAATTAAAAAAATTCTTTGTTGAACAAGAATCATCAAGAAATGGCTAGTGTATTGCCAATTCTCTTAACCTTCTTGCATTGCAAAGTGATTTAGACTCCATGTTTTCTCCTAAATTTTTTCATAAGCAAACCTAAGATCATATACTTATGAATAGTCAAAATCTTCCTTTTCATGTAGAACAAAAATTGTACTCCAACAGGGCTCAAAGTCTGTTGACCTAGTTTTGCAAGATTGAAAAAAAATTCATTCGAAATGTTATAATCTTTCAATCAATCAATCCACGCAATCAAATGGGATGAATTTTTTTCCACACATTTTCTTACTTGTTTAATACAATTTTTTATGGTTGGAATTAAAATAAATAAATAAATGAAAATTAATAAATAAATAAATAATAATAAAATTATATATATATATATATATATATATATATATATATATTTTGGATTTTGGACAATGCATCAAAAATTGGCAACTTTGAACTTTTCCTTTGACTTCCCAAACACCCTCTAGCCTTTAGAGGTTAAATTTTGTTCTCCAACAAAACTCTGTGTCAAATGTGATAACTTCTTCACAATTCTAAGGAAAAGCATTTGAAATGTAATTATTTCAAAATTCATAAAAAGATTTTTTCAATTTCTATCTCAATGTGAGCATCTTAGTAAATTTACTTTAAAAAATTCTCTCATTTTTTTATTTTATTGGATGGATTGATGCATGTTCAAAAAACTTTGATTCCTTTATTTTGATTAAATCCATAGTGTACCCTTGGGAGACAATTGAAGTTTTGGTTTGGTTCCTATGATTTCAATTTTGGAATGATTTTTTGAATTTTTTAAGATAGAAAATCATGTTACCTTTCTAAGAATACAATTTTCATTTAAATCCATGCCCAAGAGCAAAAGTTATGCTACATGAAGCTCACAATAGTCAAATTTTAGAAGCAAAAAAAATCACAAAAACTTGAAATAATCTAAAATTTAAAATTTGTTATATGTGATATTTTTGCCAATATATAGCACAACTGATTCATTTCATTGAATATTGCAATCAACCCTACTTGTAGGAGTATGGTAGCAATTTTGTTGCCAATTCCTTGTAGCGTGATCCTTGTAGTGAATATTTGAGGCAATTTCTCAGGAGTCCCGAATTATTGCAACACAACTTTGACTTACGATGCACAACATTAAATTTGGAGTACACTTTTGTTGGCATCTGGAAAAATCATGACTAAGGAAATGAGGCAAGTAAAGGATAAACTTTCATATGGACAAGGCTTTAAAGTTTCAAAATGATGGATGCTCTCATGTGTAATTAGTTAGTGATTACCTAAACTCTAATAGATAAAACATTTTTTATTCTTCCTGTTTAAGGTCAAAATTTTATTTTTATCTAAAACATTATAATTTTGGATGATGTGGGTGTAGGGACACACAATTTATATGAAGAAATACTCATGGTTGCATTTATTTGACTTCATTTCATAGCTTGAGTGGTGTGGCATCATAAGTTCATAGCCATGTTTAGCTTCATTTTATAGTTTTAGTCATTTGGTCTCGAGATCCATGGGCAAGTCATGTCTAAGTGATTCTTCACACCTAGTCCACCCTATATTTGCCGATACATAAATTTATATCACAAAAATAGCTAAACCAATTCCATAGAAATTAAATTATAAAAATTATACACGGTGTCGAGTAAAGAGGCCTTGCTTTGGAAAAACGCAAGGCTTCTAGCTGCAACTAAATGTGGCTCAAATAATGGAAGATCCCGTAGTCATATAAAATCACAAATATAATAATAAACCTCCAAATGATGCCATATGAACCAAAATATTATCACATCTCCATATACCTCTCAAAAGATGTCATGAAGTCTCAATATACATCATATGTGATAAAAGGTAGTAGAAAAAGTCATATTCTCCATAAACTCCCCTCGGAGAAGTGTCTGTTAGAAAAATGAGAGTCACGGACGCTCTACAACTCCAAACTAAGAGTGTGATAAGTCCCTAAAAAGCTAACAAAAAGTTCTACATCTTCTCCAAAATTCACTCAAAACTAAGCTACTGTCCGACTTTTATAGTCGTTCAAAGTTCACCCTTCCCAACTCAAAGGCAGCTCACCTATACGTCACTCCCAAGCTCATAACTTTCACATACTAACTTCAAACTAAGAAAATAAATCCATTTTGAAAAGTTAACATAAATACCTACAACCTCCCTAAGTTTCAATCAAAAATAAAATATTTTCCACTTTTTATAGCCCTCTAAAGTTCACTCTTTTGAAAATTGAAAGTAACTCTTCACTTCTTCACTTTGAAGCTCATAAATTTCACATACTAACTCCAAACCAAGAAAATAAACCCATTTTGAAAAGATGAAAGAAATATTTACAACCTTTCTAAGTTTCACTCAAAATTTAGGTACTGTCCACCTTTTATAGTCTGCCAAAACTCACTCTCTTGAAAGTTTGAGGTAGCTCCACAACACTTCATTCCCAAACGCATAGCTTACACATATTACCTCCAAATTTAGTAAGTGATAGCTTTTTGGAAACACAAAAACAAGATATACAAGCTCTCAAAATTTCATTGCAAAAAACTCCATGTACAAAGTGCAAAATGTCTTTCCAAAGTGATGGGTTCCTCAAGCAAACAAAGAGGAGGAAGAAGATGATCGTCCACCTCATCTACCACCTCAACCTCCATGTCATTCACCTAAGCTAGTGGATTTTAGCCACTACGATGTCACATGGGCCATAATACACACATGGGCCATAATACACCCATGAGCCACCTCCTATCCTCGATAAGTCTATCCACATCATCTACGTGGAGATCTAATCCATTAAAAACAAAAACAAAAAGTAAAACAAGCTTTATCTTTTGTTTTTTACAATTTCAAACAAACTAATTAAAATATTAAAACATCTTCAAGTATAGAAATAAAAAAACTAAATGTTTGTCAAATAGAGGTAAAAAAAAAGAGTTCAAGTGGAGTATGACCCCATTTGTTTCTTAAGACTCTAGGAAAAAACCCTCTGATTTAACAAACAATTATGTATTTTCACATAATGAACACATTTGCAATGCGACAATGGGAAGGCATACATGTAGAGGAGAAAGACCATTTTTATTTCTTCTATGAGAAGCTAAAGACATTTTGTCTCCTCCACCCCACCCCAAAATAAAGATGTAATCCAAAAAAATGATTTGAGGGTAAGCATATAGGTGATATAGCTACAGCCCATCTCAAAGAACTTAATTATGAAATTTAATTTATATTTAATTCAAAATGGAATATGACGCACATGAGGTAGGCATTTACATATACTCTGTAAATTGAATAAAATATAAACCATGTCTCTAAGAAAGTAGTCTATTCCTCATTCAAAATTTCAAAATATCAATAATGGTAGAAGAGTTTAAGGCAAGTACCTACACTCCATGAGGCAAACCATAAACTTAAGAAAA
This sequence comes from Straminergon stramineum, assembly GCA_963920665.1. NCBI lineage: Eukaryota > Viridiplantae > Streptophyta > Bryopsida > Hypnales > Calliergonaceae > Straminergon > Straminergon stramineum. The sequence continues at coordinate 14,817,830 of OY987267.1, read as the reverse complement.
TGTGGGAGGGAATAGATTCAATAGATCCATGCAAACTACCATAAAGGAAAATCAACCCATTAACATGATAGTCAACTTTTAAATGTAGATGTCGAGTAAGATAAAAAATTATTCTAAAAATGGAGGTGTTGGTGGTAGGAGACTTTGAAGGGTGCTTGCACTTATAAGTTGTTACTTCACTATTATAGCTACTTTGTGTATGTCTTTTATTGAGGAAAATTAGTAAAATCTCTAGTTTGCAAAAACAATCATATTTTGTATTGATTGTTACTTAATGAATCTTCCTATTAGATTTTTGTCAATACAAGAAAGTTAGTCAATACAAGAAGATTTATTTTTCTCACATTAGAGAAATTTTGGACTCTCTAGAGGGCTACTAAGATGAGCCAAAGAGGACCCCAGATTACATTTATTTTGGTAGCTGAGGAACCTTTTCCCTATTGTCGCTCATTACTGATATATCCACATTTGTCAGAGCATTGATTTAGAAAGATCAATATTTAAATAGAAGAAGTTAGGTGTGGTAGTTATTGTTTTGGGTCTATCAAGTGTTCCCTTGACAAGGAACTTTAGCCTCATGTGAAGAACACAAGAATGAACTTGAGAACTCATCCTTTTGTAGCTTATGAGAGTTGGTGCTTCAAGTCACCAGTTCTACGTGAACGGTGAAAGCGACCAAGGCGCTACTTCAAATTCTCTCTCTAACATTGTGCAAGTATTCTTGTCTGACAACACTCGAATAAGAAACAATGTTATACTATTTGTTAGTTGCAATATTTACAAAAGGTGAATCTTTTTTCTAGTAAGAGATTTGGTCCTTTTAGTAGCTCATTAGGGCTCTTGATATAGACTCGCTTGTCAAACCCTGGCAGCCCTCCGGAGAGTCCAAAAATTTTCTAATGATACATACAAAATATCAACTAAACCAATTTGAACCTAAAGGTCAATGAAATTGATAAAATGTTATAATATTGCAAAAAAGGAAGAATCTATCCTAAAAGGATGGACTTTAATGATTGAAACCTAATGCATGTAAGGCGAGACGAACTTCAAATTGCTATGATCATAATGGATGTTATGTCAAAGAGACATTGACCCCACAATGCAAGAAGGATCATGGATGGAAAACAAGACTTCCTAAACAATGGTGTAGTAAATGAAATGGTCAACGAAAATAGTATCAAAACAAATCCTAGATGATGGTAAATACTCAAAGTTTTTTCTTGGTCTTCAATTTTGTTTTTTTGACTTTAAAAATTCCAATTTTTGATAATACACTTCAAACAAATCCTATCAGATTGTTCAAAGTTTCAAAAATGGATCTTATATGCATTCACAATTACACCAACTCCAAGTCTCCAACCTAAAAGGTCATCAATGGAATAATGCAATCTTGCCAGATTGTATAATATCTTATATTGAATTACCATTAGAGGAAATTTGGACTCTAAAAAGGCCCCTTCACTTTGACAAGCAAAGCTATTAAAAGAGTCATAGGGGAGCCTATTAAAGGTACCAAAAAATGTCACTACCTTGTGTGATGTAAATCACACATGCCAACTTATACAACTTGGATTATGCTTTTTTTTTTTTAATAAAAGTATTCTAATTTTTTTATTAAGTATGGTGAGGACATTAATGATGATATACCGCATGGTAAGAAAAAGTGCATAGCCACATTGTACATACTTCATAGTACTTAGCACTCCAATCACTAAGTTTACAAATAAACAATGAATGATAGACCAATACTTCAATACAATGTACATTGTTAGGGTACCATCACTACCACGCACATTCAAAAGTTGTCCTATAGATTGTTGTACTAAGGTCTTCATCACATGATAGAATATAATTAGATCAAATATTATTAATCTTGGTAATTGTATAGAGAATAATATAGCAATATAATACAATCTCTTCCACAACCAATAGAAGAAAACCTTTGTAAAATCATGATTATTCTTTACACAAAGTACATGGGCGGAAATAGAGGATTAGCATGTCTTCATTCTTCTCAAAGTACAAATTTAAATGTAAAATGGGGTCTCCTACATGCTTGTGAACCACCATATTGGTTCACTATTTAAAAACCCGAAAATATAAACATTAGGCATGAATTTACAAATCCGGAAGTGTTAGTACTCCGGATAAAGCTATAACCATCAATTAAAGAGTTTTCCGCTAGATAGCAATGAAAACTTCAAGAGGTTAGGGCGAGATTCTAGAAAATGCAATTAGGAGGAAATTAGGGGAAATTTTAGGGAAAAAATGGGGAGTTAAAACTAAAAAGAGGTTAAGCAAGATTTGGTAGAGTAACTGAATTAGGCTAACAGTAAAATGATGAGAAAATGAAAACAAAAGACTAGAAGTAGGAAATGAAACTAAAAGTAAATTAAAAACCACAAAAATAATAAATAAGAAAAAACACAAAAGAAGCTAGTTAAACTAAAACTATGACTAAAACACTAGTGTAGTGGATAAAACACTAAAATAGGGCTAGAAACACTAAAATAGGATTTTTCAGTAAGTTAGAGGGTTTTACAGTAATTTAGGGGGTGGAACACTAAAATAGAGAAATTTACACTAAATTAGCGTATTTACAGTAACCTAGTGCGATTTGCACTAATTTGGCGCATTTTGCACCAAATTAGTGGATTAACAGTGAATTAGTGTAGGAGGAAAGTAGTTTAGAAAATTAATCCGTTAGAAAGTTAGATGTAGGCAAAATTAGGGTTTGAAGCTCTCTCTCTCTTAACCCTCTCTCAATTTTCCCAACTTGGTGTGCATGTGTGTTGGAGAGATTCTTGGTGATGAAAGGCGTTTTGAAAGCATGAGAAGCTAGAGAGTAAGATGAGGGAACCAAAGTAGGACAATTTGTCGAGTAGGTCACCATTTCTTGAGAAAAAGTGGTGAAGGAATGATGGGAGTGAGGTCAGATGGGAATTGGAGTGGAGAGAATTAGGTTTCTGTGGATTTGGGAGGGGACTGCCAACTTTGGTGATTGATTGCGGGGGATTGGAAGAGCGGAATGGGCTGAATTTTTGGGAGGATGGAGACAAGAAAGTCAGCTTTCCAACATGACCAGTCTCGACCAATTCCGAGCAAGGACGAGGACGGAGCGGCCGATTTAGTGCGAGGAGGTCAAGCCGCTACCGCCACGGAAGATCGACGACTTTGGCGAGAGACTGTGGGAGTTCGGCAAAGCGGACCAACGTGAATTTTGGAGAGTATGGAGAGGGGAAAGTTAGCTTTCCAACAAGACCAGTCTCGACCAATTCCGAGCAAGGACGAAGCCGGGGCGATCAGTTTAGTGGGACAAGGTCTGCTGCCCATCTAGCGGCAGTGGATTCTGGGTATTTCATCTTTTTTTCCTTGTGATTCAGCTGAATCCAAATGTAATGTTCATTACAATATGATATTTTCTTATCCATCTTGAAGCAATAGTTCTATGACTTGCGTGCAATGTTTTTGTGGGTTGTGAATGTGTAGAGGGTCTATGAGGATTTTTTTAGGGTTTAGGGCAAGCGCGGAAGCGCTACCCAAATTAGGGCAGAATTAGGGTTAGGATATGGATTAGGAAATTGAAGGAAGAAACTATTTGGCCTAAAAAGGATGGGTGAATATGTTAGGGATGGGATCTATGGAATTAGGGAAGTCTTGGGCATCAATTTAGGAAGTTAGTTAGGAATTGGGGTGGTTGTGGTGTGCTGGAATTTAATTTCAGGACACCAAATTGACCCATTTGGTGCCCGAAGGGCTAATTTTAGGCAAAATTAGGCCTAGTAGGTTGCCCTAACCTCCCAAAGTAGGTACTAGGGTCATTGGAGGATGTTAGGGTACATATTAGGATGGTGTAAGAGTGCTGCCCTCATTTCACTTAGGGTAGTTTAATGGTAAAAAATTGATAAAAAAAGTATTGAGGAGTCCATTGCTTGGAAGGCAATCTAAGTAGGTGTCCCATACACTCCCCGCCGGCCAACTCTAGGGGGTTTCTTCACCTTGCGGTGGAAAGCCTCATAATGCTTTCTAAGAGGCCTTCTTAAGAGTCCAAATTTTCTCTAATGATGTTATTTTCTAGAAACTAAGAATTTCAATTTACAAATTCTTGAATGATTAGCACTTCAAGATAGGTGAAATTACTTAAATTAAATTTGTTTATCATATTTCTCCCTTAATCCTACATTTTAAATTTGCTATGATACATAGAAGTATATTAAATGTACTTATTCACATTGACAACAATTATAAAAAATAGCTTCAGATATACTTGATACATTTTTTATGTCCAATTCAAGGATTCAAGTTGTGTGTATCCTCTAATCTCCTAAAAGTAAGTACTGAAAACACAATATTTGACACTCATGAAAACATAATTGGCATCCCTCTTATTTATGTGAAAGCTATTACAAGTATATCATTCCCTTTCCCTTCTTTTTTTCCTCTCCTTATCCCCCTCCTCATGAAGATGGCAAATTGCTCGTCATGCCAAGAATCGCAACCACCTAGCAGTTTTCCCTTGTTGTTTTGGAGAGTGCCTAGTAAATATGAGAAAGGATGAAAGGTTGAGGATGATGCCAAAATTCATTATATCATCTCCTCCCTAGTTTTTGTCGAAGTGTTAGTGGACTAAAACTAATGCTCTCATTCGATGAACACTTTAAGCTTGGATCCATTATAAATCTTCTTCATGATTACTCCCTAAGGTGTGTTGATCTCGTAAGAACCATTGTTAAAGGTGTGATGTACAACATATGGCCCTTGCCATTTTACTCTGAATTTTTGCCAGTGTTGCTTGATCAACCAATGGTCAATCATCATAACTAAATCCCCTTGCTAAAATTTGACTGTTTTCTTACCTCCATCATGCTTGCTTTTTCGCCTATTTTGAATCACTTTATACACCTGGAGCACACAACGTTGAGATTTGTCAAGTCACTTAAGCATATCCACTCGTGCCTGGATTGACTCCATATCTCCAAGTTCATGTCGAATTACCATGTGCAATGAAGTCAACTCCAATTCAATTAGAAGTAAAGCTTCAAAACCAAAAGCTATGTGGAATAGTGTAAAGCCAATGGATGTTTTGAAAGCGGTCCAATATGACCACAAGGCTTCATTCACGTGCAAATCCTACTCTTTGCGTTTGTCCATGACCACTTTGCTTATTATTCCTGCAAGTATGCCATTAGTTCGCTCTACCAATCCGTTTGCTTGTGGGGTAGTAAGGACTAGCTTGTCTATGCTTCACTGACATTTTTGAGAGTAACTCTTCTACCAAATCATTCACGGAATGAGTTCCTTGGTTTGTAACGATCTCCAAAGGGCATCTGTATCTGCAAATTATTTGATTAATATGAATTTAGTTGCTGTTTTCTTATTGCACTTTCGAATGGATGCCACTTCTGCCCACTTGGATAAGTAATCTGTTACAACAATTGAATATTCATTCTTTTTAGCGGTGAGTGGAAGTGGCCCGACAAAATTCACTCCCTACTTCTCAAAAACTCCCGTGGGATATATAGGATGGAGTTTGGAGTAGGTAGTAGTACACTTGCTAAATAATTGGCAACATATGCAGCTGCGGTAGAATTGATTACAATCAGCATGCAATGTTGGCCAATATAAGCTAGATTGCAGAATCTTCCTCGCAACAATGCTAGTGGCAAAGTGGCTGCTGCAGGCCCCATCATGACAAAATTCAAGTGCCCTTTTAGCTTCTTTAGCATTTATTGCTCTCTTGAGAATTCCATTTTTACCAATACAGTATAGCTCGTCACCTACTAGGGTATACATTTGACTTTATCTACGAATCATTTGTTGTTGCTGGGGCATTGAATTGATAGGCAACACAAGATCTTGCAGGTAGATGATAATATCCTCATACCAGACATTGCTTGTGTCAGGCTTGTTGGTAAGAAGATAACATTCTAGATCATCCGAAAGTTCTCTGTATTTGCTCATCGACAGATGCCCTAGCTCCAACAACAATCCCGCATGAGTCGCTTTGGTCCCTTTTACTGCTTTGATGTCCAGGTCATAAGATTGTAAAGCAGCCATTAATCTTGCAACTCGTCTTTCCGGATCCTTTTGTTGCAGTAGTTGTTTTAATCTTTCAATGTCACTTTGCACCAAGGGCGACTGATTACTTGACAACAAGTAATATTTGAATTTCGCAGAAGCAAATAATAGCACTACTCCTAGTTTTTCAAGAGGAGTATATTTTTGCTCATACGAAGTCATTAGTCTACTTGCGTAATAGATAGGGTGAGCTCTCCTAGCCTCATCATTTTGGAGTAGCACTGCCGCAACGGCATATTCCGTGGCGGACGGATTTATAATAAACTGCTTGTCCCATAGTGGATTTCTAACTATGGGATCACTTGCCAATTTTTCCTTGATATAGGAAAATGCCCGTTCACATTGATCGCTCTAGACGAAGGGAATAGTCTTGTTGGTCAGGGCACTTATAGACTGCCCAATGCCTACTAAATTCAGTATAAAATGATTGTGATATGTTGTAGTTCCCTAGAGTTTAGCAGCCTATTGGTGTGAGATAGGCTAAGTCATCTCTAGTATTTACTTCACTTTGTTGGGATCCATGCGTAGGCTCCCATTAAAGACTATGTGTCCTAGAAGCAGGCATTCTTCAAAATGAGCATCCATATTCATGTAGCCTCTGAAACACAGCTCTAATTTGCTGCACGTGACTGATACGGTCACTATACACTGCAAAATCATCAAGATGAACACAAATGAATTTGCTAATATATGGCTCGAGAATCTTCAGTTGCACTCTTTGAAATGTGCCTCTAGCGTTGCATAAGCCAAAAGGCATCCTTAAATAAGCAAAAGTGCCCCAAGGAGTAGTAAAAGTAGTATATAAGATGTTGTCTTTGTGCACCTTTATTTGGTGATATCTGGTGTAGCCATTGCAAAATGTATACATTTGATGCCCAGCCACCTCGTCCAAAAGCTTGTCAATGTGAGGCAAGGGCTGGCAGTCTTTTTTTAGTAAACTTATTTAATGCTCTGTAATTCATGCATACTTGTCACTTTCCTCCCTTTTGGGGTACAAGCACCATTGGTGAGATCCACTCTGTGTTCTTCATTTGCGTAATGAAACCCCCTTCTAACAAACGGTCCAACTCTACTCTTAACATGCTCATCTTTTCAAGTGCCATGCGCTTTTGCTTGGCCTATACATGTTTAGCCTTTGGTATCAACTCGATTTTATATTCTTCTAAGGTGATCGTTGGAAGGTCATAGTATCTGGATACAAAGAGGTCAGAAAATTCAAAAACTAGTGTTTCCAGCTCAATACGTTCTGACGAGGTCAATGTGGGGCCAAATTTAAGTTTGCTCAAGATCTCTTCCTTTCTTGAGGGAACGACTTCAATATCTTCAAAATGTTGTATAGAATAGCTCACCACTTGTGGTAGTACATCTATGGCACACAATTCAACCTCTGAGTCATCTGATTCATTATTGCTTGACAAATCTAAGCCCCAAGAAGACTTGTCCGTGGTGTACGTGACATCATCTTGTGACGTTCCTTCTGATGAGTTGAAGTAAGGATCCAACACAACTTGGATGCTAACATAATTGAGCATTGAGCCAATCTTCATCTTCCCTTTTTTCCAATAATTCATAGCACGTACTTGCCATAGCCATTGCCGGCCCTGAATCATTGGATATCTTCCCTTTCCCGTTGAGATGTCCAAAACATGAAAATCTACCTATATTGTCACTTTGTTCACTATCACAAGTATTTGACTATTGAGGCCCAGTGACTTGACGCACCTCTAGTCCGAGACCTTGAGGCGGAGAGTGTGAACCCTCAAGTTGGCACTTCCGCACTTGGAACTTAGGATTTCTTTTTTTTCATTTTGTTAGTATTTTAGCATATTTATATGCAAAAAGGCATGAAAAAAGTGTTTGAGTGATATTTGGTAGAAGTTCCTACCAATACAGTGAGAGGTCATCCTAGAAGTACGGAGTATATAAAATATTACAATTTCATACTTTTGGTGCCTAGTTGAGAAACTTAGAGGTCAATTAAATGTTTCCGAGAGAATTAAGGGTCTAAGTGTTAGCCAGTCCTAGTAATTATCTATGTTGTACTAAGTCTTGCAAATGCATGTGACAAGCTAGCTAAGTCCATTTTAGGTCTAGAGAGTCTAATATAGGTCACCATCTAATTTGTAAAGAATTTGGATTGGTAAATTCTTATTTGTAAGTAACTTATAAAAAAATGATCCAATCTACAAATAACGTGATGGGAGAACGATCGGAGTATGAAGAAAGGTTCTTTTACTCTAAAAGCATGCCAAAAGCCAAGATTGGAGTCGGTTGTTCCAAGATTCCCTGATACAAAAATAATTTCCTCCTCGAGTGGAAATTAAAAGGAAATTGCAAATTTTAGATTCTTTATGAATAGTGCAAAGTAAAATTTAATGTTGCACTTTGGTTTGGGGAGTTTCCTAGAAGCTACCCAAAAAGTGTCGGATTTTTCCGAAACAATTACAATGACTCCATGGGAAGTCAATTGCCTTTGAACATGGTCGTAAATTCCTAGGAATTATCCATATTGCAGTAAAATCTCACTAAAAATTAGGATAGTGTTTTGTGTGCTAATAAAACACCCCACAAAGTTTGAAAACATTATGACATTCCTAAGTACTAGAATTGGCAACGACATTGAACTTTTGAGGAATTTATAATTTGATGGTGGGTTGACCGACGTACCAAGAGTTGGCGATATCCAAATGACGTGAATGAGGGGTCTTTTCTTACTCCTATGAACCTTCTAAGTAACCCTAGCTAAACAATTTCTTCAAAAGAAACAAATTCCAAAAGTTAGAGTTTTGACTTTTCTTTGGAGTTATCGTAAGTTGAGTTTACACTTACAAATGGTTGGGAAGAAGGGGGAATGGGGCCATGGACTAATTTCGGTCTTCTGAACACAATGGTGCAATCGGTTTTCAATTTGGAGTTATTCCCTAGAAGATAGGAAGGGTCCAGCAGTAGATTTGACTTTTTTCGAGTAATTAGTAGTAATTCAAAGTTAATTTCGCAAATATCTTTTGGAAAATTGAAGATTGAATTTAGGTAAGATCTCTTTTCTTGCATAATAAACCATCTTTTGTTTAAAGAAAGACAATTTAAAAATATTTTGGGTTATTTAGCAAAATATCTAGATTAATTAGGGTTATTTTCAAAATATCTCTGAGAAAAGATCTTGGATTTGATTTAGCCAAGATTTATTAGCTAAATGGAGAGGGTTCTAGAGAATTCTTTCATTAATCAAAGATTATTTTGGAAATACGTTAAGGTAGTTTAGGAAATATCTCGAGATCAAAAGTAAATGTTTTTCCATTGACAACTCACCGGGGAGGGCTTGGAACAAGTATAAAAGGCCCTTCCCTCGAGGTTGTTGGTACGCTCATTCTCATAACTAAACCTTGCTTTTATTTGTCCTGTGCTATTGGCGTGGTTGGAGTACTGATCCAAGTTGAGATCCAACTTGATTTTCATTCTATTTCTTGATTTATACACTTTAAAGGACGAGAGGGTCCCTTCAAAATGATTTCTATTTGATTTCTTTGAGTTCTCAAGGCTAAGCCTCTATTTTCTTTGATTTGTGAGAGTTTTGGAAGGGATAGACCTCCAAACTCTAATTTTGTTTAAGATTTCTTGAATACTAACAATTTGTGTTCATTACAACATAATTTAGTATTAATAGACTTAAGGTAGTGAAACTTGAGTTTGCCAAAAGTTTATTAAACCAATATTTGCCCAAAATTCGTTGTATAACAGAGATTGGGATTTTAATTGCTAAAGTTCGGTTTAAATGCTGTCATGTGCACCTCTTTTAGTGATGAAATCTTGGATATGTTGAAATTTTGAGAAATTAGTCTTTAATTTTCGGTTTAAACATTGTTATGTGTACCTCCTTTAAAGATTGAACTTTCAAAATACTAACCTTTGACTATTGACCATTGACACCCTGTATACCTGAGGTTGCCCCTACACGGCAAAGCTTTGACTTTGAAATATTCAAAATTGACATTTTTTAAGATGGTTCCAAGTATTTAAGTACTTGAAACCATTAGAGAAAACCTCTCTTTATATGTTGAAAATTGCCCTTGCATGTGAAAGTAATTTGGATCATTTGGATTGTGAGAGAATTAGAGAAAATTAGTCAAAGTTCTTTAGTTTAAATTCTTGAGAAAATCCTTAGTAGTAGTTAGAAAAAACCCAAAATTTAGATTAGTTTTTCCTTTAGTTAGAGTTATTAAAATTATTCTAAAAAGAGAGTCCCAATTAGATTAGAACACTTTGATTTGCTTAGTTTAAATTTATTCCAAAAATCCCCTAAACTAGCTTGTTAGTTTAGAATTTTAGAAGTTGGAAAATTTTCCCCAAAACCCTAAAACAACTCCATTGAATGTCATAGTTGTAGTTAGTGAAAGTTTGCTTAGAAGTTCCAAAAAAACCCAAAAAATTGATTAGTTTTAATTAGGAAATTAATTAAGCCTTTAAGTTTGAAAATTATTTTTATTAGTATTTAATTAGCCAAAATATGTGAAAGGTTCAAAGATTTAACAAAGAAATATAATCCACTTAAGGAGGGAGAAGCCAAGGACCAACTCACGGGGCCAGCCAGTTGTTGGCCAAGGCAAGGTGATAGGCTACCAACCAGTTGCACCACGACACGTGGCTGTGCGGTTAGAAATTCCAACAGGGAGACTAGCTTGACGTTGATACAATGGGGAGCAAGCTCGACCCTGACAATGAATGGGGACCAAGCTCAACCCTAATACTGAACGGAAACCAACTCGACTCAAGAGTCAACGGGAAGTCAGCTTGAACTAGAAGCCAGCATGCAACTTAATTGAACCAATAGATAGTGAAGGAAAAGCTAACTCATCTAGGAGTTGTGAAGGGAAAAACATAACAAGGGCTAAGGTGAGTTTTGCAATTGTTATGGAAAATTTCAATTGAAAGAAATTAATTTTAAACACTCATTGAAAACTCATCAACTCACATCACTCTCACTAAATCTTAAAAACACAAAATGCAAAACAACAAATGAGAGAGTTGAAGAGTTGAAAAGAAAGGTTGGAGACGAAAGGAAGAAGAAGCATCTAAACAATTAATAAGGTAGGAATCTCTTGGATTTTATTTGAATTTTATTCTCATTACTATTCATTAATTTGTTGGTTAGTCATTAATTAGGATTCCCATAAGAATTAGAAGGCTAGGCTTGGTTAAGTTTTGTTTTATTAGGCTTAATAGGACAAATAGATAAAGACAAAATGCCAACTAATATCTCTTGGATGATTAGGAAAATTACAAAATAATTAAGATTTATTAGATTTGATTTGATTTAGCGGATTTAAAAGGTTTTGAGGTATTAAAATAATTCCTAATTCATTAGGAATTATTTTAAATAAAACCGAAATTAATAAAATCCCATAACCATTAGTAGGAAAAGTAAAATTGAAATTGAAATACAACATTGAACGAGGATTAATTTCAAATGGCGTGATGGACTAGCAAAGATGGAGGGTAAGAGTGGGTTACTACAAAACCATTCATCTCGTGATCCTCGAGGATGGTACGATTGACCCCTTCATGAGAAAGGTACGTAATAATTTTTCATTTTTAAAAAAAAAATTTTAATTTAATTAAAATTTCACTCGAGATAAAAAAACTGTAGGAAAGTTTAGAAAAATTAGAAGAGAAAAGTAACATTTAAAAATTCCAATTAGATTTTAATTTAGAAAATGATTCAAAATTTAACCAATTACAATTAGATAAACCTTATTTGAAATTTGGATGAAAAATTGATAATTCCATCCAAAAGAATCAAACAAAGGAATATTAGAATCTTGGAAGAATTTAGAATTTTAGATTAATTTAGAAATTATAATTGTTTGTTTAGACTAAGAGTAATTAATGAATGAAATTTCATTCATTAGACTTTTAAAACAAATTTCATTCATTAATAACTTTTCCATTAGGAATTTAGTTTTTTAGTGTCTTACCTTGTTGGGAAGGTAATTTTTGAGTTTTCATTTAAAAAATATAAAACCCTAAAAAGAATAATTTTAGAATAGAAAGTTTGATTTAAGTTAGATTAGAAGATAATTAAAAAGAATTTCTAAAGAATCTTTAAGGAATCATTTAAATTAGGTATCAATTAGAAAATCTTCTAAAGATTCCAGAACCTATTTTCATTTAAAAAATACTTTAATTTTAAGTGAGAAAAGGTTGGATGAAGTTTGATCTTAATTTGGATGAAGTCCTTTGATTATTGGTCAAATTAGGTTTAGTCTCATAATTAGGTAACTAACATAATACAAAAACTCAACCCTAAAATTTAGATTTATTTCGATTAGTTTTATTATTTTTAACTCATGGATGAAGGTTGTGATGTAGTTTAGGGGTCAATATTTCATCCATTCATTTTTTTTACTAGGGATGTTAGAATTTAACTTGCTTTATCATTCGGGAAAGAGCAAATTATAGTCTACAAGTTAGGTTAGATTAATTGTAGCTTGAATTTATCTTTTGATTAGGTATTCAATTAAGTTAACCATAGTTTAAAAGTTTAGGACTTACAAGATTTGAGTTCCATTTGGATATTTAAAAACAAAGTGTCCATTGCTTGGAAGGCGCAAATTGAACTAAGATCAAAAACACCTTAAGGTAATTAATTTAACAAGCCGTTAGAACCTGTGTGCACGTTTTAATTCAAAGGGTGGAGTTTAAAACACTCATAGAGAGACAACAACTTGTTCAGTGTTAGCCCAACGGCCTCCATGAACCATGACAAGATGATGTTCATTGCTGCGCCACTATCAAGGAAGCACCCTCCAACATCATGACTGTTTATAGTGGCTTGTACTTGTGGTGATTTAAGATTCCCCTTCGCTTTGTTTGCAACATTAACCTCAACTATAGACTTGTGTTGACATGCATTGATCCATTGACAAAGCTCGTGATGTAAGGATGGGCACTTTGCAACCAACTGCCCAATTGTGATGTTTGCCAATTGTTTTCTTAAATCCTGCAAGATTGAATATTCACTATGACCTTGACTCAGTAGGAGGTCGTTGATCCCAATTTTCTTTTGCCGCGGCCTCTCTCTTTTCTTTGGTCACCGACACTTGTCTCTACACTCATCAACATCATCTTTCTTCTTTAGTATCTCTGGTTTGTCTTTTGGAGGTTGACCTCTCTTGGTGTTCATTACTTTGGGGTCAATTTCTTGCACTCTATTGTCACCAACAATCTGAAGCAAGTTTACCTCAATGAGACAAGTAGTGGACAGAGCTGGAGCCTTTTCAATTTCTGGGCAGTCACTTTTATAATGCCCCCCCTTTTTGCTACCATGGCAAGTGATAAATTGCACCGAACGAGGTGTATTCAAGCAATTTTATGATGTTGGACTTTTCAAGTGATTGTTGCTACTTTGTCCTTGAAATAGAAACAATTTTAGATCATGCATATCTGATATAAGTTGGGTTATCTCAGGATCCTTAACTTTTGCTTTTCTTTTGATTTTGGTGATTGGGGCAGCTACTTGAATTGGTTGGGACACCACAGGTGTGCTTGCCACCATGACAAGTTGGGGTTGCAATATACTTGTTAAGTTCATTTCCTTCTTTTGAGCCAACATGAAGGTGCTTTCAAACGTGGCTAGCTCCTTCCAGGCAACAATCTTCTAGATGGCTGGCTTAAGACCATTAACAAAACTGCGCAAAGCCAAAGCTTCAATGCTCCTAATGCTCGTGGCTGTGTTCTTTGGGCTCTGGATTTGAGAGTTGTCTGGGCTAGTAGTCACGCCATTCAAACTCCATTGGATATGAGATTGGAACTCATGGACTTGCTCATTGAACTGACAAACGCTTTCACCATCCTTTTGTTTGATCAGGCTCAAAGTCCCAAAAAGACTTTGATAGGATTCCCTCTCCTGGAATTTGGAAATTAGTGCGGTCGTCAACGCCTCCCACGACATCGCAATTGCTTCATTTTGTCATTCAAACCAAAAGGATGTAGTATCATCGAGATGTATAGGTAAAAGTTTAAGCCATGTGGCCTCAGTTTTATCTCCATTTGCCATGCATGCTCTTTTAAATTGTTGCAAGAATCTCTCTGGATCTTTGCGCTCCTTCCCACTGAAAACGGGTATGGCCACCATTATGGAGATAGTTGAAGACTGATCCTTCCGCAGTACTCAGCTCACACCGGTAGATGGTTCGGGTCTTAGACTCAGAAAACTTGATCGAGGATTAATGTCATCCGCTCTTCTTGAAATCTCTGCTGTAGAGCCAGTCTCTAGTGGAATGATCAGTTGCTGTCAGTGGAGAACTTTTGGATCGACACTAGAGACCATTTCACTTGGGCTCGCACCCCAAGCTGCTCCACAAACAGTAATCACGACACTAGAATCCACATCCTCCAGAAACGACAGAATAATGAGTTTGGTTTGAACTTACATTGCAACTCAACACTCTCTCACAGTTACAACTCTCTTTTGGTACTCCTTAGTTGCAAACCCCGCACCAATCAATCATAGTTCTTGGAAAAGGAAAGACGGTTTCACACAAGTATCTCCTTCTGCAAAAAACTGAGGATTGAGCTTGTCGTAATCAGCAAACACGGAGGAATAGCTTGCTAGCGCATCCCTTACTCCTTATGCACATACTTCGAGTTTTGTGCGTCGTTCATTCTCCTCAGGTATGTGCAGCTCTAGATCAAATAGATCTAGAGATAAATTAACGAACTCACTTGCTAAAGTTAATTGATTCTCACCCACACTTCCGTCTTCACCTAGCATTAGCTCATCCACTTCCTCACTGAAAACCTCTGCTCGGAAAGGATGCGTGTAGCACACAACACTGTTGACACCAACCCCTTTTTTTCTTTTTTCTAACGGAGCCAAACTGGCTCTTGTGGTAGTTATTTTCGATGCCTACATGGCGAGTACTTGCCTTTCATTCAAGAATTTTGCTGGCGATATTGAATTCCACAGCTTAAGTAACCGGCACTATTACCTTCAAAGTAGTGAAAAACTCTGGCACTTGGTGGAAATTAAAAAATGTAGAAATGACGAAATTGTCTGAGACACATAAGGTCTTCTAGCACTTCTAAGATTTGCAATAAGGACAGGTAGGCACCTTCATTCTATGCTAAGGATGAATTTAGGCTCCACGTCCCAAAACAAGTATAGAAGGAAGGGCAATGCACAAATTAAAATAAAATGAAATCATAAAAAGTCATTGGAAAATAGTGTGAATGGAAACAAAGGACCATGCAAGGGCCCATCCACTCCATAGAGAGCCCTACAACAAGCTTGGATGTAAGTCTATACTAGCTAATACCACTAAGCTCATAGTCCATATCATCGATCACCTCCAACTACCCATTCGTTGTAAGCATCGTCATAGGGAAAGTTTTCCAAAGTGAAAATTTTTTGGGAGTACATTCCAACGACGCACTCCAAATGTGTGTCCAAGGAATTTCAGAGCTTGTTCTTCAAGAAGGAAAGAGAACTGAAGCAACACTCATCCTCTACAAACCCCAGAATATGCACAATAGCAACCTCAGCCAATTTGTAAAACTCAGAAAAGGCTTTAACCTTCAAAACTATGCATATGTCCAAATAACGCCAAAGACAGGTCAATGAATTCAAGTCAAACGGGCGCTCCAAGTGCTTCTTGGAATTGTTGAGCATGGCCAACTTAAACAAACCTTGTTAAGTCTCAAGGCTATGACAGTCTAGAATAGGTGGGACCAGGCACTTCTTGTCTACTTCTACAAGCTTGGGCTCACAATAATATGACATCAAGGTGGCCAAGTGTTTAGGGAAGTATTCTTCAGCCTCAGCTTGAAGCCAATATTGTGGGTACATAACACTGAGGGAGTCCATAATAGCATGGGAAGGGAAGCAGGACTCCAACTCCCTCAGCAATTGTCTTACTACCCCTGTATACAACAAAGAGACATAGTGATGTTAAAAAACAAGCCAAAAACGTATGAACAAGAATAAAATGCTCAAACAAACAAGGGAAAAACAATAATCATTCAAAAATTGTCGTGAGCATACCTAGACTAAAACAAGTCATGTAATCAAATGAACATGATAAATAAGTCATGTACTCAAATGTAACCAAGAACATCATCTATTTACAAGATTTCCTACAAACTTTCATCATGTCTGTTGCCTACTAACTAAGGAAAGAAGAGTAATTTAAAAAGCTTTAGCCCTACTTGTACACTCTTTTTTGATAGCAAATACTAGAGACTCTAGCACTTCCCGTTCTACAAGTGCATCGTCATCGACTGCCTAAATTTTCTTGCCATTAGCCACAAACACAAGTTGGGCAGATTCATTATTGAGGTCCAAGACCCATTACATGTGAATTTGGCTGTGGGAGCAGTCTAAAATGTTTTTAAACGTCCAAAACTCATCTGTTGCAAATGTAGTGCGATTGTCAACATAAAGAATATACAATTGGCCTTTTGCTATTTTCAGAGCAGCCACAAAATCGCAGATGTAAACGTCCCTTTTTTGTGCGAACGTCACCAATAGATCCACAGTTTCAAGCAATGTCATGAGTGCCGTCATGCCACAAAGTGTGTATGGATCTAGCATGAACCCCAAGCATTTCTACAAGGAAATACCAAATTGTGAAGTCAATTTTCAAGCAACCGTGTTCAAAGCGGTTTACAATCATCAAGGTTGTGCAAAAATCGAACAACTTAGATCAACAATTACAAAGCACAAAACCCAGAGCTAGCACAATGTCATGAGACAAGAAGAAGATGAAGGTAAAATCAAGAATTTCCCTATTGTATTCAAACCACAACTCATAGGAAGTTAAGTTGTGGTCTACAGATCCAAGGGACGAATAGAACCTAGTCCTAAGCCAAAACGAGGAGAGACAAGTGCAGAACCTACTATGCTTGCTAGACAAAACTCTATAGAAGAGATGGGAGAACTTTACTTGAGTTGTGTCGTTCTTTGGTGCGCCACCCTTCATCTTAGCCAATAGAGTTCGATAATCAGCAAGCAGCCTTTGCAGTGGCTCCAACAAAGAGACCCATCTTGTTGTTACTTGAAGTAGAGGCTTTAGTCCCTTCGTCTCCATTACCTTTGCAAGCTTTTGGTACTTCGACAAGCGTTTTGGACTCTTGCTAAAATATGCATGTGTCTTTTGGATGACTTGTTCAATGATTGCAAATATAGGCAACGTAGACAATGACTTCGCTGCAAGGTTGCACCTATGTGCAACGTAGTGCACACCCATGCAAAACGGCGCAAACTTTGACTGTATCTAAACTGTAACTCCAATTCTTGCTCTTTGAAATGTGGAAACACCATCTACACCAAAGCATAACAACCTCCTCGAAATTTCATCTAAAGTGAGATCACCCCCACTCTCCAGCGCCTTCACAATGAGTATTGTCAAATTGTCTATGCTAGAGCCATCCACTAAACGCTGCAAAGAGATCAAATGCGGAATCCGCACATAGTTCTCCACAATGTAAGCATGAATACAAAGCCAGTTGCCATTGTCTATGGAGGTCACTTCATCACATGTAAGAGCTACAAAATTTGCAGTTGTAATTTTCTTCCTGATAGAGATTTTCACTTGCTAATACATAAAGTTCGCCATGTTCCACCCAGAGGTATCTGACCAATACATACGGAAGAGATTCAGGACATTTAGGAAGGCATAGAGCCCGTCTCTCCTCATACTCAACCATTGGACGACCATAGGACAAAATTTGATACAATGTGCTGAATTGCACAATCTTCTTTGACTTGGAAGAGGAAGTACTCATATTCACTTGCTGCAGAACTGAAGCAGGTTGTCTCGTAGCAAAATGGTGCAAATTAATTTGGTGTCTATTGGTCTTTGATACATACCATTCTCCAACCTTGACGTTGTACTTAGGCATGTCGAAAGCAGCTTTTCTTCGCCCTTCATGTTTTGTCAATGTATCCCACTTCGGACCAAGGATCTTTGGTTTTTTTTCAAAGGTCGAACAAACTGTACATTACACGAGGTGCACCTTCCCATCACTTCCTCGGATGGGTTCAGCCCAAACCAACTTTGCAACCCATTCGTTTTGAAAACGTCGAGTGCGATCATAGTTGGTTTTGGGTTTCTTTGGTGTAGGCACCTACTGGAAGTCATCATTTGACTCGATGTCTTCTTCTCCATCTGAGATCTCCACCAAATCAGCTTGTAGCTGAAGGCGAGCTTCGAGTGATTTATCTTCTCCAAGCCTAGATTGGCCACTATTGCTACTACCATGATGTGATTTGGGGGTAGGCAAAGATCCCAAAAGGACTGTGTTTAAAGACACAACTTGTAGAGAATCAATGTCTGTAACAAACTGCATAGTTGATATCGGCTTTGATTGCATGCTACCGAAGACAAAGGGCTATGGGTTCAAAGAATTTCGGGAGCTTGTAAAAAACTTTGCTATTGATGCAACCTCTTGTGCATTGCGACGAGCCTTGCTATCTTCTAGACAAGTAGCCTTCCCCTTCAATTGTCGATGCCGCTCCGCTGCTGCCTTCTTCACCTTCCACACAGCTACACGATCTTCCTTGGTTGTTGTGACTTGAGAGGGCACTTTGTTCAACACAACATTGGTGTCTTTCATGAGAACTTCTTGGCAATTTGTTGTTGCGTTGGCTTGGCCTTCATTCTCCTCTATTTGAATCGAGTCTCAACTGCCACCCATTGTTGGAAACATGTACGATTCCTCCAAAACAGATAGTGGACAAGGGACTTGGAAAATGTGAGGAAGGAAAAGAATAGTTAGGTTGTAGTTGTTGTTGGCGACATTTGTCAAACCATAGCAATGCTACAAAATGAAAAAAACATTAACAACCACTGTTGGTGACCCTCTGTCAAACCATGGCGTCGTGCATAAAATAAAGAGCCAAAAGCACAACTCGCAAACCAAACACAACGCAAAACAAATGTACTGTAATTTGGAGCTCATTGCAACAAAGGAAAGTGGAAGATGGATATTGAAATTGCTGCCCACATACCCTAAAATATAACAACGTCACTTGCAAACTCTCACCCTCCTCTGATAACACTCATGATGACAAGGAACGGAAGTGGAGTGGCCACAATTACTCCCAAACTCCATAATGTCTAAGCTATGCTGCAAAGCAATGAAAGAACAGAGTGGCACCAAATGCAAGAGATCCATTGTGTACAGTTCAAACACAAAGACGATTAACTTTGGACTAGTGGAGAGGGAGTACAGTGGAGTGGAAGAAGAAAGCAATAATCTGAGGAGGAGTGGAAATGAAGGAGGACAAAGTAGTAGAAGTCCTTGTGCAAAATCTGGCAATGCTACTTTCAATGCACTACACTCTTCTGGCGACGGACAATGAAACAGCTTAGATACCACTGACGATATCCTCAGTCGAAGCCCAGTGCGCTAGGCGATGCGAGGGGCGGGACTTCAAAAACCTGGCGCCAACATCTGAATTTCAAATGCTGCGCAAGGAAAAACCCTAGCAACCGACGGAGCGGCGGGTGGAGCTTTCAGGCCACAATTTCAGAACCCTAGGCGTCTAGCAAGCAAATTTTTCACGGGTTTTTTTTTCCTTTATTGTATTTTCGCCTTATTATTTTGAGTGGTGCAATTTCGCCCAATTTCGCCAAAAAAAGAAGGGCTGGTTGACACTGCTCCTACTATGCTCATTCAACCTAAGCAATCACAACAAACCATTTCCCTATGCTACGATCTAAACTAGCACGGCTCTCACCCTTTGACAAATCCCTTAAGTGCTAGCAACGGAACATGATGAAAACACAATATTTGACACTCATGAAAACATAATTGGCATCCTTCTTATTTATGTGAAAGCTATTACAAGTATATCATTCCCTCTCCCCTCCTTTTTTCCACTCCTTATCCCCATCCTCATGAAGATGCCAAACCACCCGTCATGCCAAGAATCGCAACCACCTAGTGGTTTTCCCTAGTTGGTTTGGAGAGTGCCTGGTAAATATGAGAAAGGATGAAAGGTTGAGGATGATGCCAAAATTCATCGTGTCAATACAATTAATATTCAATGGCATTTATAGTACTATTCTCAACCATTTGTACCCCTATAAATTCATTTTTCAATGAATTTAAACATTAGAATTTTTGAATGAGAGGTGGAAGTTGACGGTGAGCTCACTAGCTAGTTTATACAACTTTGAAGGTTGTATGAGAAACAAAGTGGAATATATACCATTAGATTAATAGCAACCTTCCAAAATCAATTGAACATTCGATTCCTAAAGCTTTTGTCAACTTGCAATGTATTTTTGAATCTAGCAAAGGGAACAATTGTAAGATCCGAAAACCACAATTACCATACATTCATGCAACTACTAAATCCAATTGTTGAATTTACCTAAAGGTCTTTGAAGTTCTTATTTGATTTGAAGAATAAAACTTGAGAAATATAACATTCACAAAAGAATAAATTGAATTCACCATTGCATCAATTTTTTTCCTTAAATACACAAAAATTGCTTTTTCAAAGTAGATGAAAAGTGTCTACACCATCAAAATCAGCACTCACCTTTTTCTTAAAATATGTAATTTTATATTAGAAATTTGGGCTTGAATTTGTACATAGAGGTGCATGAACTCAAAACAATTGTACTTATGCACTAGGATGTGTACTATGTTTTACCAAAATAATTTCTAAGCTCCTCAAGAAATGATATTTCTTTCCAAAAGTTGTTAAGGAGAGAGAAAAAATCCAAAATCCTAACAATTATATTTTACTTCATTGCAAAAAAACTTGTCGTTACAAGTATATGATTTTTTGAAATCTTTGAGGTTGTTGCAAAGAGTACATTACGACAACAAAAATAGTACACCCTACTACTAGTCTTAGTAGTCTACATTCACCAACATTGGTATTAGTGTCATCCAAAGCCAAACAACTTCAATTTATGTATCTTTCATTGTTCTCAAATACAATATTATTTTAAAACTAACTTTAAATATAAAACTTTTGGTATTTTTGACAAAATTTTAATGCCTCATAGATTGTAAATATCCCACATGAAATTTGTCTAAGTAATGTAAAGCTTGGCAATATATATATATATATATATATATATATATATATATATATATCAATGGCACCTCAATAATTATACTTCAATTTGTCACAACTGGCTAATAAAACACATGCCATGCATCCACAATAGTAGCTAATAATATTCGTCTCTAGTTGCAATTCACCCTTAACATCTAACACCTTGTTCCATCAAGGTTCTTCTATGACAATCCAAACAAACCTCTAATTAATAATCAAAACCCTACACAAAGCACTACACTTCCCTAGCACTAACTGCCTTTTGACAATGTCCAATTGTCAAGTAGGCCTTGAGCAATTTTTTCATAAAAGAAATAACACTTAAAAGATCAAGAACACCCCCAAAATGCTATAAAGGCAAAGGTAAGACTCCAACATGATTTCACCTCCTATAAACCACTACAACTCGCCATAGTTTCATAGAGGAAGGAGGACGGAGACCAATTCCTTTTACAAACCCCTATGCAATCTTTGAAAGGAACCCTCTTTTTTACCTACAAAACTCCTAGACAAATTGTCCCTTTAAAACACCACCCACTTCCATGCTTTAGTTTTAAAACAAGGTACCCAGAATCCATAACTTTATGATTGGATAATTTTTTGCTTCAATATCCAAGTGGACCATTCAAGCCCATTTTTGAAGTTTTTTTTCACTTGTAAATGGACTACTTAATTGCATCATTCTACATGTATTGTCTAAGTTATGGCCCTTCAAAAGTCTACACTCATTGGGTGTGGTTGCAAACTTTGAGGATCCATAACTTCTGGTTCACAAATTCCTTCTTTCCATTCTTTAGAACCAAAGATGCATGCTTTCATCATATTTCTAGATATGTATGACATGTCACTCAACTTATCCTACATAATGTGTACAATCCCTCCTATCCACTTGAAACTCCTATTTTTCTCACCTAGTGTCTAGCAAGACCTAGGGCTTTAGCCTTGAAGTAGGGGGCTATGTAGTGTAGTGAAATTTTGTTTTTTTTACTAATTGTCTTAGTAATGTAAAAATGCGGCCTTTTACTACTTGTCTTTAGGAATGAATAGAAAAGGAATGAACAATTAGACAAAGGATTCCAAAAGAGGTAGTTTGGCTAGATAGAAAGAGTGACAATTTGTCTTAGCATCGGTTGATATTCAAGTATTACACCTTTTTAGTGGCTTAAGTTAGACAATTGGTCATTCTTTCCTTCCTTCCCCACTTCGAATTAAGCTATCTCGTGTCCATAGCTATCAAGCTTTTGAAAAAAATACTGTAAACTCTTTTCAATATTATAATAACAATTCGTCTTTTTGAACTAATTGTCCAGCATCGTAGTGCTGTGGTGTAGTGTGGAGATCCAGTGATTGGATCAGTTGGTTGTGTGTTAACCTAGTGATTGGGTTGGTCTAATTCTTTGTGCTTGATTTTTGTGGGATTAATCCAATGATTGGATCGTGTAATCTTTTGACTGTGTGTGTCTATAACAAATTGTTGAATTAAGTGTGAAGTTATTGGATGTTTGCAATAAGTGGTGAGGTGAAATTTTCCTATGACCAATTGTTATGCATGAATGTATTTATTGTATGTATGTGAATTGCAATTGTTAAGTGTCTTTCGAGCGTGAATTGGGACACTGGCTTGGAGACAAGTTGTCAACTGAGAAGTTAAAGAAATTAAAGGAATAAATCAACTGAGGAAGGCAAACGTGGAGTCAAGTTGTGAAGATCCGATTGAAGATTAATCAATACTTGGTAAGTTGAATTTCCATAAATTGTCTTACTTTGCATTGGATCTAGTGATTGCACCAGTAGTTTGTTTTCATCAATTTGGTTTATGTGGGTTGTGTACCAATGATTGGGCCAGCCACTTAGTGATTTAATTGTGAGAAAACAATTTGCATTGTATTAGTTTTATGAATGTGTGAATGTAAGTCTGATCCAATGATTGAATTAGTTAGCTTGACAAATTGTCAAGAGGAATTATGGACCAGTGATTGGTCGTAATTATCTGTAGATTTTTGTAAGACAAATTGGCAGTTTGTGTGATACAATTTGTGCAATTATTGGAAATTTCTTAGTTCAGAAATTAAGATTAAATAAGTCAAGTTTGCAACAAATTGACTTAAGTTTAAATAGGGATTTAGTGGTTGTGGATTATAGAACTCCCAGTGATTGGATTTGTCTAAATTATATTGTAAACAATTAGTCGTTGTTATTAATATGATTCAGTGATGATGTTAATTAAATTGGAAATTGTTAAGTGTTGAGAACAATTGAAAAATTGTATAACATGATGTGTATTTTATGTTAGACTAATTGTCTAGTTTAACATGTATATTGAGCAGTGAATGCTGTGGGATTGTGTTAGACAAGGAAGAATAATTTGGATGCAGACGAATAGATTGTTTTTGTGAATTAAATTGAATTGTGCATTGGAATTATGTATGCTTGTCCTTGTTATGTGTAAGAATTGAATCATTTGATCCTACATAGAATGAGGTTATCAAATAATTTTTATAAGTGATTATTAAGTTTGTGAAAGAATTATTTACCGATTGGAAATTTAATAAATTGTCTTTCGATCTCTAATCAATAGTTTTTGAGTAATTATACAAATTGTCAAAGGGTTGATTTTGAAGAATTAATGTGAACTAGTGATTAGTTCATAAGCAGTGAGTGAACTGGGGTGTACGAGTGCTCTAGTTTTGTGAAGATTAAGTAGGACTAATTGTCTTACCATTTAGCATAGGAAATATGCGGAATAATTAACAATAGCAAACGAATTAAAAGTTTGCTTTGCAAGTTGTGAGAATCAATCAAATGAAGTGATTTCATTGTGGATAAGACAATTAGTTTGAGAATTAATTGAATTGGTCAAGCTAGTAAGAGACTACAGGCCTTGGTTTGATTTTTGAATCAAAAGTGAATTGTGTACTTTGACAAATTGTTTGTGAATGTGCAGAGTAACTTAAGCTTGGTGAATGCATTGCAATCATGCCCTGCATTAGATAGGGACAAATTGTTGTAGGACTGGGACAGATTTCTACTCATCTAAATTAGTAATTAGACTAGCTAAATAGTGACTGGACAAATTGTTTTGATAACACAAATCACCAGTAATTAAGGAACATGTGTACAAATATATATAAAGTGAATGTTATATTTGCATTTGTCTAGTTTAGATCATGCGCATGACAAATTGTGGTCAAACCTAACAAATTGTTGAAAAACTCCCATAGAATACTAGGCAGGACTAGGACTGCATTTCACGCGTCCATAGCATTATTTAATGGACTGGCCACCAAATTATACTCGTGGGTATAAGAGTGAATGTGTATTTCCTTGTTGTTTGTGAAATATTGTAGTAAATCCCATTTTAATCTTAAAAACAAGTGACTCTAGTCACAAGACGTTAGACTACTTGATCATTCCCTTGGATTTTGAACCCCTATACTAGTACTTTGGGTTTTTGCAGAAGTAGCAAAAATCTAGACTACATTGCTCAACATGGGTCATGGTCATGCCTATAGGATGATGTGTTACTTAAATAATTTCAAGCTTTAATTTGTAGAAAGTGAGGGCTTAGTGATAAAGCACACACTTGACAACTTTATTTTGAAATTACATACTTGAGATGTAGTGTCCAAAGAAAAAACCTACAACATTTAAGCAACTATTATACCCAGTGATCGAGTTCAACAAAAATATTCCTAAAAATAGATGCCAAAATTTGTAGGATATTAGACTTTCAAGTTTCAATGACTACTTGGTCCAGGTTAATTTGTAAAATAATGAAAATAATTATATTATTCAATCATTTGTAATAGCTTTATAAAAATGGTTATGCACCAAAATAATCACCAAAATAAATATTTCCATGTACACAATTGCATTTTGAAGGGAAATCTTTTATAACTTGAAATTAATTTTCTTTAGAATTTATTCTTACTATGACTATAGGTCAATTAGAAAAAAAAATTATTCTAATTTCATCTTCATTTAAAAAAATAGGTATTGAATTTTACTTTCAACTTCTAAAACCACAATTATAACATATTTTCATAAATCTATATTTCCAATCAAATTATCATTAGAAAATGTTAATAAGAATTCATAGTTAAAAATAGTCATATGTTTTTTCACTAATGAACTTTATCTATATTGAGCCATTACTTTGTCCAAAGTTGCCCTTGAAAAACATTCAAGCATATGATGTGTGATAAGAATTAATACAAAGTGTTTTTTTTCATTTGCGCATTTTAATAAATAAATGCTATGTAATTGTCAATCTTGTGTAGTGAAATAATCAAGATAACATTTAAATATACCACATCTTTAAAGGACATAGATAGAGAAAAAACTTCCAATTAGAATGCAATAAGTTCACATTTCATAGATTAATAGACATAATCCTAATACTTGTGATTTACAAAACCATATTGATTAGTCCAATAAATGATCATCTTTTTCTCTGAAAGGAAAGACTTAGATATCTAAAAAATATAGTTTCATATAGTGTAGGAAATATCAAGACTTGTTTAATCTTGAAATGTTGGGCCTACAAAGCTATGACTACAGAGTTGGAGCTTAAATTCCATTACTTTGTATGCTCCCACTTAGTAACTACATGTTTATGAAAAAAATTATTTTTATCTTTCAAAGATATAATTGCATTCCCATTTTACTTCACAAAGTTTTTAGATATTTTTGTAGAAATTTGATTTTTTTTTGTGAATTTTTGAAGACAAAGTGAAGAAAAATCATATCAAATAAAAAATTATCTCAAAAAATCTGAAAAATTCACCATGTGTATATATTGTATGAAGAAAATGACAATGTAAATTCAATTTTCTTATCATTCTATAATTAGAATTCAATAGACATTGGAAATATATCCAAAGTTCCAATTGTAATAAGAGATTCAATTTTAGGATCTTTTACAAAAAATCATATTGGAGTAGAAACTAGAGTGAATGACCTTCATTTCATTAATTGGTTTCAAAAATTTAAAAATATCATTTTTAAGGAGAAATTTCAAATTTAGAGCAACAAACAACTTCCCAAAATACACTGAAATAGCATATTTTGTGATCCGTTTTTTTACCAACTTGTCATTTACGTGAAGACAAACACCAACATTGGAGTAAATTGAATTGCATGCTCTTCATAACCCGCCATGAATGGTCTATTAGAAAACCATGGATGAAAAAATGCTTCCAATCTCTATCCAAGTTGCCAAAATGGCTCTTGTGGCATCACATGGTTGAGCCCTTGTTGCATATTTGAAGTGTATTTGAAGTGCATTTGATATGGGATGTATTATAAATATATAATTTAAATAATAAAGATGCAATAAGTGCTTTGAGGAAGGTAAGGGTGATTTGGAAAGCTAATTATTAGAAGGAAATTTGTGAGTTAAAGTGAACTCATATGATTAGGAAAAAATATGATTCCAAGAGGTGTGTAAGTTGAATTGATTTAGATTGTGTTATAACATTAGCTAATTTATCTATCAATAAAACAATTCATTTCTATGGTTTTGGATGGAAGATCTTGTAATATTTTTACAAATTTGTAAGTGTTAGATCCACCAAGTGAATTGAAAATTCAAATAGAATAAAGGTATGGATTTTTTTAGTTTATTTTTTGAGAACAAATGAATATTAATTGCACTAAAAAGTATAGTTGAAACCAATAAGCAAGACTACCAAATTATATGAATTTAATTAGAGTGACAATGTATTGTTAATAAGTTAATTGTATCAAAGTAAAGGTTTTTGCCAATCTAAAATTTATGTGTAAGAATATACATATATATACATTTTTTTCATCAATTTCAATGATATTTTTTTCTCCAACTTGTGATCCTTTTAGAACAATGTCCACATTTTATATGGAATAGGGTGATATTTATGTACATGGTCATGTGTGTCTTAAAAAAAATACTACAAGTACATAAGTATATTATGTTAACTTAATTAATTTAACCATCATAAAATAGTGTCATCAGAAGATGTTGATGTGATTTTCAACCATTTCCAATTGTGCATTATGTGTCATTTGAAGCTATTCATGTACAAAATGGATAGCATTAATTATAAAGAGTCCTCCAAGGTTTTGTTTTTGACAACAATTTTACTAATCAACTTTAATCAACTTCTCAAAACAATAAAATGCAACTCAAATTCATACAATATGATTCTATAGAAAAGAACTTCAATATATCTTGAAAACTATTTTTTTACCTTCTTACAAATATCAATTTTGTAAAATAAATACTAAGAATCAAAACATGAACCAAAGTTTATATTTTTATAAGATTTTCTATTAACCTTGACATGCGCAAAGTACTTGATGAAACCTCTAAGTGCAAAAATTTCAAATTATGTATTACTATGATAACAATATGTACAAGAAGTTGTGTATTATTTTAGATATAGCAAGATCATGCTTTTCTAAGTTGAAAACAATTCCTACATAATACAACTTTTTTAATTATTTACTTTTCCAAAATTTTCATTCACATATCTTGGAATTGAGAGTTTTTTTGTAATAAAGTGATAATTTTCCTAAATCAGTTTTAAAGATTATTTTTCCACTTAATTTTTTTAATTTTAATTTGCAAATGCCTATTGATAATATTCATGATTTCATTTAAGCAAATTTTCTCATTTATGTCATATGAATTTTGTTACATATTAATATAATTTTTTTCACAAAATATTTCATTTCATTTCATTTATAATAGAATATCAAATAAAATAATATCTATAATATTTATTCATTTTATATTGTTGTTTATAAAATCACACTAATTTGATAAATATACCAATACCATGAAATAAAGCTATAATTCTTTAATTTGAATAAAAAAGAATGTTCTAATCTTATCATTTCCTTTATTTTACAATGGAATTTCTTGTGCATATTTTAGATTACACTTCAAATAATTAATAATATAACTATGTCTCATATTTTACACCTATCTACTTTGGCGTTGTCACTTTGAACATTCTTCTTGGTTATAAACTTTAAATTTAAGCAATAGAATTTAAAGAATTTCATCTTTTTTTTCCTACTTTTGAAATTACATGTTTTTAAATATTTTGAAGTGCATGTAAATAATCCCTATAGTCCCAAATGTTTCCTTGGAGGACACTTGAAGTTTTGCATAGGTTTCTATACAATAATCTCAATTTTCGGCATCACGTTTTGAAACTAATTAAAAAAAGGGATAGCTTTAAGGGAATATAATTTTTGTTTCCATTGATTTGAAGTAGTAAAAGTTATGCCATTCAAACTAAATTTTTTGAGTTTAGGCAACAAAAAATCCCACAAAATTTGAAACAAAATTTTCAAATAATACTTCTTATACAATGGCTCTCATAAGTATTCATATACTTCAAAAATTACAAAAATTAATTGAGAAATCAGTTTTTTTTTAAACAAATTTTGGACATGTTGGAGTGTTACTAATAAAATTGTGTAAAATGATTTTTAAAAAATGATCTAATTTTTTAAATAAATTTAATCAAACTTATTGGTGAATTCTTTTTTAATACAAGAAAAAATTTCAAAATTCTTGAGTAAGTAGAATGAGATTAGAATTTTTGATTATAACAATATTACAAAAGTCAAAATTTTATTGAGTGAAATATTATTGACTAAAATATGAATCCAAATAATAATGTTTCTTAGAATTCACTCTAAAAATCTCAAGAAAATCATGAAAAATAATAAATAAATATTTTATATACTTTTCAAATTTTCCACAATTTTTAGAGATTTTTGGAGTAAAATATAATAAACATAAAAATATTGAGTCATATTTTAGACAATCATATTTCACTCATTAAGTTTTTTGAAATTTGAAAAATTCTTACTACAAATTCTAAAAGTAGTTCTCATTCCTCAAACTAAATAATCTAGAAAAAAAATTTACTTATTTACAAAAAATCTCTAATAAAATTTCTTCAATTATTAAAAATTAGAAATTCATTAATTTTTTTATAAAATTGTGTTTCTTGTACCACAACATGTTTAGATTTTGCTTAAAATCTCTAATTCCTCAATTAGCTTTGGTTACTAAAATAAGTGTACAAAACATTTTGAGAGACTACATATTATATTTTTGTCTTTATAAGATGATTTGAATATTCATTCTACTACATTGAATAGGGGTATTAAGGGGACCAAAAAATTAAAGGGATTGATTGTAGAAAACTATAGATGTTTGAAACATGATGTATATCCCCCAAACACTTCAATAACTACTGATGTACAATAAAGGTAGATATTTATATAGTGTGGAATGTCAATTAAATAGTATGGGTCCCCTTAATACCCCTATTCAGTGTAGTGATGAGAAAGTTATAGACTTTGAACCTTCTTAGAACTATTTACTTTTTTTGTCTATGTTGTACCCACTTCTTTGTAATAATTTTTAAAGCATAAAAATTCATATTTTTAGTATTTCTTTTCCAAGAGTCTTTAATGCATGCATTGTAAGATATTTGTATTCAAAGTGAAGAGAATATATTTTTTTTGCACCTTGCCATTCTAGTAGCTATGACAAGGTGAAATTTTTTTTTTCACTTTGAACATAAATATCTTACAATTCACGCAATTAAAGATTCTAACATTTCTTCTACACATTTTCATACTATTACATTGCAATATCCTATGGTTTAAATTTAATATTGAAAAATCTAAAGTGGTCTCTCTAGTTTTTAGGGGGATAAGTTTAATATGATTGATTTACATCATCACCTCAACTTCTACTATCATAAAAGCTTCAAATTATCTCAATGTATTTTGTAGTTGGTATAAGTTTGTACACTTTACATTTTAGAAAATCACAATAATTTTGTTCACATTGATGTTGAAAAGATCAACACTTGTAGTTATTATGAGTGCATAGTAGGATCATCCAACTTTGTATTGTGACAAATTTTTGAGATTTTACAGAAATCACATACAAATACAATAGGTTAATCAAGGTGTAAAAAAATTCTATGTATTTTGGAATGTCAAACTTGTATAATTGTCACCAATTTTCTTTAGGCCGTAAAGGATTGGGGCACATTTTGGGCAAAAATTATGAAAAACTATCACTTTTAGGGTAGTGAGAAGAAAATGATTTTTTTTTTCAAAATTCAACCATACAAATTTTTACTAGACTAGTATGGATATATGTAGAGAAGTTTCAAAAACTGTGACTTCACGGATTGAAGTTGGAAGAATTTTTTTTCCAGCCTTATCTGATTGGGTCAACATATTTTAACTTCTCCTAGAGTGAAATTTTTACTCTACATATGGACATGTGGTTATTTTTTTGACATTTGCATCTTGTATCATATAAGTTACATAATTACCAAATTTTAGAATTAGAGGATGAGTATCATACACCCTACTTGAAGTTGCTTGAAGTTGCCTAGGTTGCCCAAAAAATTCAAGGCAACATAACTTTTTGTCCAATCTCCTCATCAAGCAAAAAAATAATATTCCCACTTAAGGGATACATGTTCACATCTTGTGTAAATTTTTTGGAAACATCTAACTAAAATTGACCTTGTGCATGATTACCCAAAGATTGCTTGTGTACATTGAAGGATGATTTGATCTTTCAAGGGTTAAATGGGCATTCTTTGCTCATGAGTATGTTAGACTCTCTTACAATTATATATCACAATCTTTTAAAAGTATATACAAACCAATAGAGAAATATACTCCAAACTTCATGAAAAAGAATGTTCTTGGATGGAATTTTGAGCTATACAACTTTCGTATATTCAACTCAATGTTCAAACATGTGAAGATGAAAATATTTTAATTTTTTTTAGAATGGTTGTTTTTAATGAAACTTTAATTCATGAATTATATTCCTATTAAATTTCTTTATGATGGATATTCTTTTTAATGTAGTTTCCAATGAAATTATGAAGTTGAAGATTTTTATTATATTTGGATGAAGACATGAATTATCATCCACACTTTTTACTTTTCATCCATGGTAGATTGGCAATGGATATCAAGAGCTTCATAATCCCAACAAAGATGGCTTTCTAGAATGCCTTTAAAATGCAGTACCCCTCGACAACATAAATGTTCTTGGCGATTAGTTCCTAGAACCCGACTAATAGAAAATTTGAAGTTTTTTGGAATAGGTTTTTTGCCAAATCTTTCTTATTTTAGTAAATTATGTAGCTCAATTAGAATAATACGGATGAATAGAGTTTAAAATACCAAAAGTAGGCTTTCTCATCCTACAATTGATCACAATATGGATGTTATGGAAAAATCCGAAAAATTTACATGGCCTACCAGCCTTTTATGAGGACTATGAGGATGTCCTATTGCAAAAGTCGAATGCCATCAAAGATAAGGTAGAAGCACCCAAATGTATCAAGAGTCGTACATGGACACCTGAAATATGACCTAAATCTAAATGCTTGTGGACCTAAAGTAAACAAATGGGGTTCCAAAGTAGACAGGTGGGGTTCCAAGAAGTTGTCACTCTTCCAAGAAGCAACCAATCACCCGCACTTGATCCAAGTTTAGAGAGTGTTACTTTTGGGTGTTTCCCTGCCCATTTTGGTATTAGTATAGTGTCCACAACAGGTGCATCTATGAAGTACTTTTCAAAAATTTGTATAATATTTATACAAGTTTGGAAAAATACTAAACCAATTTTGTTGGTTTCCTAAACCATTTATTATCGCACATCATTTTTTCCTATACGCACCCTCCATATCAAGAGATCCAAAATAAGTGTCGCATTTAGGTGCTTCTACCTTACAGTAAACCAATGGGTCGAGGCCACATGGAGCTTTTCTAAACGAAGCATTTTACTGGTGCCCAACTTAAAGGGGTCCAGACGAAGTTGGCCAATGCCGCAACAGGGCGCGTCAACAGGGGGCGCGGCCGAGCCTGCCGCAGCAGCAGCAGTTGCTGCTCGGTCTGCCCACGTGAGTGCGCGGCGGGCGCTCTGGAATTCCTGCACCCGCCATCGCTAACCTCGCAACTGCGATCCTGCCACCCTTAGTAACCGTATTTTGCTACAATCAGCCTCCCTTGCCGTCACCATCTTCGCAGAAGCGGCGTAGATTAAGCACATTTGTATTTTTTCATTTTCCATCTCATCAAGTCCGTCACTCCATCCAAACCATTTAGGGGAGTAACTTAAGCTAGCTAGGGGATGGAGTGCCCCCTTCAAGATTTCGCTTCAAGCGATCGATCTTTGCACACAGCATTGCTGTCTTGGTGATTCCTCTCCTCTATTGTGAGGGGCAATTTTCCGTGAGGGCTTACTTTGGGAGAGTCGGTAGATTCGGGCTTCAATTTCGATCGAGGGAGGGTCCTGCGGGTCCTCTCGGGTTTGAGCTCTTTTGGGTGCGCGTCGATCTGCAGGATTAGTCGAGATTGCTTGCTGGGGCGAGATTTTTTCAGGTAATTTCAGTCTCGAGATGCGACTGGTTCAGAGGTGGCAGAGCAAGGCCCACCAGGAGGATCAGAGATGTGACAGGGCGTTGGGTTTGGGGTCCGTTGGATTTTGCTCTCAAACTTGTACTCTAAGCTTAGTGGGGTGAACAGAGGGACTAGCTCAGGCGTCCCTGTCACCTGGGAATTACTCTGTTCCGACCGAGAAGACTCTAGGTCAGTCGTTCGCGAGTCGGGATAAATTTTGGGGTCGTTGGTTTTGAATTCTCTCCGTTATGAGTGAGCTATGTAGGTGGCGTCACCACCTTATACGATTCAATTTGCGCTCGCACCCCAGTAACTGTAATAGCGGAATTAGTGCTTTCTCTTGGGTTGATTCTTCGTGTTTCTTTGGAGTTCACATGTTTCTAGTAGCTGCGCTGAATCGTTAGGTTCTGGCAATCAAAGTGGTGAGCTTTGCATAGACCGAGTGCCGGCATCATTGAAATAGCTACAACATCCACTACACCCTCCATGGGCACATTTCTGTAGAGCATTGGATTTTCAGGGCATGATGATACCTCATAATTTTCTTCTTCTTTAACGTGACGGTGTCCTTCTTTTTAGACCCCTGATTGCGCCTGATTGAGCAGGATCCATACATGTCTGGTAACACGAAAGTAGAGCCTCGGTAAGAAAATAAGTTCTCGTGCCAAATCGTCCGGCAATTTCCACTGAGAGATTGGAGAAACGAGAGTTTTGTTGGGATGTTGCGAATATCAGTGGTTGAAGTTTTTTCTGATTCACGTCTGGCACTTCGATGACAGATTTAGTATTGCAGCTGGAGCGTTCGAGAC
This sequence comes from Straminergon stramineum, assembly GCA_963920665.1. Taxonomy (NCBI): domain Eukaryota; kingdom Viridiplantae; phylum Streptophyta; class Bryopsida; order Hypnales; family Calliergonaceae; genus Straminergon; species Straminergon stramineum. The sequence goes on along the minus strand of OY987267.1, from coordinate 14,784,416 downwards.
AAGGGAGGGCTCTGTGGAAAGAGAATTGCACGACAGGAGAAAAACAGAGCCATGTCAAAGCGGGAGGTTAACGCACCTGGTTGGACTAGTGCTACCCAATCCCGTATGGCGACGGATCCTTCCGTGGGACGCTTCAGCAACGACCAAACGATGTCGCTTGCGAAAGGCCCCTCGGCCAAGTTCAGTGACAACGACCGCATCAAAAGCCTGGCCCCTTTCAGCAACCACGGCCAGCACTCGCAACAGCCCTCGCAGCGACCCGCGGGAACTGACATTGTAGATCTAAGAACTTCTCCGGAAGCCGAGTGTAAGGTTTGTACCTCATTTCTGCCCTATTTTTTTGGTTTAAAATCACTTCTTTTTAGCTTCTTTAATCTTGACTCAAGATGGGTGACTGCTTTCTGAGAAAGTTTTTGCTTGCCAGAGTTGTGAGTAGCAGTCCGGAGTCTGTTGTAAGATATGGAGACTTAATAAGTGAGCATCGATTGTCTAACGAGACTATTTTGCGATGCTGCTGGTGCAAATGTGCTTGCTGTGTGCAACAGAGGTTTGGATTGTATATAATGTTAAAGGTGCACTGCGGAGGTGCCTATTGGTCATGGCCGGGAAGCAGCAAATGTGTCCATTACCGCGTTTACTATGCTATTATATTAGGGTAATTATGGGATGCCGCCACAGCTCTTTATTGTGTGTTCAGTTCCCTGAAGAGAGGGAGTATATGTATATTCAAGAGCATGTCCAGTAAGTACTTTTTTGTGATCCCGCCTGCTTGTATAATCGATTGTTTTCGGGCAGACTAGCCCACTCAACGGTTCCTGCACCAAGTGAGGTGCCGCTTCTGTGTTGTGCAGATTAGGTTCTCAAGCTCCTCTGGAAACCAAGAGTCTGAGGTGTTTGTTTTGACAGGGTTTTAATTTAACTTTTACTGGTCCAGGAACTTATTTGACAAATACCACAGTGAGGCCTCCTTATGATCAATCAATGTAATCATAAGGAGACCTCTTCATGGATCATCGGGAAGAGTTTTTTACACGATGCTATCTTATTCTTTTAAAACTTAGTCTAATTTGACCGGAAATTCTTTTCTTTGATCATATTGTAATGTTTCTTTGAATGTTGCGCAAGTTGATGTTCTAAGTAACATAGAATGAGAGAGCAGAGTCTGGTATCTGGTCACATGGATTTTGAGTATGGTTAATTTTTTGTTTGCTTTGATTGGTTGGTAGGCTATTCAGCCAGCAAAGCCGAGATTTCCAAGTCAAAGGTGATTTTTCACAACGCTCTCTGCTCTGTGGAGGGTTCTTGATTATTTCTTTTGGGGGAGGTGGGAGTGACGATTTTTTGCTTGATAGGTAGGCCTTTCGATGCCCATGGTTATATTTGTGGAAGAGATTTTTAAGGGGTTTATCACATTTTGATGTATTTTTGACAATGGATTTGCTCTGAATACAGGCATTGTTATTGGTATAGTATAGTGGAGTAATTTGACAACCTTCATGTGGCGATGATGCACTTCTGAAGAAATACATGGCGAGTTAACTGTACTTTATGTGGTTGATGGGATGACTAGCTGCAGGTTTCTACATTTACAGTCCTGTGCTATAACATGTATAGGTGGTGCCAGATGCCCCTAATCTTGCAGCACCCTAGGTATTTGAGGAATGAGTAGTACTCCAGTTTATAGAATTATCATGCCAGATGCAGACAGAAATATCTAAGCTGTGACATTGGACTTTTGCATAATTCGCTGCTGGATAGTATTGATGAGAGGGGTCTCAGCATTCAGTAAGCGTTAATTAATTAATAGTGTATGAATGAGGTTTCATGGATTAGCCCCTCGAAGCCTGCACAACACTTCAATCTGTTTATAAAACATCGCTCACTAGTTCGTGAGGCACAAGGACACTACTGCGAAGCAGATGTCGCAGACTCTTGCATTTCCTGCATTCATGCACCGTACTCAATGAACCTCAAAACCCACAGTGCCACGAAGCCAAATAAGATGCAATTACAGAGAACACAAGGGGACAGAGAGCCACACCTTCGGCCCTGCGTATTGGAATGTCGGAATGACAAGAACATAAGTTAACTTCACCTAAAATTGTATGAACAAACGTTTGATGGTGGTTCTTGGTTTTTGTTGCGTTGTCTTGTTTGCAATTAACCGCTAAGCGCTCCAGGTGACCAAAAGTTTGCCCACATGGGCAAGGAAGTACAATTCAAAGTGTTGTAACTTTTGCATCCGATGTCTTTTTTTAATAGAACTTGTTGGGAAATTTATATTCTCTATTCAAGGTTGTGGTAGAATTTCTAGATCAATCCAAGATGTATTGATATTTAGGGAGCCAATCAAAGTTCATGGATTCAATATGAGTTCACCAAACTACATTTTGATGGTTACAATTTTCATGACATTGTTAACTAGCCTAAGCCATTCCCCCTTGGAGGAGGGCTAATGCCTCCCTATATGTTTGTAAGTGAACTTAGTTATAATTTGTAGAGAATTATTGATTGCTAGGAAGTTGCAACACTAGTATCATTGGTTGCTTGGAATGTTGTCATATATGATGGGGTTCCCACTTTCTATGGAAGTAAAAGGTCCTCAACCCAACGGTGGTTAACAAGGTTATATTAAGGACTTATGTCTCTTTCATACCATGTTCATTTTCAATAAAATTTGTTGGGTTAGATTTCCCTTGAAGTCTAGTTATTGTGGTGAATCCTAGTTGTTTTGAATGTTTGGGAGAATTATGTGGCCAAATGTTTTCAAATTTGATTCACGTCATCTACAACATGTACACTACAAGATTGTATGGTTGAGATTTCTATACCATAGTGACATTTGGACCTATAACACTTCAAAAGCAACGATGTTTTTAATTTAAATCCGAAAATGCTAAGGACTCTTATGGGTTAAAAGAGGATCTTTATTGGCATGGATTTTATTTTAGTCAACAAGTAGCTACACAATGAAAGACTCCGCTTTGCATTTGGACAGCCCCAATTGAGCGACATGACAACTGAGTCACCCCAGATTCTACATCAGCATTGTTTGGAGGGGAAAAAAACTCCAATTTTGGAAGACTAAGCCGTTAGTAGCTTGCAGTATAGTGTTGCACCTGAATTTGAAAGTGTGAGATAAACAGTGATAACTGAAGATGACATAATCAATTCTTTACTCAACCCTTTAGCACTCCAACAATCAAAATCCAAACGAAAAATAGAGAGATTTCAAGGGGGGGTTTGACCACAAAACTTCTCATTCATCCAAACCAATGTTTGATTTCTTTTTTCAAAAACACTTTTTGTATGATGAATTTGATGAAGCTGATGTAAATAATATATATTTATATAGATGTAAGTAAAAAATATGCTCAAATCCAAGAAAGGATTTAGGTTCTAATTAAGGGATCAAGGTATTTTTGGGCAGAAATTGTCAAAAATTGCCACATTTTAGGGCAATGAGTGAAAAATAATTTTAAGAAAAATTGAAACCATACGAGTTTCTACTAGATTATTGAAAGAATGTATGGATTAAAAAAAATTGATTGTATATATCAAAAGATTGTAACATTTGAAGTTAAAAGAAAATGTTTTTTTTTCCAACCTTACTCGACATGGTCAACAAACTTTAATTCCTCTTATAGTGAAATTTTTTACTACACATGGTGTTTTTTAATATTTACATCCTATATCATCTTATTGGCATACTTGCCAAATTTTAGAAATAGAAGAGGAGTTTTGGACATGTTGCCTAAAGCTACCCCAAAAGTGAAAGGTAGCATAATTTTAGATCTTGGCACCCAATAAAAAAGAATACATATTCTAACCAAGGAGGTACATGTTCACACCATGTGTCAAAATTTTGTGAACATTCAACTAAAATTCACTTCATTCGCAACTACCCAAGTTTTTTTTTGCATACTTTAAATGGTCACTTGGTCCTTTAGGGGTTAAGAGTTCTTTTGGCATTGAATTAACCAATATGTGGTTGACATTTAAATGGCCTCCTATAGAAAATCAAGAATATTAATTCTACATTGACACATCTAAATAAAACAAACTATCAATGGTTGCACAATTTTAGGAGGCATGATGAATTATGAATATTCTTTCAAAGGTGAAGGCCGGTTGTTGGAAGTAATGATGTAACTTAGGCAAATTCAACCAAAATACAAAGTGAATTAAAAATAGATATTATTCTATCAAAGCATTTTCAAAGCTAGAAGACAAACTGAAAGCAAATTTATCAAAAGCCTCCACCTTTGTATTATGATAAGATGAATCCAATCATTACCAATAGTAGCTTCTACCTCTATATTATTTTTTCCATCTATTACTTAGTAATTTGAATACTTTCCTTGGTCATTTTCTACTCAAAGTAGAAGTCAACATTGTAGAGTAGAAAATTTGAGTTTCTTTATTTTATAAACTACAAAGAAGGATAGGGTTGAATAGTGCAATTGGCTAGTTGAAGTCTCTCTTATCCCCTGAAGGCCTAGGGGAGCCGTTTGAGCAAAGCTCTTTTTTTCTTGACTAGCTCTTTGTAACAAGCATAATTCCTCATTTGTATAGAATAATTTTGATGATCACTACCATTGAAATGAAAAAAGACTTGAGTAGCTTTCCTTTTTAAAAGAAGATCGACAAAATTGCACAATTTTCTAAAAATGCCATTGTTGACAAGATTGATGAAAGAAGTTCAATGAGGTGGTACTTATAGTATGTATGCTGAAATCAAAATGCTAAAAAATGCTCTAAAAACACCTCCCAAAACACTTTTTTTTTTCCACAAGAACATACTATCATGATTTTGATGTAGGGGATTAATAATAATTACCAAATTGGAATTTTAATCGTAGTATTTCAATTTGAATACATGGAGAAAATCAAGTAGGACCTTACATCTAGTGGAACATTAAATCAACTAGATAGCACAACTTAAATAGGTTGAAATGCATTCCTCACCAACTAGGCCTAATTGCAACTATGCTCCACTCTTAATGTCCACAAGGGTAAGCTAACTTTATCTTTGTAATTTATTTTCTTCTTAGCTTGCTAATTTTCCAATCTTGGAGTTTTTTATACCAACCAGCTATTAATATTCACAACACCACGAACTCCCTTAATCTTCCGCTTGACTTGATATTCTACGCACTTGCAAACTTGCGAACTTGATCCAAATAGGCTTCTTTTCAGCATCAAGGCATTGCTCATATCACCAACTGGGTTTTCGTTTGCTTCATATTTCTTCACCTCTTAGCTTAATAGAATTCTAATTCCATTTGGTGATTGAAATACTCACACTAAACACTCAATCTGTAGAAACTCTTACTGTCGATCTTTCACTCAGCAATTTGTTTCCTCAACTCCTTATTCGGTTCACTTCATCTCTTTCACTGGGACACATAACATCTCTCCTCCACTACCCAGATCAATTTCAATTTGGGATTCTAACAGTTTCATAACAGAACTCAATTCCATGGACCATGGGAAATCTTTCTAATTTGAGCAATCGACAGCGTTCCCCAATTTGACACCGCATGAATGAATGGTACACCCACAGGATTCAGCTTCCGAATCAAACACATACAGACTACTGTAACAATCAAACCCATTCCAACTCAGATGTCCAACAACTTCTCCAACATTTGAATATTAACCAATACACACATAATGACTCTCAATGAGGACTTCTTAACATAATTCATTCAATGGAACTACAACGACACCACAGACAAGACAAGCAGATCAAACAATCGCAATAATTTCAATTAGATGCATAATCATTCACCACAAGGCAATTTCCAAATGACATTAACACGTGCACATTCATAATCAACAAAATTAATTTCATAATTATACAACACAGCACAACAACTCTGCATTCACAATTTAGCACACACATACACACAACCAATCAGTAATTCACATCACTCATGCACAAGAACACAACAACAATCATCCCTTTATGCAACTTGAATTTCGTAACAATCTTGAAGGAAAATACAAAAAATTCAATAACTTTCACACCTTAGGTTTAAACACCACAAAACAAAGTCTATGCACCCCTCCTCACAAAGAGCTTTCCAACGGCACCTAGCCTAGAACTCCACTGAAGGACTAACGGTTTCTTAGATCTCAATGTATCAAACTAAACTAACTAACTAATCAACTAACTCATTTTCAGGTATAGACTAGTGTGCCATGTGCCATTGCCATGTCCAAAATAAAAGTAGAAGGAATTTCTTGATTTTCTAATTTGTAAATAACTTCAACATTCAATATCTTTTATGCACAAAGGAGTGCAAGGGCTTTGTTGTGGTGTAACATGTTGTGTTCTTGATACAAATAGAAAGTGTTGTGTAGAAAGGAGTGCAAAGACCTTGTTTGGTGGTGTTCGGACATGTGATAGTTACAGGTTTTCCAAAATAAAAGGTAATTTCATTTCATTTTCTAATCATCATTTTTTTGAAATTCTATGACTTTCACACCATAGGTCCAAATAACATGAAATAAAATCCATGCACCCCTCCTTGCCGAGGGCTTTCTAATGGTATCAAGAATGTGACTGGGGCACACACCATCTACGAGCTCTCAACGTAACTAAGAAACAAAACAAAACAATCTAACTTAAGATATGGATCTTTTGCTATGCTTGAATAGTAACTTATCCCTCTCCCACAAGGTGGCGGTACCATCTTACACCCACAACTTATTTTTAGAGGGCATTTGTGGCCATGATGAATTGACCCCTTTGCTTGTCCCTGAGAGAAAAAACTGAATTTTTTTATTTGCCATGTATGTTAAAATTTGCAAATTCTGAATTCATATTTGCAATCAGAGGCCCCAATTTTACATAGAGTGGTGTAGGGGATAAATTAATTAGGCACAAAATAGGGGGTCTTTTTTCTTACATGCACACTTGGAATGACTTGGGGGAGACAAGCAAGGGGGTCAATTCACCCCAGGCCAGTATTTGGTTAGTAAGAATGGCTCCACTCCAAACTTGAAGGGAGACATGACCACCATTGTTGCGGGAAGGCGACACTTTTGAGCTCCACCACATCATTGTTATATTATCGCTTTCTGCTCTTTGTGGAGGGACGCTACAATGCTCTACCCACTATCCACTATAGGAAGAGGTCCTTAAATGGAACGGGCATTTTGAAGCAACCATAGGAGTGGCCCATATGTAGAGCATATGGTTGTTGAAATGGACACCATCTTTTGAGATAGGAAAATGTGACTCCAAGTGTGTGATTTTAGGGAGTGAGTAGTGCTCTTGGATTACTAATATATGTGATTCCCTAATCATGAATGCATCATTTAATTGTGAACATAGAATTTAAGATGACAATAAGAAAGAAATGATAAATATAAAGTTCAGGGTACATATTTCTCTTGTTCAATTTAGGACATTGTATTCCCACATTATGGAACTTTCCTGAACATAGTGAGCACCCACTTCATCTATTTCTAGACCGATTTGCTCTTTTCAAAGGCACATGATAATTCATTACGGCTAAAGTCTATGACCATTATCAGCAACCAATAGACTTTTCACTTTAGATAATCATATCTAATTCATTCTGATTCAGAAAATTACAGTTTAAATTGCAGTTTGTTTCTTTTCCATTTCTCTGACTACCCCCAAAAATTGGAAATCATTGGACAACCAGTTTCTTCCACACATTTGTTTTTCTCCTTAGATGAGCCATTCTTGAGCCTTCTACCTTAAGGTCTTTTGAGTGCACACGAGAACTTACGCAACTACTCAACCTTTAGACTATGGAGGAATCATTCTCTTTCATTCATGACATCATTGATGATCTAAAACAAGTTGGATAAGGCGTTGCCCAGGGGTGAAGCGTGAATTGCACTGCAGTAGTGCGGAAGAAGCAGAGACAGAACGGCAAATGCCCCACGACGTCACTCTGTAAAAACCATTTCATGTTCCTTTCTACATTGATGTGGTAAACTTAGAGCTGCTCTAAGATAAGACTTTTTGTAGAGGGTCAATTTCTGGGAAAGGAAAGGACTGCTCAAGAGCCACTCAGAGACACGGTACTGATGGTAGACAAGGAGGGAGGCTTTTAATCAATTAACAGGCTACTGCCTGTAGACTGAGTGCTCAACAGTTCTCAATTACATTCATCCAAAGTAAATTATTCTCCCTTATCAGGACTGCGATTGAAAATTTGAAAGTCCATGACAGACACGAATCATGTCCCTTGGATGAGCAATTGGGAGGACACGTGGCAGGGGATGCCAGTGTAAGTTAGAGTGAATATCTGAACTTAAGGACTCTCCTCCAAATCTTTTCCAAATATTATGCTTATGCTATGACAGACATCTAAAGTCTGTAAGTCTGTACTGTATAGTCGGGTCCAATAATCTTACTAATGTTTCTTCCCAGCAGATTCAGCTAACAAAAAGTTCAGGAAATTTAGGATACTAAATTTCAAGCTCTAACTTAGAATACTGAATCAAATGGACAGATTTTCCTGACTGTAAATTGCGTTGGAATTGTAGTGAAGAGTAACTGACTTGAGTAACATGCATTAAATTCTGGAAAAGTGAAGGCAAGCTCATGGTATGAAGGTCAGAGTTAGTTTGGCCCTCCTTTAAGGTAAAACAGACCATTACAAACCTTTTACCCATTGTGGACTCTTAAGAATGACCCCATTATGGTTTTCTTTTAGTGATTGAGATTTGGGCCACATTCAATGTCTTAGCTAATTGGAATGGAGTAATTAGTGACTACAATAGGAACTTTCAGTTTTTTAGTGTTAGTTCATTGTAGGAAGTGCCTTTTTTAGGTCTTCTATATTAGAAAATATTGTGACCACAATAGGTGAGTAAGATGAGTGTTATAGATCAATTTTGGTTGGTTCTAGGGTAGTCTACATACTCTTTCAAGTTGTGATGGGTTGAACACTTCAAAAATTCATAACAAATTCACACGTTGTCAACAAAATATAGTTTCAAATGCTCTTGCCATTTCTATCACTTGACTTTTTGTGGGAAAAAAAGTAAAAAAATTCAGAAATGACAAGAGGTTTCTCCCCCCATTTGGTCTGTAATGGGTTGTTTTACCTTAATTCACCACAAAGAACCTCGGGAAGATAGTCAAAGATTTGTCACAACACTGGAGGAGGCCAAAGAACAAGGAAGAAATGATACAAATGCGTTGAGCAATATGGGGATTGAGCCTCTTTGTAGCAAGTGCAAATGCTCATTTCTAATATATGCCTAACAAAATGCAAGCTATAATTTCAACAAAGGGTGGCAACATTAGATGGTAGATAGTGTATAGAAAAGATCCTAATTGTTGAATGATTTTAAATTTCACATGTATTTATTTTTTTATGATGATCAAGTACTATATTCTATAAATGATTCCAACGCAATTTGTGATTTGGAAATCTCACCATTTTTGAGTATGCTAGAGCTTCTAGAAGTTTACAAACTTTTATTGAATTTGTCTTGAAATGAAATTTGCAAGATTATTGGACCTAATTGTATAGTAACTACTCAAGGAAGGTACCTTAGATATAAGGATGTTCACACACCATACTTCTTAAGGTAAACTAGACTATGAAAGGAAAAAGAGCCATCAAAGACACCTAGAAAATTCTACAAGAGAAAGGTGTGTTTAAGTATAGTCCTAGACATATAGTCCTATAAGTAATGACCTTAGAGGTGTGTTTTCAGTAAAAATCTACTAGAAATACATGTGTGTTTAGTAAATTTTTACTAAAAACACACCTTTAAGGTCATTACTTACAGGACTATATGTCTAGGACTATACTAAAAACACACCTTTCTCTTGTAGTGGAATGATCCATTTATAAAAGTCAGTCTTGCATCAACCCATGAATTTTATTTTTTCAATAAATGAGATTGGGGCTACATAAGGTTGAATTAATGGCTTTAATGAATGTCTTGGATGATGGTAATAGAGTGATTGGGGACTGCAATAGGAACTTCCACCTATTGAATGTAAATTCATTATAGGAAGTGATTTTCTTAGGCCTTCATTGTTGTAGCCATGTTAGAAAAGATTGTGACTCCTATAGTTGAGTAAGATGACCATTATGGATACATGTTTGGGTGGTTGGGGGAGAGTCCACAAACTCTTTGGGGCCAATAGGGCATCCCACTTCTAAAATTCACACTTTGTCAAAAAAATTCAATTGCTCTCGCCATTTTTCACATTTGTCTTTATGTGAAAAAAGTTTAATTTTTTTTCAACAATGCCAATAAGGCAAATTAATCATTCTACCTATCATAGGTTGGTTTATCTTATTTGGATAAATGTAAACTTAGAGCATCGTCATAGGTGGACTATAGAATTAACTACCTATAATACAACATTTGTGTTTGAAGAGACCTCTAATTTTGGTCTTTGACCTTCACTAAAAATGAAAAATGAAAATTGAATGGTTTAATAGGGATTAACATTACTCCTTTTCAATTAAAAAAAATTTCAACACAATTTGCATAGGACAAAACTTACATTAATCAATATAGATGGGAGCATAAATTAGGAAGCATATGTTAATTAGTTTTATTATGAAAATTTAATTGATTAAAAAATCAGATGCAATTCGTATAATGGATTTGTTTTATAAGTAGAAGTTTAACTAAGCACATTAATTTTCTTTCAATTTTGAGTTACAACTCTAGAATAGAGATAAACCATATGTTTGAAATTAAAAAGTACAATGGACTACTTCAAAGATCTACTTCACATACAAAGCCATAAATGAAGTAGCATGAGATGTTGAAGTAACTTAATTGTTGATGTATTAAGTAACACTTGCCCTTGTAATTCTCAAGAGTTTGTAAAATATTTTAGAAATATTTTGACTTATTTAACCCTTACAAGTTTGAAGGAAATCATATATATAGTACCATATTTGACTCCTAGTCTACAAAACATGTGCTAAAATATGAAGAGAAATATATTATTGCATTGAAAAGTTCAACAAGTTCTAATAACTTTTGCTTGGATGTCATTTTAACCTCTAATGATCCAAATGGGGGGTTATTTTCAAAATGGGCCCAAAACACCAAGTATTATGTCCAAATGGGTAGTATAGAGTAGTGACAATTGACAAGTACATTGGATTTATAACACAGTCTATTTTCTAGAAATAATTTTCATTTAATATATATATATATATATATATATGAAATTGAAGAACATGAAAATTAAAGAGGAGGGACAATGACCAAAAAATGGTCACTCAAGGGTCATAATTAGGGATTTACATCTAAACCTTTTCATGTTCAATTACACACCATACATGCAAAATACAAGACTATTTTGGAACTTTTTAGACATAGGAGGTGCAATAGTGATTCAAATTGAGAGTGCTATGTACTAGGCTCAATATGAAGTCAAACTTTTGTCACTACTCTATACCTCAATTTATTTACTCCCTCTGTCCCAAAATAAATCCAAGATTTCCTAGAAATGGCTAGAATAACGTGTAAGTTGCTCCTACTTTTAGGGGATTGCATCTTGTTATTGTAGCTTCTAATAAACCCTACTAGATGTGAAAGAGTAGAAATAAATAGTAGAACAATGCACATTGAAAACAAGCATCTAATGTGACAAATTTCCTCCCTTTTTGGAATTGCTCCAATGGTATTATTTTGATCATTTTTTGAGCAATGTTGGTGCAGTAACATCTATTGATGTCCTCTTTATTCAATTCCAACAATGTCTCATGATTGAACTTTAGGAAATTCTCAACAAGAAATTTGTTAGTAGTTTTTTTTATACAATTGTGGGTTGAATTCTTTGCCTTTGGTTGGTTAGCCCCTAAAGGACCATAAAACCACTACATGGCTTCTGCAACTACATTTGTAGAAAATTCAAAATGTGAACCTCACTAATAGTCCATGAACAACAAAGAGACCTCAGATGATTTTTTAAAAATCCATTTGTACCATCCGATTGAGAAATGATTGAGTGAGTGATTATTGGTGAATTTTTTTGAGAATGGGAAAGGCACTCTAGGTTGTTACTTCACATGCTCATATCTTTTTTTTCATGACTCAAAATGATTTGAAAAAAAATTACACATTTAATCCATGATGATATGAACTTATGAAAAAAAATCAAAGTTTTTGGATCACTTTTGAGCATTCCAATTCCAACATTCCAATTTCAGCATATGTACAAAGTTCTGGCTATTTCAATATCTTTCATCAATCTTGTCAATGGTGGCATTTTCTCAAAAATTATGTGGTTTTGTTGATCTTTTTTTTCATAGGAACACTATATAAGTCCTCTTTCATTTCAACAATGGTGGTCATCAAAATCATTCCACACATTTGAGGAATTATGCTTGTTACAAGAGCTAGTCAAGAAAAGAAGAGCTATAATGCTCAAACACCCCCGGTTCTTTAGGGGTTAGAGGTTGCATTTTGATTGCCTTTGCAAGGATCAAATTGCTATATAATGTTATTTGCGGATCTTTTTTCTTTGGGATGTGCCCTCTAATTTCAATTGTTGTCGATCAGTGTTGTAGAGGGCCAATTTCTTGCACCATAACAAATTTCATTTGGGACAAGTATGTTTGGAATCCCCGGATATATTTCAAGACATAGGGAGTACCTATTATGTCAAATACATAAAAAACATGTTGTGTTCATAATCAAGCTTCCCATACCTTCAAGAGATAAGTTAAGTGCCCAAAAAATTACCGACTGAAATGGGTTGCCAATTCCCAAGTAGATCCAAAGAAAAGAACAACATATTATTAGTGGAAACCATCAAGGTTGAAATGTTTTTAGGGTGCTTTTAGGACAGGGTTATAGTTTGCTTTATTATTCCCTTTTACCTGACTATGTGGGTGTTGTCATCGTGACAAAAGTAACTTGTCGGAGAACTTGATGAGGTTGCCCGAATTCCACGGCCCCTGGAATCGGGACTGGAGTTCAAAAAGTAGATGAGTGTACAGACATCTCTCCTGCAGCGGCCATCGCGCTCTTCAAATGTCTGCCGCCCAATTTCGTATATAGGCTAACAGTACTGCCTTTCCATATGCTCGAGTATGAGTAAGCACTTGTGCACGAAGTCTTCCGTTTGCATTGCAGCCTGCTGGGAGTGAGGGAGAGAGAGAGAGAGAGAGCAGCAAGTCCAGGAGTTCACAAGTTTGTCATAGCATAGAAGGCAGATTTGTGGCTTCCTCTTTGCTCAGAACTGGTCCTGTCTGCCAGTGTATATATATATCATCAGCAATATATACAAGCGAGCGAGGGAAGGCCCTCGGCTTCATTTCGATCACAGCATAACCAGGAGTCAGTCCTGCAGGATTCATCCATGCCTGGCTGTAGCTAGTTCTCAGCATGGGTCCTCGTACAATTGAACCCAGAGGAAATCGTAGTCGCTGGAGGATGGAAGCGTACGTTCTTGATCGTTGTCGGTATGAGCTTTGAAGTTGGTTCTGGAGGTTGATCATCGACTGCTACAACAATTTCTGTGTCGAATTGGAGGTTGCTGACACTCGGCGGTTTGGTCATGTCCACCTTTTGAAAGTCGGTTTTCCAAAGTTAAGTTGGAGCTTCAGGTAACCAGCAAGACATCGATCTCTTCAAATGTCAATCATGTTTACTGATGTTATCGTCTCTTTTTTCGGCACAAAATCAAAGCTTGTTGTATCCATGTAATTGTACTAGTGCATATCCCCTGTTCAAACCACATGTCGGAAAAAGCTACAGAGGTATGTTGTTTCAACCTCCCAATGTTGTTTTTCGACTGCTGTTTCAACTAGGGATTGCGATAGAAGATGCATTCTAGAAATAAGGTCTCCGTCTGTCTCTCTCTCTCTTCGGAACTCGGGAATGGAAAGAATTTTTTTCATGTCTAAATTATGGTTCTGAAGAACGCTGGAAGGCAATCTGCTTGCCATGCCGGATGCATCATACGTTTTGTAGAGATTGGGCTCGAGGGAGCGGATGCTCGGGTACGGTGGGACATCAAGGAAAAGAGCGGTAGAAGCTGCAGCTCACGAGAGAAAAGAACCACTTGATCACAGAATGGATACATCTGGTTTTTTCGGGTACCCGCCGCTATGGAACAGTTTTTCTGTCCCGAATGTGAATTTCTGTGAATCAGGTCCGTCCGTGAGCACTCCAGTGGCAAATGCAACATCCCTTGCCGCAGATCTCTCAAACACAACTCCATTAGGTTGGGACTCTGCTGCAAGCTCCAATCCCTCTGTCCAGATTCCAGACGAATATGCTCTTCCGACAGACCTGAGCTTCTGGGACGAGCTGCCATTTCTGGAGGATCCTATAGAGGGCCATCATCTCCTTCCAGAGCTGCATGTTCACCAGGTGGAGAGCGAAGGATTGTTGAATGCGTTCAATGTCGAAACTGATGTGGTTCCTCCAGGTGTGAGCAGATCATCGACTAGTAGCAGGTGGCAGAATTTCGTGTGGCTCATTCGTGCTTGCCATCGTTTCTCTCATGTCGCGGCCGCAAGCCTTCGAGCCAAGGTTGGCACCTGAACTTCACAATTCATGTTTTAGGTTACGCTCTTGCTCTGTTCACGGATGCAACAGTATCCTTTGAGAGAATATGACGATCGTTGCAGTAAGAGAGAAGACTCTATTTGCGATTTAACATATGTAGGTGTGCAATTTTTGGAATTTGTATATAGGGATGTGGAGTAGTCATTTCAGACATAAGAGCCAAATCTGTTGAAATCGAACTTTTGTTATCCGCTGTGTATGATTTTCTTATGTAAAGTTTTAAAAGTGGGAGGTTGTAGATCACTGTAAGTGACAGGAGTCAACCCCGTTTTCCATTCAAAGACAAATAGCCAAGGCATGCTTGCACCACATCCTAGTGCGACCAAGTGAATGATAGATCAGTTGCTGTTGGTAACACGGGTTAATTTAAGAAGCAGGATGAAGTCCCTGTCGGTTTTAATATTCTCTTCCCTATTCGTGATGTTTAGAGATGTATGGAAGTTTTGTCAAAATTTGATCACCGGTTATGATTCTATTGCTGTGCAGGTTCCAGAAGCTAACATCAACAACGTGTTCAAAGGAGTCATGGAAAAGAAGGGTAAATTTGTGTGTGAGATGAGGGTCATGAAGAAGATCCAACTGGAGAAGAAGGAGATCATCAAAAAAGTGTGGCTGGGGACATACCAAACCCAAGCCCAAGCTGCTCGTGCCTTGGATGTCGGGAAGTATTTCTTCAACGCCAAGGAGACCAAGACCTTCTTCGACCCCAATACTGAAACTATGCTTTCAGCTCTGAGTCCGCAGCTTCTGGCTCAGCCTCTGAATCTCCTGGTGGACAAAGTGAAGAAGATTGCCAGGTATTATGGAATCAACGGGACACTCCCGTGAATCAATCTTCACTCAGTCCCAAGTGATATGTCTAGGCTGAAGACCTTTTTCTTATGGAAAATTTTGGAACTGAGGCTGTAGCCCAGGTGACAGAATCCCTAAATGAAAAAAGTCTTTTAATACTGGCATAAAACTTGACAAGTGAATGATAAATCGTGAGGATGAAACATTGTCCACAAAAATCCTGCTCAGGAGGGATTGTGAGCAGGGTTTTATGTATATAGTAGCCGCAGTCAATTATCTGTCAAGCCTTCAGGCACTCATATCTAGTGTTGAAACAGTCTGTAAACGATTTAATTGTGTGTCTAGATTTGTCACTTGTGCTTTAATTAGCCTCCCATATGTTAGGAAAGTCCTCTGTGTTGTATCTTCAGTCTGTTTTAGGTTTCAGTGGCTACATTTGAAGACCTTCCGTTTTATGCAGCTTGTGTGTTTAGGCTAGGAAACTTGTGTCGGTAGCTTTGGTTTTACGGGTTCTTCGTTCGTCCTTGTTGTAAAGGTTGTAAATTGGTATGTGAAAATTCTCGTGCAATAAATATATATGTTCTTATGTGTTTAATGTTTGTCGGAATCTTCACAGTTAGTGAAATTCCAGTGCATGGAACATGAAGTTGGCTCCGAGGCGCAGTACTTAACCTGGCATCCAAACATTTAGACTTTTGTAAACGGCACGTCTGAAGCTTTGTAATTGTTATGAGTCCTGCGCACTGTCAATTCAATGGTGACACTAGCTCACTTCCTAGTCTTGAATGCTTCAAGCAGATGTTTTGTGATCCTGTCATTTGTTGCCGATGATCTTGTCTGTTTGAGCTCATGAGTACTCAGCTTAGTAAGTGAGCTAACTACACCTGTTTGGGTCTGAAAAAGTATTTGAGCATGATTTCTGCTGTTCAAACTAAATAAATTTTGTTTGGTCCCATTTGGGATTGAAAGATGATCTCAATGCAATTTACTGCGAGTATTTTGTAGACACCATAAAAAAAACTATGAATATTCACGTCTTTACAACATGTGTATTATTTCACACCTAAAGGACCAATTCCATTGTCATATGGTCAGATTTTGTTTTTGAGCTCAATTTAGGCTTTTGAATCACAGTCAAGTTTCAATGTAAATTTTTTGTTACGTGAGACTATGTGTTGTCTATAAATGTGTAAAATCTCTGTTATTTCATAATGAATTCTATTAATTGTTGTAATTTTTTTACTAATAAGTGAAAGTAAATAATAAAAATAAATATAGCTAAAACAATCCAATTAATTTCAGAAAGTTTGCTTTTCTCTAAGAGGAAAAAGTAACCATAAAGAATAATGTGAGAACTTTTCAAGTAATTTTTTTAACACCCAAAAAACCTTTGGTGATGACTTTCTTTCACATCACCACTATCAAGTTAAACTTAGCCTTTCTAAAATCAATTGAGAATTTTTTGGTAATTTTCATGTTTGACTAAACAAATTTTCTTTGCATGTTGTTTTCTTCTTGGAATTTTGGTGGAAAAATAAAATTATTGAGATGATGTAAAGTATGATACATACTATAATTATATCACATAGAATATTTATGTGAATTGTTTGGAATTTTGAGGAAACATAAAGATTAGACTAAAAAACAATATTTTGTGAATAAAACTTGAAAATCAATTGTAAAGAAGAAAGAACAAATGAAATATCCACAATATTGTATCATTGTTAATTCTATGAATAGAGCTTCTGATGCAATAAGTCATTAAATTATAACTTATTAGGCTTCATTTTCTAAATATAACCAAAATAAGAAACATGTTAGAAAGTTAGAAGATCTCAACTTTCACCAAAGCACATCCACTTTGGGGATGCAAAGACTTGGAGGGGTTAACAATCAATAGTAGACTCTCAAGTGCAAATAGTTTACATCCTTGTAATCAATATTTATTTTCTTGACAAAATTACTCACATATAGCTTTAGATTGCTCTAGGTTAACATCCAAATTATATATATATATATATATATATATATATATATATATATATATATATATATATACTTCTAAGTCTATATCTATAACTACCAATCTTGAATAAGATTTAGATGTTTTAAAACCTTAGATTGATATAATTATTTTCAATTGATATTAAGAGATGTGAAGGAGATCACTTAAATATATCTGTATACTACAACTTGAAAAAATTATTTATAGGTTGTTGTCAAATTAGTTCTTAAAGGTTTAAATTGACATTACACAATTTTTTATATACTAGTCATAGAAATAATATGAAATAAGTCATGATTTTTTATAAGATTTAAGTTTAAGTCTAAAAAATTGTTGGTTCTTTTTTTTTCACTTTTTGATACAACTCAAAAAGTAAAGAGGTTATTTCATTTCTCAACAACAAAAATGGATTGACAAAGGTTACCAAATTCCTTTAAGTTTCATAAAATCAAGCATAAAATTTGGATAATTATTTATTGAAGAAAAATGAAGGTGTATATTAAACACAAAAAGAAAGGTAATTAAACAATTTAAGGTTGTCAAGTTCATCTCATTCTAGTTTGAAATTAAGGTAGGAGATTTTTTATTTCAACAAACAAATCCAATCTAAAAAAAGAGTAGAAATCTATGCCTAACTTCTTCTTTAAATAGTAGGATGTCTTTTGAAAAATTACTAGTCAATTGTTGATGAGTTTAATTTTCTTTTCTTGTAGTAGGTAAATTTAGACTATCTTTTGAATGACATGGCATATTTAAAAGATTTTTTTGTTTGGTTTTTTTACAAAATTAGGTACATATTCTAGCCATTACAAGCTCCATTTCCAATTAAAACTTCTCTTTTTAGTTTTAACTCTACTCAATTTTTTCTTCTTTAATCAATCCTGAATAGTACAACATTCAATTTTCCATTTCTTCTTCTCAAAAGTCATAACATGTGTATGTTACACTTGGAAATTCTATCTAAACATTGACATTCTAAGAATAGTTGGACTTCAGGGGAGGGGTGCTATTATCTGAGCCTATGAGCCTAGAAGACTACACACCTATGTTATAGCCTTATAGGTGTCTATAGGAGGGTGGTTGCAAGAAAGATTGATTGTTCTTTCATTGTTAGTAGCATTTTGCCAAAATAACAGTTTAAGTTCTTAATACTACAACTACTACGAAATAAAAAAATCTCAATTGTTTAGCCATTCATCTACAAAATCAATGGCTAAAAGTATCATTGTGAGTACTATGACTACTAGTAAGTACTAAACTAGTACTATTTGAAAAAAAAGACAATTTGTCACAGAAAATAGATACAATGAGGTATAGTATAATTAATGATAAACAAAAAACCATGAACAAAAAAACATACTAGAAATTGGCTATTTGTGAGGACTTTATGGTGTTCAAATTTCCCCCAAAAAATGAATTCAAAACCATCTTCAATGTTTAGAAGTGCTTGTGCAAAGGAGCTCTATTTGCATGAATATAGAGGCCATAAAATAATGTATTTTTAGATTCCCTTTGCTTGGTACATGTCTTCCTACCATGGGAATAGACCACATAAATTGTAGCTCTAGATCATTAATTTTGGATATTCCCTAGTACTAAAAAACCCTAAACCTTGAAGTGTGACACATTAGCAAAATTGAATTTTAAATAGAATTTTTTTTAAATTAAAAAATAAGGACATGATTAGCCATCTCCAATAAAAATTTCAAGTTCATCCGGTTCTACCTTCAAAAGTTCTAGCATAAAACAATTCTTTCACTTTAAATGTGATGCAAAATAGGACCAATCTTTCTTGCAATTACCCATTATAGAAAGCTTCCAATATTATAGTCTAACTATGTTATAGAGACCTATATTATAGGTATTTACAATATGAGCACCTTTAATGGTTGTATAATATCTACTCATACATGTGCTCAAGACTCCCATGCTTGGCATTTTATACTTACACACTAGCATAGTTGGTCACTTACTTGCTATATGTTCAAAGGCGACATTTAAAAAATGAACATGCAAGGTGTCCTTTTTGGTAGGGACACCTAAAATTGTGATGGATCCAAATATACATCCCTCTAATTGATATATATACCTATTGTCAAAGAAATTATTTTAAATTATTCTACTAATTAAATTTCGACCGATTAGAACTATTAGATATAAATTCCAAATTTACCAAGTTACATACAAATTAGGATAGTCTCTTAGTAGTGCGTGGAATTAGTGAATGTTTACATGCTTATTTGAATGATTTTAGGTGTAGTATCCTAAACCCTGAAATGACAAGCCTACATTGTGTTTATGAATTACTCAATCACCTATTGACTAAGTGGATGGATATGTACATGGATTGGTATTCATTTGCTCTATAAAAGAAGTGAAAGTCATTTGCCAAACACTTTTTGGTCTTCTATGTCTTTATAGAATTAAGATACTAGTACAAAGAAAGTTGTTGGGTTTGACATTAATCCCTAAATACCTTGATTTATCTCTTAATTATAAACTTTCTAAAGATGTATCATAAACAACTTTGAAAAATGATGTGGTATAAATTTGTAAAAGAAGAACTTATAGGTTTTGAATTATGATTTATATTTGTAGTTCTACACAATTAGATTTTTAATTTTCTATTGATAATATTTATAAATTAAAATTAAAACTCCAAATTGAAACCTCTTTATTTAATTAATTACATTGTAAATAATGAAAATTTTAGAGTAAAATTACTAGCAGTGGATTTGTAATTGAAATTTGTAGTAAACAATATTAAAAAATAACTGAAAAGATAATTTTTTGAGCTAATTCTTTTAAGCTACTAGAGGCATCAATGCATCATGATATTGGATTTAACATACTGCCAATTTGTTCCGTGTAGAATATTAGTAACATCATTTGGAGATCTACTATGCTCAAGTATTATTCAACTAACACAAGAACTAAAGAAGGTATAGTTTATGAGAAATTCATTCCTTGCTCATGGACAAGAGATGGCTTCATCTCAAAGCTTTCATTGTCTCAGGTTTTTTTTAATAATAATAGATTGTAGTCCTACCTTGAAATAACAATATTCTAGAATATATTTAGAATATTTAATAAGCATTTTTGAAAATAATTTTTGAAATCCATGGTTTACTTGTAAAGTGTGTCTTTGCCAAGCATAAATGGCCCCCTATGCTTGGACTCACCTAACTTTCTACAACCTACAGTAGTGAAATCTAATATTCTTTGAAACCAAGTGGCACTTTGCACTTTTTTCATTGTTGGAGTACTTGAAGATAAGGAAGAACTATATTAAAAAAAACTCTAAAATTGAAGGTTTTATTCCAAAGTCAACTAAGTAAGACAATACCAACAAATTAGGGCTAGGGACAAACCCACCAATATGAAATAAGTTACATTGTCCTAACAAAATAATTTTTTTATCAATAATATTTTTTATAAAAAGGAAATATTGAAGCCATCAAACCATGAATCCTTAATTAAGAAGGGTTAGATGTCTTGCACAAAAAGCACCACCACCTCAACAACTATTGTTTCAAATTATTTAATTATTCATTTATAGTTCAAAACCATCTAATTGTCCTCATGCAATTATCCACTTATAAGGCAAATAATTTATAAGGTGGGTAATTATCTCCAAAATTGTCACTTTTTGCTACTATACCTAGTTACTATTATTAGATTGGTCAAATTTTCATATTTCCTTGTTGGTAAGTGAAAGGAAGTTCCAACACATTGAAGAACACAACATTTGTATACAATGTGCAAGTTATGAAGGAACAAAGTTTGGTTCTAAAATTGTTTCTTCCACATAGGTACATAATTGATTTTAGAGATGCACACATAGTGAATACGGTGGTTAAGGGTCAACGGCACACCTTAGTTCCAAACTACTCCCTTTGTCTCAAAATAAATTTGGATTTTCCTCAAAATGGTTAGATTAATGCATGAGCTACTCCTATTTTCAAGAGATTGCATAAATCTTGTAACTTCTACTAAGATAAACCTACCTACGACATGCAAAATGAGTGGTTTGTGCTATTGCCACGAGCAAAAAGAATCAGATTTTTTTCTATACAAAGACAAATGTGAGAAATGAAGGAAGCAATCAAAATTTTATTTTTTGGACAAAGTAAGAATCTTTTATAAATTTTTGAAGTGTATAGCCCAATTAGCCCAATAGAGTCTATAGACTACCCCAAATCAGCAAAAAGTGTTTCCATAATGGTCATCTTACCACCTAAAGCAGGCACAACATTTTCTAACATGGCTACAAGATTTCCTAACATAGCCATGACATGAAGGAATAAGAAAATAATTTTTTATGATGAGTTTACACTAGAAAGGTGTAAGTGTCCTATGATAGTCATTGGGAACTTTGTGACCATCTTCCAAGGCATTGATTATGGTCACAAATCAATCTATTGTAGTCATAATCCCATTTATTAGAAAAAATCTATTATGCCTTGATGTAAGCCTCTCATGGGTAGTTCTCTATGAGCCTCTTAACCCCTCATTGCACGAAGTCCAAACGTGTGGTAAAGCATCCTTGCTTTTCAAGTGCTATAAGTCTAAATTTCAGTGAGGTATGAAAATCTCAACTGTAAAATATTGTAGTGTGCATGTTGTAGATGGTGTGAAACAAATTTGGGGTCATTTGACTATATAGATTGTAAGATTATAATGTTTTCGTCTTGAAAAAAGATGCTGAAATTTTCTTGAAAACACATTTGGAGGTGAAATTCGATTTCTAAACCTACTCAAATGAAAAAACTTTAAACAGAAAAGTGATTCAAAACCAAAAGATAAACACTTTGGTGAAAAAAAATATCATTCAATAGACTCATTGTGTCTGCAAGATTGTTTTGAAATGTCAAAAAACAGTGAAAAAAGTAGCAAAAAATCACATCTATGGCTAAACCTCCCTCTACTAAAATGCTTCTCAGTCACTCATTACCTCTTGTATTGATATGAAATTTTAACCACACAAACTAGACTAGTATATAAAACTTTTCCAACAAAAATTATTGAAAACGGACCACATATGAAGAAGTTAGAAGCCGCGGAAGTTCACTGTAATGCAAAAATGTCTGCATTTTGAACTTCGAATTGCTCCCAAACATTCAAAACAACTTGG
This sequence comes from Straminergon stramineum, assembly GCA_963920665.1. Classification (NCBI taxonomy): domain Eukaryota; kingdom Viridiplantae; phylum Streptophyta; class Bryopsida; order Hypnales; family Calliergonaceae; genus Straminergon; species Straminergon stramineum. Next base: position 14,761,929 of record OY987267.1, on the reverse strand, counting down.
TTTGACATGAAAATTTTACAACAATAACTAGACTTTAAGAGTAACAAAAATCAACAATTTTTATTGAAAAAAAACATTTCATGAAAAAGTTACAAGCCCCCGAAGTTGCAGCCATCAAAATGCAATGTGGTGAACTCAAATTGAACTTGTGAACTTCGAAGGGCTCTCAAAAACTCATTACATATTTTATCGATCTCAAAATTTTTCTAGTGAAACTAGACTAATATGTGCAACTTTTCCAATAAGTTTTATTGAATTCGGACATGGGATGCAAAAGTAACAACAATTTGAAAATGGCTGCCAGACAATGTGAGGACACTTTTCGTCCCCTTGGGCAATGAGGGGTTAAGTGGGTAGGTTTACCTTAAACCCCACTAGGGGTGAAAGAATGGAAGTCAACAAGTATATCAATGCATTTTGAAAACAAGTGGTGAAATTGATAAATATCTGCTTTTTTTTGGAACTACTCTAGAGCTATTAATTTTGATTATTCTCCAAGCAACATTGGTGTAGTGACATCTATTGATATCCTCTATATTCAACTCCAACAATGTATTGTGATTCAACTCTAGGAAATTCTCAACAAGAGATTTGTTAATAGCGTTTATTTGTGTAGTTGTGGGTTGAATTCTTTGCCTTTGGTTGGTTAGTTAGAGGTTGCATTTCGATTCCCTTTACAAGATACAATGTGTTGTACAGTCTTTGAAGCTTGGCATCAATGGATGCTTTGGCTTTAGGCGGCATTCGAACTAGCTTTAGTTGTTGTCCAACAAGTTTTTGAGAGCCAATTTCAAATTCAATTTGAGACAAGTATATTTGGAAATCTTGGATTTATTTTGAGACAAAGGGAGTATCTATATTCGATTATCCATCTTCTAAGGTGGAATGACCCATTGCAGCCCCAATTGTTGTTCTGTCCTTATGTACCCATGGGGTACATTTCAGAACAGGAATGTACACCCCAGGTACATGAGGGTGGAATTGTAATTTGGGTGGTAATAGGCTGGTTAACCTGAGTTCCGCTTTATCCTAGGGTAGATTTTTTGCATTGAAGTTATGGGCAAAGTGTGGCATGGGCAGATTCCTCTTGCACAGTACTGGACCGCTCTGTGCCATTCTTTTCTTGAGGTTTTAAACCCGTGTCCCTTGCCCCCTCTCCTATTCCCACAGTCCTTGTGCCACGGCTACACCCGTACCCGTGCTTTAGCATCGTGTCTGCCGACGGACGGCGCAGAAGAAAAGCAAGGCTAAGTTAATGAACTCCACGCGACAAATTTCAGCGACCTCTGTTTTCCGCGTGTCTCATCACTCCTGTGCCTCTGTTTTTCTGCAACTGATTTCTAAATCTGTGCACGTTTGCACTGGAAACCTGCCGATCAGCAACACTACTCATGGATGCAATGCAGCGCACAGCTTGCCAGTGGCAGCACCACGCCGCTGCTCGTCCATTGCCTGCTCCGGTCTCCACCCGCGTCTCCTGTTGCATCCAGAATTCCGTTGGGTCAGTGAATTCTTTCTTGGTTCAGTGAATTTTTGAATGTTTTGAGAATCTCTGGGAGGCCGAAATTGCTGTCGAAATCGAAGGTCTCATTGGGTTTAATCCTTTAACTCTTGAATCCTTTTTTGAATTTTGCACATTTTTGGAGGAATGTATTTCCTTCAATTTCATCAATTTTTCCATAAAAGAAAGAGCGTCTTTAGAACATTCCAGAATGGCTTTAGATCAGTGAGGAGGTATTTGGACAAAACATTTTCCTAAAGCAGTATGTTTATCATCCAAAGTATGGATGTCGGAGCGTTTAGGGGTTAAATCGAATGTTTGATTGGCTTTTGGGTGATACAGGGATCACGGAACGATCGAGAACATGGTTTCGAAGGTATGGGTCTGATTGGGTGTTCAAACGAAACTGTGGACTCTTCCCTATTTCGTGTTCTGTAATAACTTTGGAAATTGACATCTGGACTGCAGTTCCATGTGGAGAGAATGCGGATTTTTTTATTTTTTAGGACGTTGGAGAACTGACGTTAGTTTAGGCGATGGCAAGAGTGGAAGGGGATTCTCGATCAGATGGGATTTGGATGAGGGTTTTGGGGTTTAAGACTGGGGAGATGGTTTCTGTTTGGCTTAGCAGATTCTTGCATTTTTAATTGATGTTTGTGTTTTTTCTGGACAGGTTTCCGCATCTGCGGAACGATTGGGCACAGGTGGAAGGATGGAACTCAAGCAGATGATGGACGAGGCGGAGCAGAGTAAGTGCGTGTTTCACAAATGATGCATGATAGGACTGCAGCTTCGCTACAATGTTCTTGAATTCTGAATCTGAATTAGAATCATCCTCATCTTTTGAATTCCTTGAATTCCTTTTGATAGTTCTTTTTTAATTCACTGGAGTTTTTGGAATTTCTCTTAATTTCTAATTAACAAAGCTTTTGATGTATCCTTAACTCTACCACAACAGCCAATTAAAGAGGTACTTGTAATTTTTCTCAAAGAATTCTACCAATTAAAGTAAGCAAGTGACAGTTTGCTCATCGGTCGTGCCTGTGAAGCTCCTTAAGCAGTACACCCAGAGAATCTTGCACTTTAGTGCTTCAGAAAACTACGAACGGCAATTAGGTTGACTTTCTCAGTAAGAGTTCGAAGAATTTAAAGAATTTGTAGGAGGAGGAACTCCGACCACTTTCTGTGGTCAAATTACATTAAGAGCCTGTTCGTTTAGGGTCCGACGTCATGGTCCATGAGAGTGACACGGGAACTACATACATACACAACCCTTTTGGAGGACTGAACTCTGTACACTTTTTTTTAAATCTCTCGTTCACAGCTCTATGCTGATACCCTTTAATATCCTTGTTATCTCACTGTAGAATGGAGTCGATACTAGTCAAGAGTTTGACTTTTATAAGGCTTGAATTCGACTGTTCAAGAACGTGTTCTATATTGTTGAATGTAACCATATGTGATTGGGTCATCTGATGCGTGGGCTGCAATGGGGGCAAGCCAGACATCATGCACATAAACAAAGATCGACTCCTAGCACTTGAGAAACTGCAAAGGGTGGAGCGTGAGAAGGACTTGCTGGGAGCTCGTGTTGCACAGTTGAAAGCAGAGAATGAAGCCAGCATGGCCGAGTGTGATGTACTGCGTCAAAAAGCCAAGCAGCGTGAAGTATCAATCCTTGTTTCAGGGCATCAAGGTGAAGTTCAACACCTGTCCGCCGTCGCTCAAAATTAAAAGATGATTTACGGAACAGTAAAATTAAATATTTCAGGAACTCTTAGATAGTATCATAAACAATATATTTCCCATAATTCATGAGGTCACAAAGACCTCAGTATACACCATGGGGAGGTCTGCATATTATTTATGACCTCCCCATGAAGCATAGCAAAGAGTGTTTTATGATGTTGTCTAAAGTTCTTAAAATAGTCTAATTTACTGAAAATTCTGTTACAGACTCTAAATTAAATCATCTTTTCCTATTCCTCATTAGTGGAGTATGGAGGCATTTTGTTGCCTTGACCAAGACATTCCATAGTTATGTATTTGTTAACCATGCTTGAATTTATTGTATACTGCTGGTCATCAAAGGTGTCGTCCCGGCTCATTAGTTCCACTGTATCCTGAGCACGCATGAAAGTATTTAGTGGTAAATGTAATTAGTGTCTGCACCTGATCTAATGGGTTGGCTGTTGTTTATGTGAACCGTAAATGTTATGCAATTTTGTGACAGTTGTGGATTGTGCATTGCAGAAAGGTCTGCAGAGTTAATGAAACGGTTCAAAGTGAGCAGGAAGACATATGATCCCCCATCAGTGTGGAGTGATCTTCTCTTGCGAATAGATGCAATGACGTTGACTGGAACACTGCAGATAGAGCAGGCCGCATCTCTGCGCAAGCTTGTTTGGACACGTGATGCACAGACTGCAGATGTGTTTGTCAATCTCTTGGATAGTGCTGATTCGGAGCTTGCAGCCGGGCTTCTTTCTATGACAAACGAAACTAGGAGGTATTAGACATCTTGTTGGTCATAAAAGAGCTTCTAATTGTGACGTGTAATGCTTCTAAAGCTGTGGGTATTGTTTGATGTTTTAGGACACTTTGAGAAGATTAACTCCTAGAGGGCAAGGATTCACGGTTGAAAATAACCAATTCATTCGACCATAACGTGAAATATATATTTCAAATGAGGCCAAATATTCTATCTCCAGAATCAATGAAGAACATTTCATGTACTTGTAATAAATAAAATAAAATTGGACAAAAGAAAGGACCCATACGACCTACTCAAAACTGCTAATGAAACATGAAGTCCAATTTGGACCTCTTTGTCCTTTAGGATTTAAGCTGAATGATTTGGCACATGCAGTACATCTGTCTCACGTAAGCAGCAAATAGGGGTTAGATTTATCCAGTATATTCTATTTCCTCTGCTAATTTGGAGGTGTCTGGTGGGGTTTTGAAGACGGGGTCTCCACGTTGTCCACATATGTGCAGAGATGGCGCCTGTTGCGCAATCTGGATCAGTATCGTTCCATATTGCCAACCTATGCAAGGCACTCCGTCGAAAAGGACACTTAGTGGAGGTCATCCTCCCCAAGTATACTCTCAACCAATTGGTTCTAACTGTTCAAAATTCATGATTGATGAAAGTAGTGTTTCTTTTTCTCTTTTTGCTGAGAGTTTAGAACTTGCTTTAAGGCGCTGGTATGGTTGGGATTGTGCAGATACGACTGTATGGACCTTAGTGCAGTGGATAATCTTCAAGAAGTCGAGACAGATTTGTACATAAAATTTGAGGATCATTTGCACAAGAACAGAATCTGGACAGGGTAAGACATTGCCCACGTCACATCCTTAGGCACTCCCCTGATTAGTTAAGTTTCGTCATTCTGAAGACAACTTCGCTGTGTTGTGCTACTTGCAGGACTGTACATGGGATCGCCGTTACCCTTTTGGAATCTTTCCATCCTGCCAACTTTTTTGCTCGTGAGGAGTTCTACAACTATGACGACGACTTCGAGAGGTGAGGCATGCAGTGATTCTTTATGCTAGAGCAAATGAATTTTGAATGAGGCCACTGAGCTTTTCTATTCTGTGTATCTGGTATAGGTTCGCGTACTTCTGCAAATTGTCTTTGGAGTACTTGCTGAAATTGGGGAAACAAGCGGATATACTTCATCTCCACAATTGGCAAACAGCTGCGGTAGCTCCCATGTTCTGGGAACACTACTCACATCAAGTATGTATATCTAGTAATCTGAAGTCACATCGTTTTTTTAATCTGAATATGGTTGAACTTGGAAGATCGTTTCGACATATTGCTGTGTGTCAGATTGTGCAACTGGATTTCTTAATGTATGTGCGATGGCAACATATGACAGGGGTTGCAAGATACACGTCTCGTGTTGACATGCCATGATTTCACAAATCAGGTAACCAAGAACTCTTACCCACTTCTTACCTTGGTGTCATACACTCGCAGTACTTGTGAATTCAAAGCTAGATTTAGATGCATCTGTGAAGTCACGAGCAGAGTTCTTTTTGCCCATGTTTGAGTGCTTCTAAGCTCGAAACTTCTTTCTTTGCCTTCAGCACTAAAACATTTCCTGCTGTTTGGAGGCACTTGTTTTAACAATCAATTGCTATTTCATAAATTGTGGCCATTGAAAACGCCAGTTAAATAATATTAGGACCTTGATTAATGGGATGGACTTCTGAGGCTGCTGTTGAAAAGATACACTTTTTTTGGTTACTGATCTCTTATGGTTTATTTGTCACAGTGCCTTCAAGATCCCCAGAAGCTAGTTCTGTGTGATTTGGACCCAGGGAAACTAGATAGGCCTGATCGTCTGCAGGATGACTTCGAACCAGGTTTCATCAATATCCTCAAGGCAAGATGCCCACTCTTACTCTGTAAATTTTTTCGGCCAAAATTTAATTTTGTAGAATTCCTTTGTGGAGATATCACTTAGGCATAGAGGCTAATTCAGCAGTAACTTCGAGGATACTTTCGAGAACTTTTCTTAATTTAAGAAAGATGAGTTACCGTGCACACACTTCCCGAGCATGAGCAGCCTTCCCTGGAAAAATCCCATTTATGGTAACCAGTCTTATCAGCTCATATTATGAAGATGTTTGACGGCTAAATTCTGTTTATTTTGAATACAGGGTGGAATTGTATACTCGAACAAAGTAACCACAGTCTCTCCAATTTACGCAGCTGATGTTTTGACCGAAGAGCATGGCTATGACCTTCAAGTGGCATTGAATAATCACAAGTACGTTCACTTTCCAATTTCAACTCTAAGAAATCAGCAGTTCCAATTTAATCTCCTATAGAAGTTCTGAGACTACTTTTTGTTTAATATGAAGGATTAATTTTGAAACTTCATTGGAATTTTGACGTACTTCAGACACGATGTAACTTCATTGACCTTTGTTAGTACTTCAGTGATGTCAATTCCTGATTATTACTACTGAGAATGCGACTCAACCAGGGAAAAGTTTATTGGCATATACAACGGTCTGGATGATACGTTGTGGGACCCTGCTGTTGATTCTTTCCTGCCGGAAACATATTCTCTAGAAAGAATGGCAGGCAAACGAGTCTGCAAGTCAAAGCTTCGACAAGAATTGGGTTTACCTGTGGTACCCGATTCTGTGCCTTTGGTAAGTGCCTTGTCGCGGGATTTTGCTTACTTGCGGAAGATTTGCAAGCACTCCTAGTGCTTAGATGAGAGGACTGATTTTCATTGAACATTGTTTCGCGACTGCCTAGTATTAAGCAACTAGCATTGATTGTTTCAAATTGAATGTTACAAGCAATTTAGAGAGTGGATATTGGCATTGTTTGGTGTCACTCATTGCACACACTAATGATACTTTCAGGATTAGTAGGCGCTCTGTTATGTGAACCCACTTTTCTTGTTGCACGTGCTTGCAGGTCGGCTGCATTTTATTTGAAACCTCGGAGGTGGAGCTCAAGTTCATAAGAGCAGCGTTAAACTGTGCTGTCGGAGAAGCAGCTCAGGTTACTGCATTTTTTTTCGTAAATGAGGCCTAGGAAGTTTCTGACGTTCGTCTCTTGAAGCTACAGCTGCTTTTGTCATACGAGAGCCTCGTTTTACGGATTTGGATGTAGTGTTCTTGACTTACTGCTACTTTCTTGACCATTCCCTCAATGGTTGCAACACTCACTAGACATGCTTATTATTTATCACTAGACGGTTGCAGTTGTTCATGCTTGTTTCTTGCATCTGCAGTTTGTTTGTGCTGTCCATAACAACTCAGGACCCGGGATACGTCTGACCGACAAGCAGATTCATACGGTAAATTCACCTCTTCAGGGTGCTTAAGAGCTGAACCGAATTGCGTATTTCCACCTGCTGTTTGTGTCTTTCAGAAACGTGATTTGTTGGTCTCACTAGTGTTTGGTTTGTGAGTCCCAGGGTGCAAATGCAAGACTCCTAGACGCTGGCGATGACGCTCTGCTTCATCGAATTGTTGCAGCTTCGGACATCCTTTTTTGTCCTGATATGTACGAGTCTACAGGCCAGTCAGTGGTAGGCACATCACCCCTCTGTTCACTTCGTTTTTTTGTTCTATGTTCTGCGTTGATCTCTCGGCAAAGAAGTGGGTTAAGAACGAAAATAGTCGGGAGAGTCTTTTATGAATTTAGGTCTTTGTAATGAGGTTTCTGCTGGGTTTTGCATGTGACAACGATCGGCTGATTTGCGCAGATGATCGCAATGCGGTATGGTGCAATACCTGTTGCTCGCCAAGTGCATGGCGTTATTGGCAGGTCAGAATGGAGTGACTCATGAACATCCTTGCTATGCGATGGTTTGCCCTGAGTTTATGCATCTTTTTATTTGGAACTTATAACAAATCTGACGCTGTTTACGGTTACTAAAGCATTCATTTCATAGTGGCATACATGTGATTGGCAGCGTAACTGACGTGGATGAGCAGCAACGTAATATTTCCGAAGCAACAGGCTTTTCTTTCTATAATACTGAGGTTTCTGATGCAACAATGGCCCTGCGTGATGCTTTAAATTACTTAGTACGTGCCAACCTTTTTTTCATTGTGGTTATTTGGATCTCAAGTTCAGTTTATCTTCTGTTGTATTCCATATTCGCAGGTATGGTTTATGTCTTCTAAATTGATGCAAACTGTTTCCAATACAAGATTGTCTCTGGCTCATGGCATTCTTTCAGAGGTCTAATCATCCCTTTGTATAAGAAACAGGTTCTCTAAGAGCTGGAAGCTAATTTTATCCCCGGTTCTGCAGAAACATCATCCTCAAGCATGGTCCACGCTTATCCGAAATTGCATGTCCAAAGACTTCTCGTGGGATACAAGTTGTGTGGAGGCATATGAAGCTGCATACTGGTCGGTTTTAAGGGTCTGATTGGACCGTTAGGAAGCTTAAAACTCTTGAATCATTGTCTTATCATCCCAGGGTCTTCCTCTAAAGACTCGAGCACTTTTAGAAAAAACTTTCTGTATTCAACTTACAGGGAACGACGCTTTTAGATGGCCAAACGTGAGTACTTTCCCGAGCTTACAGTAGTTGTATCAAATCATAGAGTGCTTATCTCATATGGGCCATACACTAACGTAACACGTATATTTATTGACCACCCTTTGGAGGGTGTCTACAAGCTTGACCTTTATTAATGGAAGGTCTATATTTTTTCACCTATTTTTAAATATTTATTTACATAAGTTTCTCTCATCATGAGTACTAGAGAGTCTTCATGTCTACATGTCACTTTGAGAAAGTTTTCTGTTTGCTTGTAGAGAATGTCTCCCAGGGTTGCTCGTAATTTGCCAAGACCGTGTCAATTTCAAGTTTGACTATCCTATGGCTGTCCCTTATACTTTGATTGTTCGTTTTCTCTAAGTCGTATGTTCTGTTGCAGAGAGTAATGAGCTCTGGATTGTGTGTCTATTAGATGAGAATCTGGTCTTTTTAAGTTTCACAACCATACTACCACATGTTCACAAATTTGTTGTTGCACTGCAACGTCTTGGCTGGCTGGAAAACATCTCCTTCGAGAATGTGGTTTTAGAGGTACGCTTGTGGTCTTTTCTTCCTGCTGTAGTGTAGAACATTATAACTAGGACCCGTGCTCTTCGGTATAATTACAGAACATTTTAATGTCAATCTAGAATTGCCTAGAACTAAGTGGTGTGCATCAATAGCAGGTGTTAAAGTAGAGGTTCGAACTTCGAAGTGTATGTTGTTCGGGAGATGCTCAGGCTTCTGACGTGTTTCTCATTCTATCTTTTGACTAGACATTGAAGCTGCTGTCAGGAATTGTAGGATTATTCACACTCTGGTTACTTCCTTCTACAGTGTCCTATCACATGCATGTGCAACTATTTCACCAGTTGGTGTGAGCAGCGTTTTCTCTGGCTCCATTAAGTATGGAGGTTCACAATCGCATATTACTGATGATGTGTGTGCTCTCTTGTGGAATTGCAGAAACAAACAGGAGAAAAATCAAGTCACATGCAGCACAGCTCAATTAATGGATCACAATCTCAAATTGGTAATTTTAATTGATGCGTAATGGCTGGGCCTTGTCCCCTCAGTGGGTGATGCTTTGACTGATCTACTCCAGGATTAATTTTCATCCACAGAAGTGGCTGAAGAAAGACGTAGGAATTTTCCCAGTGCGGCGAATGTGCTCCGACCGAGTGGTTGTCTTGGTGGCTTGCTCACACCGGACAGCCTCAGCCTTGGCACGGAGATCCTCGGCTCTTCGTCTGGCTGCTGCCAGCTTATTCATCAGCTTCTCATTAGCGTGGGACCTCATTCGCTCCACCTTCACCTGGCAAGATTTCTCACCCAATTAGCTGCGTTTCTAGACTCTCTTGTCAGTTGTTCATTCTGAGACGAATAGAAACTTTGTGTCTTATGCCGACGCCCGCACCAACTGAGAAGGGCCAATTAGCTAACTGGAATTGGTTACTAAATGTCCGCACTACCGAATTAGCTAACTCTTGCTAGCTAACTTGCAATGAATTTGATTATATTCCAGTAGTTAACTTTACTGCCTGAGTTCGGAGAAGTAAACCAATTGTGCGTATACCAAAGTTTTGAATTGCTAAATTTGCCCACGCCAACCAAGTAGCAGCTAATTCGAAGTCTAACTTCTCCATTAGTTATCTCGCTCTCAATAGTTTCTTTTAACTTTTCAATTAGCCAATGGTCCTTAACACACGAGTTAGCGAATTGACGCCACATGGTTGTGCGAGCAGGGCAAACATTCGTCCCGGGGGCTTGGGTACTTGGCAACTGATTTTTAATATAAGTTTTCACCAAACATTAGCCTAACACTTAGTGGGCTCTTCAAATTACAGTCAGATCTATTTAGCATTCTCTAAAGAATTAATATTTGTAAGAATTAATATTTGTAAGAATTAATATTTGTAATTTCTCTCAGAGACCCTCAGAGACTCAAACTGACGAAGTAAGGCACTTAGTCAGAGGCATGAATGAGGTACGTATATTCGATGTACAAATAACTGGTTGGGTCGGCGTTGAAAAGCCAGAGCTTAGGATTCGTTGGTTCTGACAAAAGATCTTGACTGACACTTATCTATTCTCAGCCTGACGGAGGATAAATGGAGGGTGCGCTCCACTGACCTTCATGCCCTGCCTGGTAAATGACGTACTTACTGCAAGCATTTGAGACTAAATCCGGGCTTTTACTACCGAAGCATTTAAGCGAAAGCAGAGCGTGGTGCTACGGTTAACGACTGTTGTACTACAATTGCTGGAATGGATCAGATCGATACCCATCAACGTGTTTTCTTCCACCAAGGTACGTATGTGGCTTTCAAAGAGGACTCTAGACCGTCAGATTTCGCTCCAGTTTTACCATGTCTGAGAACCGTAGACATTTGAAGAGATTGTGTGATTGCAGGACTAGGCTCTAATCTTTCTCACGAATCCCAAGATGATGTGGTACAGAAAAGTATCGAGACCCCTGCTACAATTTCGAAGACTGTGAAACAGAAGTCAGACGTCCTCACGGTAACATCCCTGCAGTGTTGACAGTTGGTAGCACATGATTGTGGACAGAAGGATCTCAGGCACCCTAAGGGTATGCGTTTGTTGGTCTATATGTGCGAATCTACTGAGACATTCTGCTTTCGTTTTCAGACAGAGCTTTTAATTTAATTAATGACAGCATCAATCATACTTCTTGTCAGTGCAGTAGCCCAAAGGGCTAACAAGGTTAATAATGCCTCTTTTCAGAGATTTCCTGGAGACAAGAGACGAACCTCAACTCTGCGCATTTCTGCCTCCGCTTTGGCTTTCTCGTGGTTCTCCCAAGCTTGAATTTTGGCTTCCTCACGCTTGAATCTGAACATAGCAACGTAGGGAAGTAAGAATCCTTTTCTACCACTATCCTCTCCAATGAAGCACAAATGGCTTCAATCTCTGGGCGCGCGCGTGCGCTCCCTCATCAGAAGCAAGGTGCATATTTTTCCGTGCAAAAAAATAATGTAGAAAAGGGATAACCGCTTTTTCAATTTATTGTCCCCAACTAAACCAAATTACTGGAGACGTATTACCTTACAATCTAAGTTTCTATGAAGATGACTAACCAGTATTGTAGCTATGTCCATATGTCAAAAACAAGTTTCCAGGTCAAAGCTATTGCGTATAGGTAGTGACAAAAGATGTAGTGGCTACAACAGTTGCTGCATGCGCTCTCTCGATGAAATTGACTAGTGGAGTTTTTTGTTCAAAGTTCTAGTTACTTGTGGGTCTGTCTGTTCTCCTCTAGGGTAGTTTTTGCAATGGAAAAAAAATTCCATAAATTTCTTTCAAAACTTTAAATCCATAATTTTTTTTCAATTGTCACGGATTTCAGCTGAATGAACAAATTGATGATGTGCACCTGGCAGTGTATTTGGCTTGTTCAGCCTCTTCCCAAGCGGCAGCCCGACTGGCCAATAAATTCTTCCTCACTTCCTCCATCTCCAGGCTGGCCTTGAGAGCTTGAGCCGCATCCGCCTCTTCTTCCTCCTTGGTGGCCCAGGCGGCAATGTTGGCTTTCCCCAGTTGGGTGCCCAAGGCCAAAATCTCCGCTCGAGTCTTCTCCTTTCCAGACAAGGCAGAGCTCACTTTTCCTGCAGCGTCCAGAGCTTTGGCACCAGCCAGCTTGCAGGTGGTGTCTTTGGACCCCGAGCTCGGGGTGGTGGTGCGGACCCTGCCTGGGGACGAGGGCCTGGACATAGCGGGGCTGCCGAGGTTGGGCGTCGTGGCCATCAAGGGCGTGGCCGTGCGAGACGGGTCCACGCTGGCAATGGGCGTCATCTCCGTGCCCATGTCGCGCATACACACTGTTCGCATGTTCACTACTCCGGATTCTTCCGCATACACCGACGACGCAATCAAGCCTGCTGGCGGTTTCAGTGACTCGTCCCCATTCTCTGCTGCCTTGGCAGCCGCTGCATCTGCATTTCCACATCTCATTCCCGGTATTACAATCAATCCAATGCCTTGAATGAAATGCGGCTTGAATCCTCAAGGTGCTCATCACTCTAACTGAATAACAACGTCAAGGGGTCGTCAAGAACTTGTGCTTACCTATGGTACTACAATCAATCCAATCCCTCGCATTATTTTGCTGGAATACACAATGTACTCAACTCTCTAACTGAAGAGTAAAATCAAAGGGTCATCTAGGAATTGCGCTTACCTATTGTACAACAATCAATCCATTTCTATGAATTAAATGTTGCTTGATACCACAATTTACTCAACCCTATAACTGAATAGGAAGTTCAAGGGGTTGTCAAGGAATTGTGCTTACCTATGGTGACTCCAGCTGTGGGCTTGGCAGTGCGGACGGAGAAGGGTTCAGGAGCAGCTTCGCCATGCATGCTACTCTCTCGGGCATTGCTGTTGTCGCGTCCAAACACATCCTCTAGCGGGTACAGGTCCACGGCGGCCACCGGCAAGGGCAACGGCAGTGGCTTGCCGGACGTCAGGAAGGCAAACCGGGGCAACAGGCTCTTCTTTGACCCGGCCTCCACCTTCTTCGTACAATCTACTAGGAACTTGTTCATCTTCTCGGCTGACATATCGTCGGCATCAAAACTGGTGGGACAATCCACTCTCTATATGTGGTAAGTAGATGGAAATCTCTTACTAAAGTGCAAATGGTTAAGCGCTTATGAAGTTATCATTTACATAATAGAAGTGCGAGAAAGTTACTCGTCACATCAAAAGACCAAGTGATGAAGGTGATTACAAGCTTATAAGACGACGGAAGAATCCATTATTGAACACATATGAAGGATAAAATAATGAAGAAGGGAGTTTGGGTATGAACGAGGTTGTAACGCGTTAACACTGATCACTCTGTTTTGTATTCAGAAACATCTTCACTGTGTTTTTAAAGGCGAGTAGAGTTTTTTCATAAGACTTTTGTAACATCAACACATAAGCAGGTAAAACTTACCCAGGGTGGGCTGTATGATTCTCCCCGTCTGATGCCGAACTATCCAAGGGGACATCGACACTATTGGGATCCACGTCGGGATTGGGATAGGCTTCCCCCTTGCGAGTATTCTGCGTAGTGGTACCAGATGCAGCTGCAGAACCAAGAGGCGAGTTTTTGGGCCTCGTCTTTGCAGGTGCAGACTCCCCAGCCGAGAGCCACTTTTCGGCGTCGTCCCACTTAGAAGGTGTCGGTTTGGTGAGAGGGTTGATTACGTTGGCATTGGAACGGTGGCGGTTGAAATCAAAGCTGGCCGTGCTCTCCTTCTCGAAGTTGCTGTCGTCGTCGTAGGGCTCTTCGGTGCTTACGGTCTTCACGTTGCGGTTGCTGGAGTTGAAACTGAAGATGTTGTTGTTGTTGTTGTTGTTGTTGGGACGAGTGTTTCCAATTTGGTGTTTGGATGTCGGTTGTGATTCATCTGCTGCTGCCGTTGGCTTCGGTGTCTGGATGGATTTAAACGGAGCGGTGAGCGATTCCTTCGAATGTGCATCACGTAATGCAAGTGCATTCTTGGTGACGAAGGCTATGTCGGCGGCCGCTTCGGAGAAGTGCAGGCCATGGCCTACCTCGTGCACCATCGCCCACGCACTTGGATCTTTCTCGGATCGTTGGTTGTTGTATGTACCTGGGTTTCCAACATCGGTTAATGAAAGTTTCCAATCGGTAGCTTTTTCTCAAAGTTTTGTGATTCGGTCTAATGCAACCTTACTCTGGGGTTTTTTTGTGTTTTTTTTCTGTCTCTTGTTTTCAAGAATACATTCTTAAGTCTATCACCTTATTTGAAGCGATTTTCTACTGCACCAATCGTCTTGCATACAGTCTAAATGACAGCATTATTCTTACTCCTCGGCTTCAATGAAAACTACGACGCCCATCTTATATCAGAACCCACACTAAGGAGACAGAAGGGTGTATACTCAAACTTCTTTCCTATGGCCATCTCTAAAATGACATTCTTAAGAGTATCCGACACATTATTTTGCAGCATTATCATTGCCTGTTGCACATAGTTAGCAACTGTGGTTTAGCACAAAAGTTGGGACTCCAGATGGTAAGCATCAGGAGGTTTGAGTGGACAAGGAAAAGGGGCGTGGTACCAGCCTGGTTACCTTTCAATTCGTGTCTGCTCGCATTATCCGCTCCACCTTTTCTGAAACTTCGGAGATGACCAACCCCCTGAGGAAAACAATCAATCATACCGATCAACGCCTTTCAAATCTAGGAATTTCAAAGAGAGAAAAAGTGTCTGACCTGATATGTTATGGAGTGTACCAATGTGACTACCTTTTAAGATAAGGAAGCTTACCTTCTGAAATGAATCATCTTTAGCTGCCCCGTAGAAGACCACGCTGTCACCGTCGAAGGGAGAATTATTAGTCGGGCAATTGGAGTTGGTGGTTATGAGCTCCTTCACTTCGGAGTAGTCGCTTTTGTCCATTTCAGAGACACCTGAACAAATGGTGTGTTGACCAGGTACAACTACCTTTGCGTGAGATGTGGTTCTTCAATGCTCAAACTGTAGTACAATGACCATCTGCAAGCACATGGTTGCACTTTCACTGCCGTTCGCACTAGCGCAGACAGTGACTCACTTGGTTTTTCCCAAATGCTCACATTCCTACAGACTCGGTACAATTTACAAACTACTTTCGATGACTTTGGCAACCTGCGTTTGACTACGAAGTTCAAAATATTGTCCCTAGCTTCCCGGAGGTAATAACTATAAACACGAGAAAGTCAGAGTGTGAAGGAACTTGCCTGAAACGTTCCCATCTTCACCTCCCAACCTTCGGAATGAAAGCTAGTGCTCTCTAAAAGAATGAAATGATGCACCCTTAGTCCCTTCAAGTGCAACAATCTTCCCAAGTCAGGCATCTTTCAATGATGAAGTGGCCATGTCTTCATATCATAAAAGCTGATGGAAGTCTAATACTTGCTACTCTCCACACGACTAGAGTAATCTCTAGCTTCCAATTTTTTTCTCAGAAGAAATTACAAGTCGGCTCACTTCTAACCAAGTTATATTGAGTGAGTTGAGCCCTTCAGACCTTGAGGCAGTACCCTTGGAGAGCTTCAGAACCGCTGCCAAGAATGAGCTTGTGAAAATTTCTTGAAACTGAGCTTGGGAAAAAAGAATGAGACTCAGTGGACGTCGGCGGGCAACTTCATGTCATTTCTGCACACAACTGGCACTATTGCTTTCGAGGTTGGACCAGTTTCAGGTAGTTGAGGTAGTGCCGTGACAATGTCGCTGTTGCAAATTCAGAATTTGTTTCCATAGCTACAGTTACGGCATCAATGGAAGAGACCAAGTCATGAGAACATCAGCTCCGTCTCTGTTGCATGTCAGCTGCAGCACTGTGAGCCAAATCCTCGTTGTATCTCCAACTGATGTATTGTAGCTCGTTGTCCATACATACTACTCATCTGGCGGACTGCAGAATGACAGCTAATTCGGCCCTTTGCAAGACATTGCAAAACTGCAGTAGCCAAATCAACCGTCTGTTGAGCAATGAAAATTATACATTCTCCAACACGGCAAGCTCACACTCAGCTACTAACTGGGCTAGTATCCCATCTCAAATTCACAACTGGCAAAGTCCACATCCACGCAGCTTGTCTTTGCTTCTCGTACTAACAGCACCAAACACGTTTGCAAGCTGGAAGAGAAAGCATGCAGCAATTGTGCAGCACCCGAAAAGAAAGAAAGCCTGAATGCAAGCAAAGGTGCTTCCACAAGAAGATTCAGTCCAGCAATTCAGTACTACTGGCCTCAGCTCTGCTACAGCTTCTCACAGCGTCAGCAGCTGAACTCTACCTAGCTTGCATTACGGAGCCGCAAGTTTTAGTGAAGAGAGGAAACACAGTTGCGCGCGCGAGAGAGAGAGATAGAGAGAGCGCGAGACTCACTGATGAAGTCGAGCTGGGGCTCAAGTAGAACCCCGGCGGCCAAACTAGTGAAGTAGCCAAGCAAGCAACTAAGTAAGTCCTGTAATAAGTTCGTGTTTTTTTCTTTTCATTTATTTTTCTTAATTTCCTGGTAATCGAATGGTTTTGGTTTGACGTGGTTGGAGTTTATGACGCCTTCTGTGGCACGGTCTGCGAGCTGACCCGGGAGTGGAGGACATCCTGCCACACCCAACAGCTCTCTTGGTGTTGTTGTATTCTACCGCTGTCGTGGAGGTACTGTCATGAACAGGCTCATCAGCTCACGGTATTGTAATCTCTAGCTTGCATTAACTTCGTACTCCCTGGACTGGACTGGGCTGTACATACAGTCAGGTGGGGGGTCTTAACCCTTGCAAGACCCCTTGGGGTCCCTCTATACGACCCGTATTTAGCTTTATAACTCTTCAATTGTGGTTTAATAGTTGAGTTATGATACATTTTTATTTACATACTATCATGATCACTAATTTACTTTGTACTGAAAAGTATTTGGTCAATGTTTTCCTGATCAAATATCACCAAATACATAATATACTATACAGTCGCAAAGGGCTTTCAGGCCCTTCTAAGGTTAAACTATGCAACTCTACAAGCGTCCTCTACCATAGAGTGACATATTGGAGTTTTGTTTTTGTTTTTTTGGCAAAGTGAACAAATTTATTAAACAAAGACTAAAAGGAGAACAACTCATGAAAGAGTGAAGAAGTGTCTAAAAACTAATGAGGGATGTACCAATTGTACAAGTTGCCACTACAAAAAATGGAGTTTGATCAACACTAACTCAATTGGTAGAAGCTGGAAAAGAAAGTTTCTTTATAAAGTGTAATTGGCAAGCTTTGGAGCACTTGTAGAAAGCTTTTGGGATTATATTGTACATATTTGCGCTTTCAATGTACCCATTGTGAAAATTCTAGGTACTAGAGTTGCTTTCAAGCACCACCCATTCATAATTGGTTTAGTATATATTGCACGAGAGTTTGAAAATACAAGGTCAAGTGGTTTAGATGTGGTTTCCATTTTTTTCCAAAGAAAATTTGACAAAAAAACATATTTTGAAGTGTGAACACATGGATTAGATTTTAGATAATTGAATTCTTTATTGACAACTCACTTTAAGATATATTTCTCTTATATGAATTCAAATAGGGAGATTTTTTTTTGCAAGATTGACTCTGAATTGTATTAGAAAGGTTCACACTTTGTCAGACAAGCCTTGATCAAGGATGAGTAAAAATTTTGAGCTTAATATATTGTTGACAATTTGGAGCCCATGATTGAGATAGACTGGCCAACCATTGAAAAATGGTGAGGCTAGTAAGTAGTCTTGTCTCCTTGACCATTTCATAGACTACTATAAATATTGATTCTTGCAATACTTCCCAAACAACTAATCAAACTAAACAAGACAATGTTACTAAGACTAAGAGCTAGATGTGTCAAGGAGACATCCCTGTCATTCTTTCCTACATTGTCGGATTGTTTTTTTATCAATGCCCTACCAAACAAATTGCAAAATGCTTACATACAACCCTCCAAGTTTTGACCAATCTTGTTGCTTTATTTCTTGAGATATGTCTTCTCCGGACAAATGTAAACTTCGTTACTTTATTTCTTGAAATACAGCTTGTTGAATGGGATAAATGTACACCAGAGTGGCTGGAGTGCCCTTAGCATACAGGATTGCAGGATTGCAGGTAGTTCTTTCTTTTCTTTTTTGACATAAACAAATCAGAATTTCATTGCAAAGAGGTACAAATACAAAGTTTGCCAGCCACAAGTGGCCTGGGGGGGCACAAACAACAGCAAAACACAAATCAGAACTCACAGGACCCAAGACAAGGACCAGGTAAGTTAAGCTTAGTCCATTGTGCTTACGGATAAATAATATGTAATTAATCCCATTGTTAGGATTAGAGCATGTCAACGGATTGCGGAGAATGCACAAACCTAGTGACAGAGATTTGATAAGTGCACCCACTCATTGTCTCACATTGATACAGGAAGTACATACAAGTAATTACCAGTGTTGGGGACTGAGGGTATTGATCCACTGAATGTAAGTTATCTCAAATGGGAATTTCAGAAATTAATCAGAAACTACTGTTACAATGCAATATTCACAGCAGTTTTCTATGTCCAGATACCTGCGCAACATTGGTAATTAATGAATGTGAAATTCTCATTGAGTTTGCAGATGCTTCTTGGGAGTGCTGAAAATGGCTACACTGAATAGGGGTATTAAGGAGACCTATACTAATTAATCAATATTCCACACTAAATAAATATCTACCAATATTGTACATCAATAGCTATTGGAGCGTTTAGGGGATGTACATCATGTTTCAAACATCTACAGTTTTCTAGAATTAGTCCCTTTAATTTTTTGGTCCCCTTAATACCCCTATTCAATGTAGAGCAATGGACAACTAAGTTTGTCTGTTGGCTCGTGCACCCTCCCCACTTAACCCTTAAACCCTAAGTGATCCAATGTCCATTTTCTAGACAATGAATAGATGGAAACTTGAGTTTCATCCTCCTATGTGCTTGGATGAAAGTTATTCGAATTTGTGGATATATGTTATCAAGTTGTTGTCCTATCTAACGGTTGGATTTGGTGATACTAGAGTATATATTTTTCTAAAATTACAAATGTGCAAGGATGTCAAGTGGTCAAATTGCATTGACTTTAGTTCAAAACTAGATTTGCCAAAATGAGGTCATAGATTTGAACAACACTCAAATTTCCAAAAAATCACCATGTGAAGAGAACTTCATTTCAAAGCCATTCCAACAAATTTTACTCAAAAAATGATAATCTTTTACTTGAAATCAAATTTTGAAGGAATTTGGGAATTTCTCTTTCAAATTTATTTAAAAAAAAGATTGGTGATAGCATTGGTGAATCTAACTGTCTAGATGGAATCTAAAAATTAAAATCTACAACTTCTATTTGTATATCAATTCCAAAATATACTTATAAATAGCACTTTATAATGATTTTGGAGATGAATTTTGATGTTTAGGGGTTAAAGGTTTAAAGGTTTGTAGTAGGTCCCCATACATATGGTATCATATTTGATTTAATATAGAATATGAATTATATACAAAAATATGGTAGAACGAATGCCATTGGGATGAAAATTTAACAATTAACACATTTCATTTGAATGTCATTTTAACATCTATGCTATATCATACTCAAATTTAACATTGTAAAAGTAGAATATGTGGACATTTTGTAGCTTCTTGGATATATAGAGCTACAAAAATGATTCAAATTTCAAGTGTTGTGTGCCATTGGACTCCACTCAAACTATTGTCACTACTATACACTTCAATTCTTGCACCTTTTTATGTCAAATACACACAAGACACCACAGTGTAGTCCAAATTGGGCTTTCCATACCTTTAAAAGTTAACTTTGAAAAGACATTCTATGTTCCTATTTGGTCAAACTTCAATACTTTTCTACATTTAAACACACCTTTCAAAAACTTGATTTTTTTCTCTTGCAGTAGTATATATATATATATATATATATATATATATACAAATTTTCAATTATTTTTTTCATAATTTAAAGCTTTCAAGGTGCTACCTTCAAAATAGTGTTTTGTTTTTAGGCATTTAAATGCCCAATTGCCTAAAAAAAACAGATAGCCACAAGCCTACAGAAAAAAGGGTAAATTTGTTAAAAAAATGCCAAATTGTAATCATGGCCCTATACACTAATGCTACAATGTTTCTAAAACCTCAATTCATCTATCATGTAAAGCCAATACATACAAAAATTACGTACTCAAAATCACATACTCAAAATGGCCTCCTTTGATGCAAGCCCCAAAAATCATGGAGCTATGAACCTCATAACCTTCTTGAAAGAAAGGCCATGTAACCATTGGTCCAAAAAACTAAAAACTAAAATTGTTTCAAAATATCATAGATATTGTAATTTTAAAAATTATATATATATCATAATAATAATAAAAATAAAGTTAATTATTGTAATTACATTTTCTTAGTCGAACTTAAGAAAGACATTATATGGAACTCACCTTTTACCCTAAAACTAAGCCCTACCTTGGACAAGTTTGTACTTTTAACCCCTCACTACCTTAGGGGACCAAAAATGTCCTCAAGTCAAATTTGAAGTGCTTTAACTTTTGCATCCAATGTCTGTATTCAATAAAACTTGTTCGAAAATTTGCACTGTCTCTTCTAGTTTGTGTGGTAAAGTTTTCAGATCAATCCAAGATTTGCTGAATTTTTGGAAGCCAATTGAAGTTCACAAGTTCAATTTGAGTTCATCAAATTGCATTTGATGGCTTCAACTTTGGGGACTTGTATCTCCTTCATCCAAAGGGTTTTTGCAATCAAATTTGTTGGGTTATGTTCCCCTTGAAATATAGTTATTGTGGTAGAATTTTCATGTCAATCCAGGTTGTTTTGAATGTTTGGGAGCAATTCGAAGTTCAAAATCCCAACATTTTTGGATTGTAGTGAACTTTGGTGGCTTGTTTCTTCTTCATACAATATTTGTTTCCAATAAATAAAAATTGGAAAAGTTGCGCTTACTAGTCTAGTTTATGTGTATAAAATCTCATATCAATCCAAGAAGTTATGAGTGATTGAGAAGCATTTTAGTAGAAGTACATTTAGTTTTTGATGTATTTTTGCAACTTTTCTTGCTATTTTTTGACATTTCAAAGCCATTTCGCAAACACAATGAGTCAATTGAATGATATTTTTTTCATCAATGAGTTTGTATGCTGATTTTGAATCAATTTATAGTTTAAAGTTTTTTCATTTGAGTAGATTTAGAACATCCTTTTTTTTCAACATTAAAACATTATAATCTTGCAATCTATGTGGGCAAATGACACCAAATTTGGTCCGCGTAATCTACAACAAGTGCACTACAAAATTGTACAGTTGAGATCTCTCCAACTTAGTGAAAATTATATCTATAACACTTCAAAAGAAATGTTGTTTTTGAACTTGTTCAAGCCTCGGGCGGTTTAATGATGCCACAATCATTTTTTGTCCGATGAATGAGAAAGAATCTCTCCATGTAGGACACAAGTGCAACTATTCATCCTTTGAATTTAGTGTGAAAAGGCAAGGTCTTCTACAATAGTTAGGCTTCCAATGAGTATTTTTACATTCTTTTTTGTTTTAAGGCAACAATTCACAGGGTACCAAACAACTTATTTTCACAGTGACTAGCTCCTACTTTTAAGGGTGAAGGCATCCAATCATGTAGACATGGTTGTCTCTTTCCATCTCAGAGAATTGCTCAAGTGCAAGGCTGCAAAGCTTGGCTCAACTTAAATGGACCTGTACAGTACAGTACATCCTCCTGAGTCCTGAGTCCTGAGTGAGTCATGATTTCCAAAGATGGTCAATTCCAATATTAACGGTCCAAATTTGCAAAATGGCTGGCGATGGCTAACATCATCCTGATCGAGTCCTGACCGACTGCAGCCAGGCAGAGCTCAGTCTGTCAAAGCAACAGGAGCTTGACCTTAACAGGGAACTGAAGCCTACCTTAACTTATTAATTGCTTTGCCCTCGCCAATCACAGTATGCCAACAGTCCCAAGTTGCAGTGAGACCAGGGTATAACTGGACTCCCGTCCATTTTAACCCGGGCTCTTTAATTCATTCAAATGGTTGGAAATCACTCAGCTGTCCAAATATACAGGACTTAAACTTAGTGAGTACCGTATTGAAGTGGAGGAATACTCATAATTATACTTAATGTATGTAGTTACTGAACTCTCTTGCATCAGTTCCAGTGAGACTTCCAGTCAACGAGGAAAACCAGCTGGGGTTGGAAAGTCTATTCAATAGGATCAAACCATGAGTGAGTGACTGATAAATCATCGTTGCACTCAATCC
This sequence comes from Straminergon stramineum, assembly GCA_963920665.1. Lineage (NCBI taxonomy): Eukaryota > Viridiplantae > Streptophyta > Bryopsida > Hypnales > Calliergonaceae > Straminergon > Straminergon stramineum. The sequence goes on along the minus strand of OY987267.1, from coordinate 14,739,544 downwards.
ACAACTAACTTACTACAGTAGTTAAATGAGCAGGGATGCTTGCTTTAAGTTGAAGTTCAATTCAATTCAATTCAATTACTGATTGAATCAGAAAGACACCCTTTGATGACACCACCTGAAACTGACCCTTCAAAGTTCAAACTGACTTGCACTTTCAGCATCCATCTGAGCATCCCAATTGTAGCATTCATTCATTAACTTAAGTATGTGGTCTTCATTTGCATTGGGGGATTGTTGTTGACAGTTTAGAAGAAATTGAATCCTAGATATGTTAGCATCGTAGCATGCATTTGGGGATGCCATACGAAAGAATTACAGGTGGATTGTCAAACAATGATCCAAGATTCTCAGGTTTAATTAGACAGTGTGCATAAATTTCAGACAAAAGTTTGTAGCAGTATGTTTTAGAAGTACAACATTGTTTTTTGTAAAAATAAACTTTACACTGGCAGATTATTGAATCGTTTTTCACTTCATAGGTGAAGGCGATTGAAACTTTAAAGATTGGCAAGAGATTTTTCTTTTGTACACAATGGAAATAAAGCACAGTTGTGTAAATAATTTTAAATCAGATTGAGTTGAACTGAACTGAACTGAACTGAAGGTCAGGGTCAGGGTTTGACGGAGCCCTTGTTGATAGAAGTTAACCACCAAGCCAGAGAGCCTTGAATGTCACAGACTGAGTACCAGAGCTGTCAACTGAGGTCATTCCAGGACATGGAAACTACCAGTTTGGGGATGGAGTTCAGTTCCCATGTGTAGACAAGAAATCCAAGTTGACAATTCAACCAAAAGAAGACTCCTTGGAAGTAACTTAGTCCTGCCTCCATCATCTCTACACTTGCATTGAAAAGTCAAGGAAAAGAAGAAGACAAAATTGGCTGTCTTTGAAGGTGGGTACACCCAAAATTGCATCCCGCCTAAAAATGTCATCATCATTCTGTGTACATCTCTAAAATCAATATGTACAGGTGTGCAAGAAATCGATTCTAGAACACCTATCAAAAAAAACTTTGACCCTTTCGCAAATTTTTTGCATAAGGTATCCAAATGTCGCACTCTTTGGTGTGTGGGAACCTCCTTTCACTTGTTAACAAGAAAATCAATGAAAAATTGAACAACCTAATAGTAGTAACTAGACATGGTAGCAAATAGTGGTGGTTGGAGGGGGATACCTACCTCAACATTTGGTACTCCCCCTGTTTCAAAATAAATCCAAGGTTGTGGAAAATTAGTTGTTTCAAAATTAAGTTTGATGATTTAATGCTTGACAAAAAGGAAAGGTTGGGCACGTTTGATGGTGTCATGTAGGCATTGCAAAGTGATAGGTAGTTATGCTTGACACTAAAACTTGTCCATAGTAGTGATTGCTTGGACCATGCATTGCTACTAGGATAGGAAAATCTTGTTCAAATTTTTGTTATATGTGTTCTAGAAAGCTTTTTGTGTAGCATTGAATCAAAGAGTCAAATAATAACCTTTTGGAAGAGTTGTAGAAGATGGTTTGCATCCTTCTTCCAATGGCTTGATCGTTTGCAAGTCTCAATCAAACATAGTTCAATGCATTGGATTTGTTTGTAGAAAAGAAAAAATTGACAATTTTTGGAACCCATTTTCAACATGATCCTCGTGACTATAGATTTCAAAACTTTGATGCTTGTTAGGATGATTGGAAGCTACAATAATTGTGCATATAGGATATCAAAGGATATGATTTACATTTGTTTTATATCATATACATTGGCCATACAATTGTTGTAATTATGAAATTGTATCCATGCATACTATGTATCATATCCACATATTTGATATAAATCCAAATAATTAATTTTTTTAGGATGTATTTGGAAGGCAGGTTGGTTAATGTTTTTTGGGAGGGCGATAAGTCACTCAAAAGCAACACAATTTTTATGAGGGAATATTATATCATAGATTTTCCTATTTTCAATGGATAAAATTATTCAATTGCTATACAAATTAGGGACAATCTTGCTCTAGTATAGATGACTTTACATATGTGTAGATGAACACATACATTTTCATCCACATTCCACATGTTTCATCCAAGACAATGGATGTAAATAGCATTCCATTCTACATCACTTTGTGCACTGCCCAAAAAAGTAATAGGAAAAAAAAATCACTAGGCCTAGTGTTTTTAATGGGGGTATGTGTCTGCTCTTATTGAGTGGATAGTAGTCAACCAATATGATTGTGGCCTTCCAGACCTTTTTCAGTAAGCCCATAAAATGTGTCATCATAGCCAACTCTAACTTCAAATCCTCTTGTTCCCGCGAATTCTTGAAATTGGGAGAAGATGGAAGAAGAAATTCAATTCCATTTGTAACCGGAATGTATCAAACGTCTATTATTGATTTGAGACCCACCCACACCAATTGAATGTCCACATAACAATCCAGCCTGTCGCAGGCGGGATGGAATGCATTAAAATTCTGCATATTTTTCCTTTCATTTGTGTCCAAAATAGAAATTTAAAAAAGAAATCCAGAATATTTGTTTTTTTCCAATTACTATGAGTACAGTGATGAACTGAGTGCTTATGATGGACTCGCCCTTTGTGTTTAAGTTATACGTTACATTTCTATCTGAATGAGTGACTGCTCCAATTCGGTTGTAATAATGCAGGGGGCTCTGCGCCTCCGCTGGGCTCATTGATACCAGATAACTTAGTCCGTCTGGCCTTCAGTCTTCATTGTGGAATGCCCACCATTCCCCAAATTAGTTAGGCTTAATAACTTAAGTTAAGTTACTTCAGTGGTTCAGTTCAGTTGCTGCCGTGTACTCAGTCATGGGAACCAGATTATTTATGATTTGGGATTTATTATTTATGTGTTGGTATTAAAATCATAAAAAAAAAAAGGCACAGTAGAATTATTCTCTTTTGCGCCAACTGAACCGAGGTTTTTTTGGGGGTTTTCTTGACACAAATGAAACGAAATTTCATTGCAAAAGGAGAAATACAAGCAGCCCAGCCACAAGTGGCCTGGCCGGGGACGACACAACAATGAATGGAGTGTTTTGTTTGTTCTTTCTACTACACTGAATAGGGGTATTAAAGGGACCCATACTAATTAATAGACATTTCACACTATATAAATAAATATCTATCTTTATTGTAAATCAGTAGTTATTGAAGTGTCCAGGGGATGTACACCATGATTTAAACATCTACAATTTGTATTTTCACCTATGCAATGAAATTCGGTTTCATTTGTGTCAAACAAAACAAAAACAAAACATCTACAATTTTTTACAATCAGTCCCTTTAATTTTTTGGTCCCCTTAATACCCCCTATTCAGTGTAGTATAATTCTGTCAGTGGAATTTATGGGGCTGGATAAAGTGAACGCTCAGGAGAGGAGAGTTAAATATTAAGCGATACAATCTGTGTGTGTTAATTGGAAAAGGCCTGTTACATACATTGATAACTTACAGAATTTTCAACGGATTGCCAATACCTTTCCAGTACCAGTACCAGTATCAAATGAAATGGACATGAAGGTGAATGAATGTTGGTGGCGAAATGATGTCAATGGTGCACAGTGAGTGGGTCTTTTCAGAGTTTTTGATTTTGTTGGTTTTTGTTTTTGTTTTTGTTGTTGACACAAATGAAACAGAAGCCGTTCAAACTTAAGATGAGAGTTTTGTTTTGTTTTTGATTCATTTTGTTTTTTGGAAACAAATGAAGCAGAATTTCATTGCAAAGGGCCAAAATAGAATGCCTGCCAGCCACAAGTGGATAAGAGTTATCGTCCTCAGTATGGTGTAACTAGTAGTCCTTTGGGGGGGGGGGGCACCACAAGGTCAGATTGCACCATTTCGAAATAAATCTCAACTTTTCACCAAATAATAGTAGGGTTTTTTGCCAAAAAGATTCTGTGTCTGTTCTAAATGTGGATGAAGGTGCCAAAATGTTGGATGAAAAAGTGCAAGATCATTATTGAAAAGTGCTTTGCGGTCGAGAAGATGAATGAATGTAGAAGTACAGTGCTTCACCAAAAAATTCAGTGATGGCCATCCTTGATTGCACTTTCTCAAAAAGTGACAAGTTTTGTACGTTTTGTAAGTATTGTAAGTTGTGATGGCTGTCATGAATCTTTGGTCAGTTCCACTGAGGTCCACGTTGAGAGTGGACCTCTTCTATGAAATTGTCAAGGCAGGTATCATTTTCCCTCCGCCTAGAAGAGGAATCTGATGATACATACTTTGCAGAAGTCTGAGCATTTTGACAGAGAATCCTAATGGAAATTAGACAGTGGCGTTATTGTACACAATTCGTACACCCTGAGCACCACCTGGTAGAACATGGCTGGGGGCCAAATGCAAGAGCTTGAGCGTCACAGAGAGAACAGCATAAATGAGGAGCTTTTGTTTGTCGGATCTAGAAAATCCAGAATAATTTGAGAACTACTTGGTTACTGAAGTTTTCATGGTTGAGATTTGAAGCCAACTTTACTGATGAGTATGAATCTGCAATTTATAAGAGAATCCACCTTGCGGATTTTGAGATTATAGTATTTGATGAACTTAATATTTCACAAATCCTATTTTCTCAGCGTCAAAAAAATGTCTGCTCTAATGCACAGGGATTAACCCCTGTGCAATACAGAGAGAACAACATAAGCCCGGAGCTTTTTTCTCGTTGTTGGATTTAGAAAATCTGAGAAGTAATAATTTGAGAAGTAGAAGCTTATGACCCATTTCCAACCACTTAAGAATTGAGCATAGTTGCAGGATGGATTTGGTGAGGGAAAAAACTCCCCCATATAGTGAAATAGATTTCAAAAGGATTTGAAATTACCATGATTTTTTTGGGGAAGATTTTGTATTATATAGGTCATTCTATTTCCAACCATAGGTTGGTTACAAAATCAATGTAAGTAATAATTGTGTCTTCTCATGTACATGTTGTGATCCTTCTATGCTTTCAATGTACACTTCTTGGACATTTCTATTGCTCTTGTTGGTCTTGCACTACATGAGTTGTCACCAAAACCACAATTGATCGAAAATTGAGTACCCTTCATGGTAGAAAAGGAGGGGGGGGGGGGGGGCATGGGGTGCCTACCTTTGTCATGGTTTGAATTTGAAGCCAACTTATTGATGAGTGCAAATGTGCAATTTATAAGAGAATCCATTGTGCAAATTTTGAGATTATAATATTTGATGATGAACATGATATTCCACAAATAATGGTTTCTCGATGTTCTAAAAACGTCCACTGTAATGCACGAAGGTTAACCCATAAGGAACCAACATGCGTGTTTTGGCTACATAGCAATTTTGGGTAGGTACATGTGATTGGAGATTTCCATATTCTTGGCCCAAATTTTCAGAGAAGGTGGGGACAAGGAATACCTTTCACATGCACTAAATTTCATGACATTTGGAAATATGAACCAAAAGTTATGGCCTAATATGTTACTTTTTTTTGTAAATGGGCGATTCGGGCATATTAGAAAAAATCACTTTTTTCAAAAATAAAAATTTGAAATTGGTTTTCTAGAGTTAGATGTACATGGAAAGTTTCGAATCATTCCATTTTGATCAATGAGTCAAATATTATGAGGATTTTTTGTTTACGGGTAGTAAGTTGTGGTTTCATACTGTAAAATAAACTTTAAAGTCCTTTATCTTACTCAATTTTCAATATCTTTGGAAAAAATAAAATCGTAGGATGTAGATTGTTTATTACAACATTACAACCATTGGGATTGAAATTTTTCAATTCCATTATTGAATTCTTAACAATTGAATATTTTGAATCATTCTCTACTATTGTCTACTTATGAATTTTTTTCCTATATGTTGTACAACTCCAAATTATTTGAAATTTTTCAAGCATGTAGCCATATTTTCTAGTAAAAAGAATCCAAAGAAGCACTACCATTTGGGACATTTTTTCATAGAAAAGTAAGCTTGTGAAGTGTAGCTGCCTTATTTTTTGTAGGGCCAAGAAAATAATTTTAGTGAATTGAATGCATATATCTTGCAATCCACGTGGTGGAAATTTTTGAAATTTTTACCACATGCTCTCAAGTCAATAGACTACAAGATCCTACTTTCACATGTATCAAAAAAAATTATTTGTACTAAAAATGGCAGTTTGGGAGTAGTTTTGGTGAAAACATAGTCATGGAACTTTAGGAGTTAAATCAGGTAGTAGAATTGTGGTACTTTTGGGTGTTTCACATATTTAGACATATAAGGTTCACACAATTTTCATTAAAAATATGGAAAATCCTTGGATGTTCCACATATATTTTGGTGAACTTGTTTGTGAGAATAATCGAATAAGATATAGTATAGGTGGTCAAAGCATAAAAATATAGCCTCCCATTGTTGTGTCTAAGGAGGTACAATGACCAAACAAATTACGTTAGTGTTAGGGAGATTTGTATTGAAAATGCCATTACCAATATAACATAAGAATAAGGGAAGAAATTATAATGAAGAAACACAAAAAAGCCATAGGGTATGAGGTATTACATAGTTCTCAAAATTTGAAGCAAAATAAAATCACATCTTGAATGCTAATGAATCTCAAACTTCACTCAGTATTATTTTAAATCCCTCTTCTATAAGTATTTAGATTAATTATTAGTTTTTTTTTCAATATCACAAAATCAAACACATATCTTGGTATGTCATTATAAATTGTATTGGACTTCCATTACTAAATTTATGAAAATTCAACTTTTAAATATTTGAAATTCCTTAAACTTGTGTAAATGTGTTTTGAAGATTGTTGCTAGAATCAAAGGCATAGGATCTCCTTGGCAATCTTAAATAATCTATAGGTTGCCAAATGAGTTGTTGCTAGATTGAAATTGAAATGATTTTGATATGATTGTCAACTTAAGAAACATCTATGAATTAGTTAAATATTAATTCTAAAATCATGCTTTAATTTCGATCCATTGACAATCAACAATGGTGATATTGCTCTAAAATGTCAATACCTTTGCAAGGTGAATTATATTTAACGATAATTGATTATCTTGTATTTTCAACAAATATATCTCAAAAATTGTAATATTAAAATATTTTTATCTTAAAGAACACTTGTATGATGTGGATTTCATGGATTACTATAAAATGGGCTTTTTAAACAATGATGGTAAATACGTTTTTTAAAAACAAATCTTTTAATTGATTAGTGGTTTAGGGCAACAATATTTGAATACTCTACAACTATTGTGTGTTTGCCCTTAAGGATTTTAAAAACACAAAAATTAAAAAAATCACCATATCAAGAGAACCTCATATTAAATTTGTTCCAAAAAAATTTATTCAAAAATGATAAAATTTTTCTTGTGATTGGATTTCCAAGGAATGGAAAATTTATCTTTTTCAAAATTAAAAAAATATTGGTGATAGCATTGGTGAGTCGGAGGTAAAACAACCCATTGTGGTCAAATGACCTATAGTGGACACCTAGGGAATGACCCCATTATGATTATTTTCAGTATGTGAGATTTGGGCCACAATGCATGTCTTACATGACAATAATGGAGTGATTAGTGACTTCATAAGGAAACTCCAACTTTTTAATGTGAATTCATTGTAATCCTTAAATGTTGACATGGATGTTTTATGTCCAATGGATGACCTCACTGTTGACTGTAGAAAAAGAGAATGCGCTTATTGGTCCAATAATTGGAGCAATTTTGTTGACTACCCTAGTTATGGTGGTTGTGTCCTTAAGGGTTAAGAATTGACTTTTTAGGCCTTCCATGTTAGAGAATACTATGACTGCTTTACGTGAACAAGATGAGTATTATGGATTCAAAATTTGTTGATTCTAGGGTAGTCTACAAATTCTTTTGGGCCATGATGCACTAAACACTTCAAAAATTCATAGCAAATTCATACTTTGTTAAAAAATAAAAAATAATAATAATAAAAAAATAAAAAAATAAAAAATTATATATATATAAAATTTCGATTGCTCTCACTATTTCTCAAACTTGTCTTTTTGTGGGAAAAAAATTGAAAAATTCATCAACAATATGAGGCCAAACTCCTAATTTTGACTACAATGGGCAATTTTACCTTGCATGTATGGATGGAATCTAAAACTCACAATCTACAACTTTCATTTGTATATCAATTCCAAAATATTATTCCAAGTAGCACATTATACTAATTTTTTTTTTTATCAAATCTTCAATTCTAGAGAAGACTTTGTATGTTTATGGGTTAAAGAATAAAATACAAATGAAACTCATACAATATTGTGTTATTTAAATTTTAATGCATGAAGCTTCCAATGGCAACGAGTTATTGAATTTTTAGATTTTTTCAAAGTTTTTAAATAGAATATAAAGATAGCTTATCATACATCATTTTCTAACCACAATCAAGAACCGAAAATGAATATCTTAAAAATTATAATCAAGTTTGACCAAAGCTCGTACACTTTTTGGATGCATGGGACCTTTAAGGGTTGTTTGACTTTTTTTTACATTTAAAAAAAATCATTATATATATATATATATATATAATACATTGAATTTAAGTGTAAAATAATCAATGTCAATGGAATGAGGGCACATCTTCTCTTAAGCCACAAATAAAACAAGAAAAATCACTTATGGATGGTAGGATTCTAGCAATTGAATTGAACTAGGTTTTTCTACCTATCACTCCATTTTTTTAAATCACTAATCCTTTTTAAAATGATTCCATAAAATTCTATTCATGCCATGTAAAAAATGGAATTAAATTGAAATCCTACATGACTAGACAAAATTAGAATTCAAATTGTTTTTCTTTTGCAAGAGTGGTTTGCTATTTAGTTTTGATAGATAATTAACCCCTGAAACAAGATTAAAGTGAGCTTGAAGTTCAATAAATTAGAAATTTATCAGCAAAGTGATCACTAATTTTCTTGCCTTATTTCATGTCCCCTTTTCATGCAAAAATTCTATTGAAGTGAAATTGAAATTGAAATTCATGCGGTTGAATTGGAACTTTGACAAACTAATTAAAGTATCAATAATTGATAGTACTTCCCTTTCCAAACTTCAACTTAATTTTTTATAATGAAAAACATTAAAATGAATTTTATATTACTTTCTTTGGTAATATCTTTGTAAGAATCGTATAATTTAAAAAATGCTTAGAATAATTAATATGATAGTAATAAACATTATGGTATATTGTTGTGCTGCTTGAACTTGCACTAAGAGAAATTTGATAGAAAGAGTTCAAAAATGGTGTATTTTAAACTAGCTAGATGCTACCTTTAAAATGTCACAAAAATAACAATTTTCACAATTTTGGAGAAAATTTAGATGGAATAAAAAGTAGATAATTTGAGCTATATTTTCTTAGTCAAGCTTAAAGACATTTGAAATCAAGAACTAAAGATTTGACTTTTCAAAATGCCCCTCTAGTTTGGTATGTCTAAAGTGCCCCCCCTAGAGTCAATGCACTTTGGGTTTAGGGTTTGAAAGAATCATTGCACTTACTAGCTCCATGCATTAGAATCCAAATAATACAAAATTGTATGTTTTTCATTCATATTTTATTCTTTTAGATGTTTTCAAATTTAAGTTAAACATTGTGTCTCATTCTATCCTAAATTTATGGTAAAAATTTAAAATTATTATACTTTATTTCCACTTGTTACTTTAAAAAATCACATTAATTTGATTTTTCCATCAAAATTTATAACAAATCCCAAATCTATGGAAAGTCCATTTTTTCACTAGAAAAAATATCAAAATTTAGCGAAACCATTGTATAAAAAGATAAAGTCAATTTGATAGTGGAATTTGAATAAAGGCCTTGTTTTGGGTGTACAATATAAAATACTTTATGGAAAAGTCTTCACTCAAATCTCTTGAAAAACTTCCAATTAATTGGACTATTTTTCTATTTTTTACCACACAAATGACAACAATGAAATTTTTAACAAAACAAATTGAAAATTTTGAGAGTGATAGACAATGCATCATTTTATTTAATAAAAGTGTAAGATTGATATTTGAACACAAATTAATAAGCTAAATTTAGCTTAGATATGGTGTTTGACCATTTAGCAATGCATTTGGTCCTTTATGGATTAAGTATTAACATCCAAAAATATAATAATAGTGCCCCTATGGTCCAAAATGGGAATATAATTTTATTATTCTTTGGTTCCTAAAATATATCCTATTTTGATCAAGATGTATTTGTAAAACATTCACTAATTTGGCATTCTTTTACCAAAAATATTGTGAACCCAATACCTCAAATATATAAAATGACCAAAGGACAATAATAGTCTACTTTAGGTTTATTAGAATTTTTCAAGGGTGCAGATTAATCTAAGGGTTTAAATGATACTTTTTCATTATATTAGTGTGTGAGGGTTAAATTTAGCTTGATGATGGTGATTTAACTTATATGGACCCTTAATGCAATAATAAGTCAAGGGTCCGTAACCCAATTGCTATGTATACCCATTAGATTCTTCATTCACATCTCTTATATGAAATATAAAATGTTTCTTTAATTCATTTGCCTTTTTTTTCATTCATTGGTTTTTGCTAATCTCTAATGACATCCAAACATCTTCTCATTTAAACTAGTGATGGTGAGGTTCCATCCTTCTTTCTCTACTTTTTCTTCTACGTGCCATAAAATATTGATACCTACTCTTATAGACCTTTAATCCAATCACGTCTCTATCAACCATTGTCCAATATTTTAGGGCTTATATGTTGGGCAACTATAGATAGGAACACAATCAGGTTCATAGTCCATAATGGGTATACCAATGTTGGAAGCACATAATACCATCAATATAAAGCAATTGAGCGTAGATGGAGGCACCTATTGCCAGAAAAAATATTTTTGTAGTATTAGCAATTGAAAATCATGAATTTTCAACAAAAAAAAGTAGAATTTTTGGATATGGCATGTAATTTCTTTGAATTTCCAAAGTGGTAGTTCCCTAGACCATTGAAACCATCCAAGAATCCCAAGCTAGGCACCCTATGCAAATGAATGAGGCATCAAAAAAACAAAAAACACTTGACGTAAAAGCCACTGACTTCCAATCAATATAAGAGGTCTTCCACACTTGTGCACCATTCCATGTAACAATTCTAGTTCTTGCCATCGCAATAGAAGTACGAAGGATGTGATAGTCATACCATCAGGGGAGATAGATGTTGATATTTGTAAGGGGACTTACTCCTTGCAAGAATGATTAGAACAACTAGGGTTATCTAAAGAGGGTGCTACTTTAGACCAAGCGAAGAGAGTGAGATGTCTTTTGGATGTTGATTATTTGAAATCATTGAAGGTACGAAGAAGAAGCAAGAAGTGGCCAAAAATTCCACCCCCTGCAAGCTTGCGGTACCACTTCTACAAATAGGCCACTCATTGCCTACAATGGTGCCAAAGGCAATAGTTCCATCCCAACATTCTAAGCTTCATAAAGGGTGAGGTGTGGCCAGATCTAGATACACAATCATATGGTGTCAACAACAAACAAGATGCCGAGGCATCCTTGATTCAAGAAGGGAAAATGGGTATAGTCCTCTACACTCTCTGAAATTTGCTACAACCTCAAAAATGTAGGAGTATTAACCTAATTGATCTTATTTTCTTCAAATCGCTTTTGATGACGTTCCTCGGAGAAGGAGCATGCAACTCAATGGATTGTAGCAAGAGACTCTTCCTTCCACTACACATGTCTTGCCATTGCCTACCTCAAGCAATAACTGCAGTGTGGATTCCAATCCTACATCGACTCCGCACTAAAACAACGAAAATGAAGAAGTCAACAACGAAGAAGAAGCACAAATCGGTGATGCAATCGATGACTTCTTCAACTCCCAACAAGATGTACAAATCAAAAGTCGTACCTCAAGTTGTGATGAAGCCTATTTTGATGATGAAGAGGATGAGGATGCCACCGCACCGGATCTTAGTCTCAATGAATTGCCTTGGCCTCAAGAGGTCTTGCACACCTACGACATGTTGCATCCATTTGTTGCTTCAACCAGTCGAAGGCGACCTATGAGCAACGTCAATGCAAACTGCAACGACCTACAAGGGGGTTGTTGGGAAGTCGATTGCAACAACTTTTTAGCTGGTTGCAGATAGATGGTGAAGGGGGGGGGGGATTTGAAATTTGGGTACTCATGTACAACTTGTGAAAATAGATGAGGTGGAGGTGACAATGTTGGGGAGGGTAGTCATGCATGAGCTTTATTGGTAGCTAATGGCAAAGTCAATGAGGGGTTGGTTGGAGATGGTTCACTATGGGACATGGGCAGTGTGGGAAGGTGGGAATATAGGACTATACTCTAGTATTCTTGATGGTATACACCCTCAAGGTCATTGTCCCATAATAGGGAGAGTCCAGGAAAGGATGCAAAATATTTTTCCTCAATTAGATGAGAATCTTGGTGTGAGTGAGGGTTCCGATTCAGATCCTAATTTTGTGATGGAAGGTCATATGGGAGATGAAGACCTAAATAGTGTTGATGGGAAGGAAGAGAGTGGGGGCGAAGAGAGTGGAGACGATGGTGATCCTACAAATCCAACAAGTGTCAAACAACAATTTTGGGGTTCAATATGGTCTAAAACAAATTTCACTTATTTCCCATGTCCAAAGGAATTTGTAGGGGGTTCGGGTCCAAAAAATAATTTCCGATTTATGCCATCCTTTTTACAAATGTTTTCTTTGTTTTGGCCCTTTTCTGTATTGTGGAAGATTGTTGTAGGAACCAACCGCTATGCTACAACACCATACGAGCATGGAATAGCTTAGGGGAGAGTGGGGTGGTTTCCTCTTACCGTGATGGGGTTGAAAGCATATATGGCGGCATGCATGTTTATCGGGATGAAGAGACAACCAAACATGAAGAGTTATTGGGCAAAAAAAGGTTCCTTTTTCCATTGCCCTAGAGTTTCTCAAATTTTTACACGTATTAGGTTTCAAGCCATTACAAAGTGTCTTCATGTGATGGATCCATCAACATATGTGAGGGAAAGGGAATTACTAGGGTATGACAAGATGGGACAAGTGAGGTGGCTAGTGAATGATTATAGAGAGAATTTTAGAAAAAATTGGATCTTAGGAAAATATCTCACTATTGACGAAATGATGATTCTCTATAAAGGTAGCTATTGTCCTGCTGGGCAATACATGCCTAAGAAGCCCTAGAAATGGGGCATCAAGGTGTGGTGCCTAGCAAATTCCATTTCAAAGTATGTTTTCAATTTTGACATATATTGTGGTGTTAATCCTAATCTACTACCAAATGAAGGGCAAATAGGAGTGCAGGGGGAACCAAGATTAGCACACAATGTAGTAATCAAATTGGTAGTAGGTTTAGAGGGGCAAGGACATGTAGTAGTGATGGACAACTACTTCTCTAGTGTTGGACTATTTTACGATTTAGCAACAATGCAAATCTATGCCACGGGTACAATGAGGTCAAACCATGTAGGAATTCCTCGCAAATTGAAAACCTTGCAAAATTGAAGCAATTCTCTACAAGAGACTTTAGAATGGGCTATGCATGAGAGTAGGGGAATTAGTTGTGTCCTTTGGAAGGACAAACGTCCGGTGCTTCTAATATTTTCCCATGCATTGCCCATTTCCTTCCCATGTGTCCCCATTTCCATTGTGCCTCGTAGAAATTGAGCGGTTCAAGATGCCATTCCAACTTCCCCAATGCATTTGGAGTACACCACGCATGTGAGGGGTGTAGATGTAGTTGACCAATTGTGGGCATCATATTCAAGCCAAACATGATCACACAAGTGGTGGCATAGAGTCTTCTATTTTTTATTGGACACTTCAGTGGTGAATATGTATACCATGTACCTTGGTATTATTCAAGCACATCATTGGGGAAAAGTGCCAATGACTCACTTGCAGTTCAAGGTGAATTTTTGTGATGTGCTCATCCAAAATTGGCATGGAAGGAGGACAGATGTGGATGAAGGAGTTCATGAAGAAAGGCGACACTTGCCAACTTGGTCATGTATACAATGCCCTTGTTTTGTTTGTGGTGACCAACGTTGTGCATTCTATTGTCAAGTGCACAATAGAATATACCTTTGTCTAAATCGAGGGTGTTTTGAAGAATACCACTATGGGCCTCAAAATCACTCGAATCGTAAACGACCTTGGCAGATATGATTTCTCTACAATGATGTGGTACTCCACTTACTAGATTCTTCTTTTTATACTTGCATGCTATTACACAAGTATAACCCAAATGGAGATTGTCTTTTATTTACCCAAATGACTACATAATAAATTATATATATTTGTCATTCATTATTGCAACAAAGGTTTGATATTTGAGAATTACAATAATCATTCTACATGTGTAATTTGACAATTTAGGTATTCTCATGTGTGCCTTTAGTTTTTCTAGTTGATACCTTGTGTAGGGAGTTGACATTTTCAATCATTTGTGAAACTATTTATTTCATTATATATATGCTTCAAGATTTATTTGATTTTTCAATTTTTTTTCTTTTCTCGAAATAGTATTTATTGCTCTCAAGATCAACTAGTGTTTTGGGCACCATAAACCGTGGACATTCAAAAACTGTGACGAGCACTGACCAGCACAGACCAACACATTGCTGAACTGCTGAATTAAAAAACTGAAAATGGAAAAAATTGGAAAAAATTGATAAATTTTTTAAGAATGTTGCACAACAATAGTGCAATTGAACTACATTTCTGGAAAAAAAATTGGTTAACCCCTAAAGGTATTTGACTATGTTTTCACCCAAAACACTCTAAAACTATCATCTCTACTACAAGTACCAAATTTTAGAAAAAATACATTTTTGGACAAATATAACTGTAGGATCTTGTATTAAGCTAGTTTGGGAAGATGCGGAAAAAATTTCAGAAATTTCCACCATTTGGATTGCGAGATATTAGCATTTGAAGTGACAAAAAGCCATTTTTTGGCCCTGCGAAAATCCGGGCAGCTGTATTTCACAAGGTCAGATCATTATGAAAAAATGTCCAAAATGGTTGTAACTTTTTGGATTCATTCTCCAAGTCATGTTGGCTACATGCTTGAAAAAGTTTAGATCATTTGGAATTGTACAACATATAGGAAAAAAATAGTAAGTTGAAAAAAGTAGAGAATGATTCAAAATACTAAATTGTTAATAATTTATTTATGGAATTGAAAAATTTCCAATCCCAATTTTTCAATTGTTGTAATAAACAATCTACACTTCACCTTTTTATTTTTTTCCAAAATATTAAAAATTGAGTTAAATAAAGATCTTTAAAGTTTATTTTAGAGTAGAGATTCCATTACTACCCACAAACTACCCACAACTTAAACTCTTCATAACTTTCATCTCATAAATCAAAATGGAATGATTCAAATATTTCCATGTATATATAAATCAGGAAAATAAATTTCAAATTTTTATTTTTAAAAAAAGTGATTTTTAAAGAAGTTTTTTTGTTGCCTGGGTTGCCCGCCGAGCAATGAAAACAACATATCATACAATAACTTTTTAACCATGTATTCAAAACTTATGAAAATTGTTGGGTCTTAAAGCTACTCCTTGGGCACATGTTGTGTGAAAATTTCAAAGAAAAAAAATAAAAATTCCATTCGTAGTGAGCTACCCGAAATTGCTATGTTGCCAAAAAACACCGTTTGGTCCTTTAGGGGTTAATTTGTTTTTGGAATCAATAGTTCTTGAATGTCCCTCGACTAATTGCTTTGTCTTTTGATGCAATAGTGCATCTTCTAATGGAGCAATATGTCCTTGATGGAAAAAGGGAACATTATGCATGTACTAGTATAGTCTGCATGTGGTAGTCTTCAACTTCTAACCCGGCCTCCACCCAATATCCCATGTTGCACTGTAGTTCAACATGTTTCTTTTGAAGTATAGATCAATCCAACTCACCAAAACTATAGATTTTGGGTGATTTGAGTCTTTTTTTCTAGCTTGTAGGCCTAGTTGAACCCTAGAACTCCATAGATCACATTTTGAAGAGATTAATGTATGTGCAACCCATAAATTGTTGAAAAAAAGGCTTTGTCTGAGAATTTTATTCAAGCTAGTTCTCTATTGCAATTTTTTGGTACATGTTCTACAATTTGAAATGTCATGAGATTTTTTGAACATGTAACCAACTTTCTTACAAGAAGAAAGGAAGAAAAGTTCAAGCAAAAAAATAAAATTTTCTTGTGCAAAATCCTCCCCGAAATAGAGCTGCCCGGAATTTGAATGCCCCTAAAAAAACATCTTTTCCCACTTCTAACATTATAATCTTGCAATCTGTACCGTCAAAAACCTTCCATTTTTTTACTACAACATAATGAAGTAGTCTACTGCTAGAACTTAGAGTAAAATGCACCAAAATTTCATTCATCATTTTTTTTGGGCCCTTGCCATCATAACAACCCATTTTGAGTGTTTTTGGATGAAACATTGTCAAAGAACTTTAGGGGTTAATGAAAGCCTAGAGACACTTCAAGGAAACTCTATTGTGCATGAATGGGAACAAAGACAGCTTTTGGATGTTTCTACCTTAACTTATGTGCTTTACTCATTTTTTTTCATTTTTTTCATTTTTGTCCCTTTCCAACAATAGATAAAGTCTCCTGGCTCTTCCCTCTTGCTTTACTGATTGTACAGTACAGTTTATTCTCTTAAGCTTTGTCTGAACATCCCCAGATAAAGTCTAACCTTTTGGGTTTCCTTTTGCATAACATCCAGGTTTCCTGACATGGATGAGGACGCAACTGAAGCAAGCAGGACAGGAAGGAGGGCTCTGAAGAAGCCGTCCTAAGCTACTTTGCAGGCTAACTTACCAGCAAATAACTTACAGTAAGCTTATGTGAACTTCCCTTCTTCTGTGGGAAGGCTCCCATCAGCCAATCCCTCCCATTCACAACCACCCCAGTGAGCGAATAAGAAAAGACCAGACAGGGCAATGCAGATCGGTCCACTTCAGAGGCCATACAACTGCCCATGTCCAGAAAAAAGCCCCCCATTGCATCCGTATTGTTGTAGTATTGTTGCAATGGGGTAATAGTCCAATACTGAAATAATATTGTCAGCAATACTGCAAATAGTATGGCAACAATATATTTGCAGTAGGTATATTGAAAATGCACTATTGCAATACTATTTGCAATATTGCTAACAATATTATTGCAGTATTGGAATGTTACCCCATTGCGACAGTATTGATGCAATGGGAGTTACTTTCCTGATGAGTGACCTACCTATAGGGAGCCCCTTGGGATTGGCATCAGTGTTACATTTCTTATATTAAAAACATCATTGGTTTTGAAGTGTTATAGGGCTTACTGTGACTAAGTATAGAAATCCACTCAGTTGTACAATCTTGTAGTGTACATATTGTAGATGACATGAATTAAATTTGGAGTCATTTGGCCATATTGATTGCAAAATTCTAATGTTCTAGTGTTGAAAAAGGATGCTGAAATGTTGCTAGCAACACATTTGGAGGTGAAACTTGATTTCTAAATCTATTCAAATGAAAAAAAATTCAACTATAAAGTGTTTCAAAAGCAGCACACAATCACATTGGTGAAAGAAAATATCATTGAATGGACTCATTGCATTTGCAAAATGGCTTTGAAATTTCACAAAATAGCAAGAAAAGTTGCAAAAAACACACATCTAAGGCTACTAAAATGCTTCTCAAACACTCATAACTACTAAAAATAGAAAATTGGGTTGGTTTTATTTAACTTCAAAGTATTGGCAACACCAAAATTTGGTGCTTGGGGCATTTAGGGGTTAAAAAATGAAATGCTTTTGTCTAATAATATTTTTTCAGTTTGTAGACTATACACAATATTCAATATTGGAAAGCCCATCAGAAAGGAACTACAAAATTATCAACATAACAAGATGCTAAATCCAAATGTAAGAAAATATGCCTTTTGAGGATTTTTTTGAAATAAGTGTGTTTAGGAAGCACATTGCAAGGAGTTCTGTCAGGAGGAGAGGCTAAATTCACGCAAGGTAAGGAACTTGTCGCTGCCAGGAATTGAACCCACAACCATGCCATTTTTTTAGTGTATTTTGGAACTTACTAACTCCTTGCTCATAATATGAATTTTAACCATTAGAATGAATTTTTTTTTTAAAAAATGAGCCTAACTACTAAAACGAAGCTTAATAAGTCTTATTTTTACAAAAATTTGAAAATTTGAAAATTTTCCAAAATTGAATATGTTATCGCTATTTGATCTTTGGACCTATTACCATAGTTTGTTGCAATTCTAATTTTAGAATGGCATAAGAATTTGCATCACTAGAAACTTGGATTGCGTAGATTAGGGAAATGACCCACAAGAAGACCCACATGACAAACTTGACTACTAGTGGGTCTTTTGGTAAATCAAGTGTTGCATTGCAAATTTCAAGTTAAAGGAAGAATAAAGCATCACCTCTAACTTATAGTGGGCCCCCCAAATGTGTCACTAACTCTAAAATGCCTTCTTCAATCTGTGTCACATCTCCAAAATCAATCACGTACCTAAGGTAGACGAGCCTATTTTCGCTAGCTTCCTATAACCGCTGTCACAAAAATTTGTGAATGTGTTTGGAACAATACCGGGCCTTTGCTGTGGTAATGCTTGCATGTAAGTAAGATACCCCTAAGCACCCTAAATATTCATAAATCTACCCTCAAAACCCCCTTTCCCCAAATCTTTACCCTATGATTCCCTCAATACCCTAGAAATTGTCATACCTAACTTTGATCTACTATAAAATATGGACAGTAGCTTCAAACATCTTGAAACTTTTCTGCAATGTAGATAAACTACCCAAAAGATCACATACCAATTTTCAACTTAATCCAAGATATTTTCCAACTTTGGTAGACATTTTACTACTATTGACTTTCTAACCCTTCACTGCTTTCATACCCCGGTTGTGTTTTATGCATAACTCATAGATCTAGAGTCTCTTGAAGATAAAACTTTGACACAAAGGATTAGATAAGATAAAGAAAGTACCCTCCAAGTTTCATTGCCAAAACATATAATGCCAAAAAAATACAAGCTCCTCAATACGCCCCCTTTGGTTGCCTTGAAATCCAAACCTCTCCACTTCAAACCCTCATAACTTTTTGTCCATAATAGATCTAGATCTGAAATTTGGCCTCATTGAGTATCAACTCTTTGAAAACTCAGATCTAAAATTTTGAATCCATCCAACACTTTTACCAAATGCAAGACAAAAGTCCCTCAAATCAGTACTTTACTTCAAATAAATCTTCACAATAAACAACTCTTCATCCTCAAGTCCACCCCTCCACTTCTACCACTCAAAACAAGAAAACAAAGATAAAAGAGAGAGAGCAAGGGACCAACCCTTGCCTTAAGTACCCTCCACAAACCGTGCCGGCTAGCCACCAGCTAACCCTAACCCCACTACCCTAGTGTCAACTACTAACAAACTGGTTATCAACCAGCAATTAAACGGTTAACAACAACAACCTCCTTACACACAATACTAACAACTAACAATTTATAATACTAACAACACTAAAGATGCCCAACACTAACAACATTTTTGAAACTAATGAAGATGTCAACTTCAAATACTAGACGGCCCACATCACGACACCACCACTCTAGTTTTGGCCCCATCTCCACCATAAAACTCACCCATATCCATTAACTATTCTGACAATTTCAATGCATTAATTCCAACTTGGGTAACGTGTCAGCCTTTGATTGGTAGACACTATAGTGTTAATAGATAAATATCATGGCGGTTATAGGTTTAGGATAGGAGATTTATGACTCTAGTCTAGTGGCGGTTTTGTAATTTAGGGTAGAGTACTTTAAAAATTCATAGAAATTAAAATTTTTATCGTAAAATTACAATTCCACTTGGGTTTGATTCATGAAACATGTGCACACCTTTGAAAAACATGTGCCCCTCCTAGAGTTGGTCCTAATATACTCAGATTGCGAATCAAGGTGGTAATAGGTTGGTCTACCTTAATGTGTGGAAGAAACTATTTTTAATCAAACTTTGTTCATTCATAACTTTTGCATATAGTATCCAAATGACGTGTTCTTTGGTGCGTTGAAACCTCCTTTCAGTGACTTAGTCAACAAGAAAATGAATGAAAAGTTGGCAAGTCTAATAATAGTAACTAGGCACAGTAGCAAAAGTGGCGTTTTGGGGGGTAACTCACCTAAGATACCGGTAGAACTGAATAACCAGATTAGGTAATTCTGGGGAAATCAACCCAACATTGCTCCTCCGTGGAAAGCATCTTCAGTTGCTTGTTGTTCTGCAGCAGGACTGCCAATAAGTGATGCAAAGTTGCAAACTCTGTTTGAAGCAGATTTTAGCAGACTCCGCAGGTGCTTGCACGGAATACCACATTAATTCTCTGCTACCTGCATTACCTACAGTCCAGTACTACTGTAGTACTGTAACTTTACTGTTGGAATTGACCAATAATGAATTGAACTCTTAACCCTTGAAAGGCCCTTGGGGTCCCTCTATACGACCTGTATTTAGCTTTATAACTCTTCAATTGTGGTTTAATAGATGAGTTATGATACATTTTAATTTACTTACTATCATGGTCATTAGTTTATTTTTTACTGAAAAGTATTTGGTCAATGTTTTCATGATCAAATACCATCAAATACATGATATATTGTACGGCCACAAAAGGCTTTCAAGCCCTTCTAGAGTTAACCCCTAAAGTATGTCCCAAGATCTTTTTTTCCCTTAAAATTCCACTTAAAATTGTCATTTCTATTGCGAAGTGCAAAAAAAAAATTAGGAATTGTTATTTTTTGCATTCATAAATGTTGGATCTTGTACTAGACTAGTATAAGAATGTGGTGGAAGAAATTTCAGAAACTTTGATTGCAAGATATTTGCATTTGGAGTGAAGAAAAACATATTTTTTGCTCCTTGCCTAACTAGATTTTAAGGCTTTGAATCTCCTTATCTTGAAATTTTTGAACTACACATGTTGAATTAAAAATAATAATGTTGAAGAATGGAGTTCAAAGTTTAGGAAAAAATTTCAAAAGACATTTGAATTTCATCATATAAAAGATTTTAAAGTAGAAGTAGATTTGAGATTGAACAAAAAACTAAATTGTTAATAGCTCTAAGATGAAATTGAAACGTAATAATCCAATTGGTGAAATTGTTCTAGCAAGCAAACTTAAACCTTAAAAAATTGTGAAAATTATATCAAAAAATGAAACCAAAAAGATATTTAGATTGCCCCCAAAACATGATTGCCCATATCCTGCTTCAAGGAGATTTAGTAGTAGATTGATAAACTTCTTGAAGCACGATATAAAAATTTAGTATGGATTTTCTAGTGGATTGATAAACTTAAAAAGTGTGTACAATAAATGTAGGTTGAACTTGATGCAGAAGACAATTTTTAGGAGAGAAGGACCACCTAGGCTATGCGACCCTCCCCCCAAATTTAAAAAATCTTCAAGTGCTCAAATTAGTAAATTTACATTGAGAAGAGTGCTTTGTCAAGACACATCATGCATACTAAATTTAAAAATGTCATTGAAAAATACCAAGATAATTTTCAAATTTTTTATTTATATTTTTATAATTGAAAGAATTGTATTTTTGAAGTTCATAATATATTGAGATTCTTTAAAAAAATTCTATTCTACTTTGAATTTCAAAATTTTACATTAGATTTGAAGGGGTTTGAAAAAATCATATATATATATATATATATATATATATATATATATATTTAATTATTTTTATTATTATTTATTTATTTATTTATTTATTTATTTTTTAATATTTTTTTATACAAATTATAAGGACAGATTTCTCTTCAATTTTTAGTGAAAATCATAGATTATGTGTGGAAAAAATTAGTAGATATACTAGTGAATTCTTTTGTGCAAATATCAAAATTTCAATGCAAATTGTCTAGTAAAAATTGAGCATTCTATACACCTCAAGGACATGATGGAACTTTGTATATTGTAGTGTGCAAATACCCCACATAGAATGTAACATTATTATGGGTGATGTTTGTACAAGTTCAAGAAAGGTTAATCACAATTTGTGACAATTGCAAAGTGCATTGTGATATTAATTTGTGACAATTGTGATGGTGAAACATGATTGATTGTAGATACACGTATTTACAATCCATAGATATAAGGTAAACTACCCCATTCCATACCAAATGGGAGCAAATCTATTGTAGACTATACTATATTAATGGTGTACATTCAAGTTATGAAATGTACACCACCAACATAATTTAGCCCACAATAAACTTGCTCCCATTTGATTTGCAATGGGCTAGTTTACCTTACACAATGAGAAGTTACATACATAAATGACCAAATCCATTTTCTACACACTTGAGTTTACATCAAAAAAGTTGGGCCAGATTATTTTGGTGCCATTTTGATACCAAAGGCTGCATACATGTCATTTTATCCATACTAGGTTGGTATGGAGGTTGACACCAAATTAACTTAATTGCATTTCAATGCACCATCATGGCACCATGTTCACATGCCTTGAAGTTCCTGATGAGTAGTTGGCTTTAAAAATCATGATGTAAAGGTGTGTTGATTTTTAGGATTATTGTCTTAGGAGGCCATTGCATTATTTTCTAATGTTCAAAGAATTAGTGATTCTTCTTCTTCATCTTCCAAAATTAATTGTTTTTTTCACAAAGCAATTTTGGTTAATTATGCCTTATTTTCTGTACGGTTGAAATATATTCTAGAAAATTTGATTGGTTTTATTTGTAACTTCACAGACCAATTGCTTCTTCTTTTCATTCATTTATATTGTCTTACAAATACATTACAAAAGAATTGAGGTCTTCCTAAATTCTCTTTGATTTGCTTAATGAATGATGGCAAGCAATAGTGAACTTTGAGGCATATTTACAAAATGACTGTACTTTAATTTGAGAGGATGAGAGTACTCTAATCTAGCTTTAATATATGGATCATATTAATCTTTCCAAGACAAATTCAACACATAAAAAAATGTGTCTTACTTAGACTTCTAATGCAAAAATATAAGCATTCAAAATTTTGGTAATAGTTAGGTAGTAGACATCAAGTTGGCCAATCCTTGGCCAATATGGCAATACATTTTTCTTTTGTATAGAAATTTAGGCTTTAACACATTAATTAAAAGATATTTTGACCCTAACACATTCATAACTATATACTATTGAACCTTTGGTCTACAAATATGTATCCTTCATCTACATAAAATATATCCTAAATTTCCTTGAAGTACTTTCCAAATGAATCCAATTTGAACTTTTGATCTCATGTGATACTATATGAATTGCTTGACCACCAACAAATTAGCTAATATCACCTCCTTTACAAATTGAAAGTGCTTTAGATCCTAGAAGAGTAAAAAATGGTCATTCTAAGCATGAAATTAAGAATAACTTGAAATCATCCAAATCCATAAGTTCATGCAAAGTAGGCAAATTTATAGAAATCTTGCATTGCATCCAATGATATCAGAATCACTACAATTCATGCAATTGTGGATATCCAAATACCACAATATGTGCTAGAAATACTCTAATAATACACTAAAATATCCTAGTGCCAATCTATGCAAATATACTATTGAATGTGTATTAACAAAGTACTATATGTAGATGTAATTTAGATGTTTTATTTTTTTAAGATAATTAAATTGATGTTTAGCTATTAGAATTGATCTTTTGATCTTGTAATAAAATACCCAAGTCCATGCTAGAGGCAAGTATAAACATGCTCCCTTAACTATATACGGGTTGTGTTTCCTAACTCTAAAATTCAACATAAATTCAAGAGAAAATTGTATGGGTGCTTGCAATGTGATGTTGAAAAGGCTAAATTTGCCTCACAAGAAAAAAATTGTTTTATTCTTTGTATGTCATTGAATAAGAAGATGTCACTAAGTAATGTATAAACATTCTAATCCTAACTATGCCTCATGATTACTAGTCAAAACGGTATCTTGGAGCACCAAGCTATAGTGTAAGAGCTTGGTGCTATATGAGTATATAAACACCAAACTCTGACACTATAGCTTGGTTCTCTAGGACATTGCTTGCTCTAGTGAATGTACACAATTAGTTGCAAAGTGCACTATTCAATGTGCATCAAATTTAATGTACATGACAATACCAAATGCACTTTCACTTTCCATAGATGAAATCTACACATGCACTTTTAGTATAAAAAATAGAGCAATGTTTTGGAACCCTCTATGTACTTCACTACTTAACCTCTAATTGTCCAAGTGACTATATATGATTGATTCAAAATTTTGGCTCGTTTGTATGTGGGTAGTTGAATTCTTTTGACCATTTTAAATTTTTTTATGGGCAATATAGAAGGTTATCTATTGGAATCTTTTATTTCTAACTTAAAAAGGTAAATGCTTGATTTTTGAGAGGTCCTCAAAAGGCATATATATATATATATATATATATATATATATATATATATATATATATATTACAATTAGTGGAAGAGTAAAGCTTGCCAATTTTACTTAATTTCCCAGCTTTGAGCAAAGTTGGGTGGCCAATTTTAATTGATTTTGAGATCTAAAATATATTACTTATTGAAAATGGTCCCTATGGAAAGAGTAAAGTGTTTTCATGATTTTCACTATTGAAAATTTAAACATGCAAGTCTTGATTTGGAGTTATTTGCAATTTCTACTTATTGAGTGTAAAAACAAAATAATTGCTTTTAGTATGCTAGCACAATTTCTAGTTGTTTATGTCACCTCCAATCTCAAAAAATTCTTATATACCAATTTCTCAAAAATTGTGGAGAGGGACAACATACTAAAAATAGAATACATACATTTATCTTGATATAATCTCACACCTCCTATGCAATTTCACACTCAAAACTTGTATATAGTAATAAGAAAACTCTTTAAACACCTATATGGGTTGATTTTGAAAGAAAACAACAATTTGCTTTGTTGAGGATAACTATAAGCCCATGCTCTTTTATCATAAGAAAAATACACTTAGGAAGGTTTGAACAAATAGGGATTAAGGACCAAGGTGGGTAGACAAAATCTTCAAAATTGTGGAGATGTATTATAAAATGCAATTTGAAAGAACGATTTAACAATGACTTTCAAACAAAAGTTGTACACTATGATTCATAGATCATATCCACACATTTAGATCAACTACTTTACGAACAAATTCTGTTCAATAAAATTTTTTTAACAAAAATTTAAATTTCCTTCTAAAATTGCAAAGAGATCAGATGTTTGGAATTTTGACAAGAATTTTTTTCTTTGAGTTCAAAACACAACGATTTTGTAAGGTTTTTTTTACTTGTTTTTATACTTGAAGTCATTTTTGAAGGGTTGTTTTTTGAATTAAAAAAATTATTTTTGAACTACAAATGATTTGCAAAGAAAAATTTAAAAAATGAGTACTATATAAATGTAAAAGAATTAGTACAAGAATCTACAAATATTTAGGTGGATAAAAAATGAAGACTATATGTGCTTGCATGTGTATTGGGGACATATTTATTTGTTGTTTGAAATTTGAATACTTGATCCTTCAAGGATTAAAAACTTAGTTAACTTTAAAAAAAAATTGTCTTGGCCCTAAAGGTTTAATTGTTACCTATTTCTATTGCTCATCTAACCTTCCATATTTCATTATGGTTGCATCAGAAAAAGGGAATACAGAAAGGTGGAATTGGGGTGGTTCTTAATAGCGTGAAATTATATACTATACTTCCACCTTTAGTTAATCGTTGAATCCAACCAGAGATCATTAACCCTTGAAGGACACATCCCCTAAGACCAAGGTATAGGAGTGGTCTCTTATTGCAACCCTCTTTTGTTAACCATTCCTACAAGAAACTCTGTAATGGACAATAAGTAGTTCTGAAATGGATGCATGCTAGTCATTGAATAGACTAAGGTAACTCAGCCTATGACAAGTACAACCCTGGACATGCTTAATGCAGTCCCAAAAATTCTTGTGGTATACATGTGTCTTGTAAAATGTATTGTATAAGAAGAAATGGGATTGTATTAGGCTTGTCTAAAGTTGTGCATGTTACAAGCTGAGTTACCTTATTGATTATGTGAGAGTGTAATAAGATTTGTCAAATACTGGTTCATACTTTGCCAATGGATGGAATAAGAGCTAGGGTGGGTTTAATTTTGAAATGGATGTGCATTCAAAAGTTTTTTCCCCAACTTTGAATGCTAATATCTTCCAATTTGTGTGGCCAAACTTCATGAAATTTTTACTACATGATCTCATATGTGTGAAATACAAGATTCTATGGTTATATTTTTAGATTCTTAAAATTTTAAATTCTTAAATTTTTGAATTTTTTTCATGTGTGAATGCAGAAGAAATGGTAGTTTTGAGTGGTTTTTGACCAAAAAATTGATCTTAGACCATGAAGGTTTAAGTATAAAAATGGTCACATTTTGGATCCTTTTTAAAAAAAATTACTTTTTGCATGCCTCATTGCTTGTTTTTGGTAAAGCCATATCCTTTTTCAGACTACTTGTGAATGGATTTTGCAAGGCCTAAGATCGGGAATAGGTGCCTGTGGTAGAATTCTTTAGAAATTCATAAGTAATTCATAAATACTTAAAAAAATATGAAACTACTTGTATTAGATTCTACATCAATTTCTCTTCAAGTGAAAATAAGAAAAATACTTTCATGCATTTGAGAACCATCAAAAAGATTGACCATTCCTTAACCCCTGAGTGCCCCAATGCCCCAAATATGGCCTCCCCCAAATGAAAGGTTGTCATGTTTGACTATTATAATCTTTTGAATGGTACGGTGAAATCATTTGTCCTTTCCCCCACAACTTTGAACATGTCTCCACTACCAATCGGTATGGTCAATTTATGTGGATCTTGTTTTGGGTGACAATTTGATTAGAATGAGTTGAGAAGGGTTTGGATTTTGGTAAACATGCTATGGGCGCTTAGGGGTTAAAGGGTTGCTTCATGAGCACACTACCATAGTCACCAAAATTCTCCAATTATTACACCTTTTGTCCTCAGCGTCCTTCAAGGGTTCATATCCTTAGCTGGTTCCAAGTCACCAGAGATTTTTGTACGGTATGTGTTTCGAGATCATGACACAATACCCTTGAACCTAGAAGGGATGGTGGAAACTACGGCGGTGGTACAGTACTTCAGGTAGTATGACCTACCTGAGTGTGCTCACCCAGAGTCCCAGACTTTTGTCTTGCTGCTATGATTCCAAGGCCTTTGCAGATTCCAGTGGTTTTCTAAACTTAGGAAGCTAACTGAAAGTCTTTGATGAAGCCCACACCTAACTAGTAACTCCGAAACTCCACCGAATGGGTCAAATTGTCAGAACTTGGCCATGCTCTCATGGCAGGAGAGTGAAGAGACCACATTGTCAGTACATTTTTGTGGTGCTGATCTCTTGGCAGTATATTAACCGTCGCCTACCAGCCTCTTACCTCAGTTTCAGTTTGCTTGATTTGCCCTCGTCTGTCATCCTTGCAGTGAAGCATGCCTTATCTCCTCCATGAGCGAGATCAGAAGAGATGTTCATGTACAATTCAAGTCTACAGGATACGAATACGGCGTGCAGTGACCGCAGTCTGTGGTGACTGATCGAGTCACATGAACCAGATCCTTGACTGAATCAAGCATGTCCAGTCTTCTACAGTAGCTTGCAGCATGTCAAAAACCTTACAGCATTTGAGCTCAAATATTTGACGAAGCAGAGCATTCCGACCTTTGTCCTACGTACTGCTGAAGTTCCTGATCTTGTCTTTTCTCCGGACGGGTTGTTTCCAGCACAGTTCAAGCAAAACGTCAAGTTCGCTTCAGGTGAATGACAAACACCTTCGACACAAGCAGTCATTCAAGAGAGCAATGTCCTCGAAAATTGCTTTCATAGAGAAGGAGGTAATCTACTGGAATTCATTACCTAGACATCATGTGCGCTCGTCTACACTAGCCTACGTACATTTGCAAATTCTTCGACTTTGATTTTATTACGGGTACTGCGCCTATATAGTTAGCTGTCCTGAATTTCGTGTGAAAGGTTGTTACAGACTGCGCGCTGGCCAGTATGAGAAATGCGAGGACATTCGTGCGAATTACGATATGATTCCGCTACTGTATGTCTCTGCATTCTCTCTAACTTTGGCAGTCGATTCGTGTGACTTGCTCTATATCGAGGTTCACTTGGCACAGTATGTCCAGATGCAAATGCATGACGAGATGTACCTCCTGCAGTCCTGCCTGACTTTTGATGCAACGACTAAGAAATTATAAAATCGATGCCTGCATGTAATCACCCACTCAACCGAGTACTCGATAAGGCAAGTTTAAAGAGCCTATCACGCAGGGGTGTGCCATATGAGTGTGAAATGGAGAATTCTTCAAACCCGGAAATTCGGAAATCGGAGATCTGTCTATTTGTTTAAATCGTTTGAGACTAAAATATTCGGGATAGCCGTAATAAGTTTCCATCGATCAAATTGTTGGACTTGAAACATCAGTAAGGATTTGCAGGCTCTAAGTCCGGTAGAATGAAGATTCACGTATCAGAAAGTCCTCGCCAAGTGAGTTCTGCTTATTGACATGTTAACATTACTCAATTAAAATTAATCACATATTGAATATTTGAATATTAGTACTGGATCCAGGGTACGCAACTCTTGTGTTAATTTTATAATGCTATTATTTTCCTCCAAAAATATTCATTTCATATATATAATTGCATTTTTTGATTCCTTGTCAAAAGGGCTACAAGAATTTTTTACATTGAAACAAATTATATCCCTTGAGATTGGACTAGAATGCACTATGAGTGATTATAATAAGGGCTATATAAAATATGAGTTGTGTACCTTGGTACTTGATGGATATTCTAAGTAGGAGAACTAGAAAAGTGCTAAGTCTCAAGAAAATACATACCTTGATGTTTTAATTAAGGAAAAATAGTAAAAATAAGTAAATACACAAAATAAAAACTGACCATTTGCAACAACCCTATGGAGATGGTCATTCACCAAAAAATCCACCAAAATAATATTTTTTATGTTATAAAATGCAAGCAGAAAGAAGCTCACTTTGTAGACTTCTACACCACAAAAAATTAACTATTTTAAAAATTCCTTTCCTAGAAAGCTACAAGTCTATTAGAAGACCATCTCTTCCAAATTTCAGCTCAAAATCTGTTTTTTTGGGTTCTAAATAGTACTAAAAACCTCCAAATTGGCAATTGTGACATTGAATCAGGGTCTATTTTTGGAAATTATGAAAAAATTAGGGAAGTTATATGGTAGTCATGAGTACCTTCTCTATAAATCTTGAGTCATTTGGAGCAAAAACACAAAAATTATAGACAAAAAACTAATCAACATACACCGTGTGACACAAAGTAGGACATGTGTTTCTTGCAATCACCTGCTTGTAGATTTAAACTGTTGATTTAGTACTATGTAGTACTATAGACTACTACACAGTACTACAAAACCCACTAGGAGTTGAAAATAGCAAAAAAGGGATTTGTGGACCTTTTCATTTTTCATAATTCAAATAAATTCAAAAGAAATTTCATTAAAAAATTCATTTTTTTAGAGAAGATTGCGCTCACATTGCACCAAAAAATTCATGTAGGAATTTCTTTCCCTCTTTGTAGCCTTCACGCAAAGGAAGGTCACTTTGAACCCATGTGCGCTACTGACATGTTGCTATTTTCACAAAACCCTTCATTAGTCCTTGAAAAGGTAGTACACCTCCAATATATCCACTTTGTGCCTTCCAATTTGCATTTTTGGGTCAAAAATAGTACTAAAATCCCCTCAAATGGCCAAAATAAACATCCAATTGGGGGTAGGTTAAAAATAGTAAAATAATTTGAAAAAAATTTGAAAAAAATTATAGAGTTTTTGAAATTGTAGCATCTACCTTCCTTTTGAATTTCACGCCGAACGGACTAACAATGCTAAAGTTATGAGCACAAAACCATTTGTCCAAAGGCAAGAAGACAAGAAACAAGACAAGTGTTTCTTGCAATCACCCCACAAAACATGTATGCAGTTGCAAAATTCCAAAATATCATGAAGTAATTTTGAAGTATTTAACAATTTATAGAAAGTAATCACCAAATATACACGTATTGGATCTATACATTGTAATCATCAAATATACACGTGTTGGTACTAAACACTATGAAATGAGAGTTTGTGGAAGCATTAAAAATCATAAATTGTTGTAGTCCTGGTAGCAAATTATCTCATGTTTAAAGACTATGCAAGAGACATCATTGACATTGTTTTTCTAAGATAGCGTTATCCAATACCACCCCTTGACCCAATACCACCCAAATGTAAGGTCCTCATTGATTCTAAAGTGAGAATGTAAAACTATAAATACATGTCTTATTGTGAAGTTAATGTGAGTTAAAGCATGTACTATTATTATAAATTCTCGTCATAGAATCAATGAGGGCCCTACATTTGGGTCGTAATGGGTTTGTCTACCTTAGGTCTTGAAGATTGAAGAGAATGTCCATTGAAGGACTCCCACTTAAGGATTTGCCTAGAAGGTTTCTTTACACACCATTTTTCAAAGGTGAAGGTGTACAATAAGAAACCTTGGTCAAAACAAAATGAGTATGATCTTTAAAAGCACTAGACATGACATCCATTTTCTAAAAAACATTTGGAATAGTTAACAAAGGTTTATTACTTTTTAAACCCTCATTGCCTAAGATCTTTTTGGGTTCAAAAACATCATTGCTTTTGAAGGGTTATAGATTTAAATGTTACTAAGTTATAGAGATCTCAACTGTACAATTTTATAGTGTCCGTATTGTAGATGATGTGAATAAAATTTGGAGTAATTTTTTTGTGTTGAAAAAGGATATGGAAATTTTCCTAGTAACACATTTGGAGGTGAAATTTGATTTCTAAACCTAATTAAATGAAAAAATTTTAAACTATAAAGTGATTCAAACTAGCTTACAAACACATTGGTAAAAGAAAATATCATTCGATTGACTCATTGTGTTTACAAAATGGCTTTAAAATGTCAAAAAATAGCAAAAAATGTTGTGAAAAACACATCTACGACTAAGCCTCCTCTACTAAAATGCTTTTCAATCACTCATAACTTCTTGGATTGATATGAAATTTTAGCCACAAAAACTAGATTAGTATGCAAAAATTTTTTCAAAAAAATTATTAGAAACAAATACTATATTAAGAAACAAGACACCAAAATTCACTATAATCCAAAAATGTTCGGATTTGAACTTCGAATTGCTCCCAAACATTCTAAACAACTTGGATTGACATGAAAATTTTACCACAATAACTAGATTTCCAGGGGAACATAACAAAACCATTTTTTTAAATTTTTTATTGAAAACAAACATTTGATAAAGGAGATACAAGCCCTTGAAGTTGAAGCCATTAGATGCAGTTTGGTTAATTCAAATTGAACCTATGAACTTCGATTAACTTTCCAAAAATCATTATATCTTGGATTTATTTGAAAATTTTATCATAAAAAACTAGAAGAGAGAGTTCAAATTTTCTAACAAAGTTTATTGAATTTGGACATTTGATTCAAAAGGTACAACACTTTGAATTGGACTTGAAACTATATGAGGACACTTTTTGTCCCCTTGGTGATGAGGGGTGAAGATTAGAGCCATGGGATATTCAAAATTGAAAACCCTAATTTAAGCCAAGTGAACTCAATTTTGAGTTAGTAAAGAGTTATGGATTCTTTTCATTTTCCAATTGAGTTGACATTTTCAACAAAGAAGCAAGTTCAAGAGTAAGTATCTTGGAGAATAAATGAAGATCATTTCTCTAGTTGTAAAGTGTAGCACCTCAAAGTTAGAGTATGAGTTGCAATTGCACATTAGAGGAAGTGGGAGCAATACAATGGACAACCTTAGATAGTAGTGCAAGTAACTTCATCTCCATTCTGGCCTTCAATGATTAAAATCTATTCATCACTTACATCTCTTGGTATTGTTTTTGAACAAAGTTGAGAGAAAAAGAAAGTATATATATGGTCAAATTTATTAAAATGGCGGTATTCTAGAAAATTAGTGGTCTAGATCACTACTTTGGCATGGTTTGAAATCTAAACTTGTCCTAGATGTCTAAAATCTAGATATCTCATAGATAGTTTACACTCCGTGGTCTAAAATCTATACTATCTCTAGATTTCTAAAATCTATAAGTGTCCTAAATGTCAGAAATCTATAACTGTCTTAGATGTCCTTTTACAGTTCAAATTGCGCGGTCTAAAAAATGACATTTGAATACCGCCAATTTAATGAAATTGACCATATATGTAATATTGTTAAGAGAAGTTAATGTTTTGTCTTGGATAAAGTGACTTAAAATCAATAAATATTTACAACCAAAATTTGTATAGAACTGCAGAAGTGAAAATAAAATTACTAAGTTTTCTACTTTGTTAAAGGATGAAGCCATGGATCATCACACTCACATACACAACCTTCTTGAAAAACAAAGAAGCTAAAGGTACAATTTCTAGAAAAATTATTCTACTTTGATTGAAGTTGATTTCTATCCATTGAAGTTCTAAGGAATTCCAAATCAAGATTCAAAAAAACTTATCATAGTCATCTCAACCATTGCAACCATAACTTTGCTCCAAAAAAAAGTCTGTCATTCGAATTTGGCCAACCAAACAAGGGCTTGTGGAATCAAATATGGAGTGCAAAGATTGATTGAGGAATCGCCCCTTTTATGTACCACGTGAATTGATACTTAGGCAAGTTTACAAACTAGACAATAGACATAGTTTCTCAAAGCAATGGTTCTCATTCTCTTACATTGCTTTTTTTTCAATTCCATTTTAAAATAATCTGTTCTTAAGCTGGAAGTACAAATACAAAGATTGAAAATGATCAAAACAACATTAATTGGGACAAGTGATTCCCGAAGAAGTCCCACAATGAAGTGATGTGATCAATTGAAGATTGTGATGCTAGATCCCGAAAGAACTTCCTTGACATCACACCCAAGATGAAGTATCTTGGGTGATCAAATCAATGGAAGGCCATTGTGCTTTCATGTCTTGCATGAATTGGGTACTCAACATCAAGCCACTATTGGCCACATCTAGCATTTGCATCTTCCGTGAGTTTGTAAGATCCGGTAGAGCTTGCAACCTCATGCACCCATGAACGTCAAGATATCTAAATTCTGGACTCAAAGCCCCTGTGCAAATTAACTTTGTTAAGTTCATGCAACCGTGCATATCAAGCCAACAAATGTTTGGGAAGTTAACCAAGTCTGGGAACTCTTGGATGGGACACCGCTTGCAAATCAAAGTACGAACTTGTGAACAAGCGGTTAGCCCATGTAGATCTACGAATCCACCATCAGACACATCCAACACACAGAGAGCCTTCAGCCCTTGAAGGTCTGATCCGAGGTTCTCATGAAGCCATGGATGCCCAATCACCCGCAAAAATTTCAAGTTCCGCAACCCAAGGATGCCACGGACATCTCTCAACCACGCACCACGCTTGATCCTCAAATCCTCCAACTTCACAAGCTCTCCCAGATTTGGTAATGCATCCAACTTGTTACAATCTGTAATCTCCAACACCTTCAAAATGGTTAGGTTGATCAAACCAGACAAATCTTCAAAATCACACCTCCGGAATTTCAAATCATGCAACCTTGATAATCTTTGGAGATTAGGCAACACACGAACACCCTTGCAATTGTCGATAGTGACGGATTCCAATGACACTAATTTGGCTAGACTTGAAAATCCTTGGCCTTGCCACCCCAAAATGTGGAGCATTTCCAACTTTGTAAGCTTGTGTAAGTTAGGCCTATCATGTAACTCATCAACTCCGATATGGAGACTCCGAAGTGAAATCAAGTCACTCCATCCTGTAGAAGCTTGTGGAGGACAATATGGATCCAATGCCAAAGTTTGCAAATTCATGAGCTTGTGCATATTTGGCAACTCAATGAGATTCTTGCAATCTGACATCTTGAGGGATTGTAAGCACACCAATTCGTGCAAACCTGGCAATGATTCAATGCGCTCACAATATGATAGGTCCAATATCCTCAAGTTTAGGAGGTTGCACATGTCCGGCAACTCCACAAGATTCTCACACCAATCAGCAGTCAGTTCCAGCAAACTAACCAGATCACCCAAACCCGGTAAGGCTCGTAGTAACGAGCACCAACCTACATGCAACTTTTGTAGCCGTTTCAACTTCTCCAAGTTGGGCACTTCAATCAGCTTGGAACACCCACTAAGACAAAGTTCTTGCAATGCAACTAACTCACCCAAAATCCAACAACTCTACAATTCCTTGCACCCACTCAAATCCAAGAATTGCAAGTTGGTGTGCTTTGAGCTCAAGTCAGCAACGGACACCAATGAGCCATTCTCACGAAAACAAGTCACTTGTAGTAAAATGAGGTTGCTAAGATTTGGTAATCTGCCACATCGATATAGGTCTAACACTTGAAGGTTTGTCAAATGGACAATTTTGTCAATGCAAGGAGACTCTGATGGGATGTTCAACCATCTTAGAAAGCACAACTTCGACAATGAACCCAATCCGACCAAGGAGATCAAAGGCTGCAATCTCATTGGTTCGTACTCACTAAAATCCATTTCCAAGCTCTTGAGGTGCTTCAAGCTTCTCAGATCCAGCTCTTGTATACTTGCAAAACCTGTATTAAGCTTCAAAACTGTCACGTTGGGGAAACAAACAAAATTCAAATCCTCCACTTTCATAAAACCCTCATCAAAGAAAAACATTCGCCTCAAGTTAACCCAACGACCACCATTTGTCATGTTGGCTTCTTCAAGTGCATTGTACTCGCCAACTTTTGTTTCCAACCTTGCAAACTCATGCCACAAGTCGTGCATGCCAATTCTTCCAAACCCATCACCAAGATTCTCTAGAAGTGATTTCTTCTTGAGGTTCTCCAACTGCAAGAAAAGCAAACAAAATAAAATGTTAAAAGTAGTAGACCTCTCAAGGTCCTCATTTTGTTGCAAGAAACTAAAACAACCATAGTTGTTACATTGGCATAAGTCCACATAATAGATTGTCAACTAGGAACACGATGGGGTTTTAGACTCTCCTTTGGAAGTTCAATAGTGTGATGCATATCTCAATTTCACATCCATCTGAGATTTTAGAATTCTATAGAACTCTAAGGTGGACACCAATCGAGATTCCAAAATTTCACCACGAACTAGAGTCCTTGAAGACACCTTTCAATTCTATTAATATAGTAGGTTGATAGACAACTACGATCTCAAATCTACATACTTCCTAGATCTAAGACCCCTAAGGACCACTTTGATGTCTAAAAATTCATCTCAAGACTTGAAGGTCCTAACTCTCAGCCCATGGAACCAACACTAAAAGTTGACAACATGACAAATATAAAGTTCAAACCACAAAACTATCAAGAAGTCAAGAATTTGGAGGCCACATGAACCAATTTGTCCCACTCATTGTACTTCTCATCATGAAAACAAAGATTGACAACCATGATTTCAAAGAATACTCACCCGTTGTATCACAGTTTTCACTGACATTCCATGTACCATACCAAGCCATTCATAAATGTTGCACTTGAAGGTTCCATCCCAAAAATATTGACCATTGTCAGGTGCAAATAAAGCCGCATCCATGAATAAAAGTTGATCTTGGGAGTTTAATGCATCAAAGCTTCTTCTCAAGATGGAGAAAACAGGATGTTGAGGTTCTCCAAAAGGATTCAAAAAGTCAATTTCATGCATGAGTGACCTCCATTGTTCTGGAACATACCCAATAAACCCCAATTGCTCACCCAATGTTTGCAACGCCAATGGGTGGTAATGAGAACTTATGCCATCACCTTTCTTGAAATGACATCGCTCAATGCAAGATGAGATCAACTCATGGTCATCCTTGTTGCTCAAGTATATGGGAGGGTCACATGCAACATGATAAAGGAATAAGGACTTTGCCTCCTCCATCTCCAACTCAGGCATCTCCATGCATTCACTTACATCAATCCTCAAAGACATCAACTCGTTTAGCGAACAGGCCATCACAAACAAAACACTTCCAACACCATATTTTGCTCGAAGAAGAGTCAAAGCTTGCTTGGATGTTGCACTTGACACATTGTCAATTGCCAAGAACACTTTGACATTCATCATATCTCTCTTCAAGCGATAACAATACTGCACATCCAAACAAAACAACTAAAGTTGATGAAAACAAATTGCACTCATGCAAATCACAAGCCACACTAAAGGCTAGCTACTTGAGCTTAACCACAATTCATGCATTAGATCTATTTCAACTCAATTGCAATTCACACATTGAACATCAAAAGCATATTTATGCTTCATGAATATTACATACCTCATCGACACTCATAGCACCCAAATGTTCAAGATTCATGTTTGTCAACCTTTGGAGCACATCTTTCAACAATTCTTCTTCACTTTGACTTCCCAATTCTATGTGAGCAACTTTGCCTTGACACTCCTCAGACAAATCATTGCACATAGACTTGCAAATGGTGGTTTTTCCAATACCACCAACTCCATATAAGCCTACTACTTGCACCCCATATAAGGAAGATACTTTTGAATGTTGAATACTTTCATGTATCACCTAGTCG
The DNA here is from genome assembly GCA_963920665.1 of Straminergon stramineum. NCBI lineage: Eukaryota > Viridiplantae > Streptophyta > Bryopsida > Hypnales > Calliergonaceae > Straminergon > Straminergon stramineum. Next base: position 14,702,789 of record OY987267.1, on the reverse strand, counting down.
ATAATCAAGACAAGTGAAAATGGATCAAAACCAGTGAATTTGCAAAAGAAAATAACATCAATACTAACAAAGGACTACTTCAACTTATCAAAATGACGTCTCAATTGATTCAAGACAAAAGCATATCCATTCAACCCTCAACCAACTTAACTCAATGATATTGACACACACCTTGCATAAACGTGACCTCCCTTGAACATGAGAATCTTCAAACTGTGTCCCGGGGGGAACCAACTTACAAATTGCTTCAACTATCTTTGCTCGAAAGGTCACTTCCCCCAATTCAAAGTTGTACTTCAAGGCATTTGTTGGGCCAAACAATTGCAAGGCATTCTCCCAACCTTTCACATCAATCCTACTATCACTTTTGGCCCAAATATGCCACAATGATAACCAATGCTTATGGTTAGCAACATCACAACATTGAGAAAATGTAAGGCCAAGAAGTATCGGCATTATTGTGAAGCTTGGCTTCCTCTTTTTGACATTGGCCATGGCCACCAACTCCAACATGGGCCATTTGGAAGTGAAGAATTCCTCTGAGAGAACTACAACCCCAACTTCACATTGTTCAATAGCTTCAAAGATAAGCCTTGGAAACTCCTTTCCAATAGGCAAGGAGTCCCTACGCTTGTCAAAGAATGGATGGCGATCACACCTCTCCAAGTCCACAAACAATTGTTCCACAAACCCTTTTTGTGCACCACTGTGGCTCAAAAATATCTTATGCCTTGGTTGTAAAGTGTTATTCCTGTGCACTCAAATCAAATTCGCAACCAATCAACCGATAGTGGAAGAGAAACGAGGCATTATTTTGCAATTGAGGTATTTTATAATCAAGGTTAACCACATATTTGGCAACTATTACAATCACAAGATTTGCTCTTTAGGTGAGCAATGATGCAAGAAATCATGAATCACAGTTAAGACTAACCCATTGCCATTGCAATCGCTTGTAGACAGGCTTGTGCTCCCTTGTTCCATGTTTCAAGTCATCCCATGTCTGAAAAAACATCGCCATAGCGTTAGACTACGTAAGATTCTCTCGAAGTTGTCTTCTTCAAGTCTTCCATTGTACAAACTAGGAGGAGAATGAACATCCTGAAGACCCAATGCTCTCAAGTCATGGTGACTAATTCTCAGCTATGAAAGGACAAAATTGAACGAGATTGAGTAAAACCGATTTGAGGTTGACCACCCGGACAGGCACAAACAGATCCTTTAGAGATTGACACAGTCCTGAACCCTTTTCGTTCTTCTCTAGCTAGCGGACGCACAAGATTCAGACCAGGGTCAAACAGAAAAGATTCTTCTGAAGTTACAGGAAGAAACCAGAGTGAGGCACACGGATCCAATGTCACAACATGTCAGTGTCCCACGACTCCATTTAAGCTGAAGATTTTGGGCAGTTCTCACAACAAAAGCCGAGCGGTTCATGTTCAGAAAACGAGTGCAAAGAGCTTAAAAACAAAAGAATACAAAGACGGAAAGAGGGTGCGTTCACCAGGGTCAACGAGTATTGAGAAATTTTCCAAGCCTAAGATCGAGTGCCACAAAGTCAAAATCGCGACTCCGTCCAAGAAGACAACAACAGTGAAGGTGCCAATGCAACCCACAAATGCCACTTGTAAGAGGAAGCAGAAGCAAAAGAAATCCTACCGACTCCTTTTGGGCAAACAATCCAACAGCTCCAGCAGTGGAGCTTCATTGCCACTCGACATCAACGTTAGCCGACTCTTTCGAATGCACGAGGAGCGAGCGTCGATCGACTGCAGGAGCAGGTGGCCAGTCACACTAGATATGGCAAAAACCCTGGGCCAGGATCATCGACTAAGTCTCAATATGATAGGATGCGTCCCTGTCGTCATTGGGCATACGAATCAAAAAACAAAGGTAGAAAAACTTCCAGTTCTTCCATTACAAAGGATAAATGTAAACATCTGCCCTGGTTCGGGAGTGATGATTTTGGTGATTTGTAACCTCTCCTAGATAAATTGCAGACCCTGATCCCAAACATGAATTTTAATTTTCAAAGTAAGTTTGAACATCCACGATAAAGAAATAACTTCTTTGTTCCCCTCGATGGTGAAAAAAGTTGTCATCTATCTATTTCATTCAGTGGGAATAGTACTAGTCTCGATATGGTAGGATGACCCAAAATGGAGCCAACACACTGGCCGCCTATAGTTCCTTGGGTCTATATGCAACGCTGGATGGTAGAAAGCTTTTCGGGCAAGAAAAAAATCTATACGCCCTAAAGTCCGAAGGTCATTTTCTGTCAGAAAACACTCAAAACTGCCATTTTTGATGTGTTTGCCCTAGAAAACAGAAAAAGTATTTTTTTTTCTAAAATCTATTTATAGGATCTTGTACTTGACTTAACTTAGAGCATGCCATAAAAATTTTCATGAAGTTTGACTGTATAGAACAAAAGATATTAGCATTCACAGTTTCAAAAAAAGTTTTTTTGAATGTTATCTTGCAATATTAGATGACTTTGACCACCATGTTAGGAATTTTTTTGTAATACAAATTTTGAATTAAAAAAATTTTATGTTGAAGAATTGAGTTGAAAGTCTAAGAAAAAAATTTCCCAAAAACACACTTGATTTTCATTCTTTAATAAATTGTTAAGTAGAAGTAGGTCTAAGATTGAACAAAAAACTAAATTGTTGATGGCTCTAAGATGGAATTGAAACACATAATTTCAACAATGGGATTGTTCTAGTAAGCATACTTAACCTTGCTATAAAATTTCTTTTGAAAAATTGTGAAAAACACATTAAAAAATGAATCCTATAAGTTATTCTTTGAAGATGCTTAGATTGCCTAAAAAATAACAACTTTCTCATCACTAGTCCAAATATAATGAAGCAAAGTTTCACATGTAGAAAAAAAATATAATATATTAAAAAAAAAGCTTAAGAAAATTATTTTGACTTTTTGTGTTGCCCATTGATCTTTGTTTTGGGCTTATTGTTCTATAACTTTTGCTCCTATTGTAAGCACTATTTGAAATAAAAGTAATATTTCCAAGGAGATAATGTGTTTTTATAGCTTCACAAAAAGTTTCAAAATTTTTTTGTGAACCTGTGTGAGCCTACCCCAAGTCGTATTATGGCTCCATAGGCCCAACGGGACTTTAGGGGTTAATGTAAACAACAATTCCTACCTCCTTATTTGATATATGATTTTCAACCACTCAAATGAACTTTTCTGAATTTGCACCCACACCTACTGAAATTATGCTTATAATGTCTGGTTTCTTTACCAATTCGAAAGTTTTGAATGATTCCCAAAATTTCAACATCTTCTTGTGATTTGAACTATGCACCTATATGATGCTGTCTCACACATGGTGATTTGAGGATATCCCCTTACGACAAAGGGAAACAAGGCTCACTTCCATTACCGTATGTTTAACTCTATAAATATCTGCAAGTTGATCTCACAATGAAAGTTAGAAGATTCGTAGAACGCTTGCGTACCGGAAACTTATGATATCAAACAGCTGATGGATGCAGCAAAAGCCATGGGCTAAAGCTGTGAATATTGCGCATAAGCGATTAATCATGAGGGATCATCCTAACCATGTTTAAGGAAAAACGGAAATTGCCCGTTTATTTCCATTTCCCCATATCTAGTTTCGTAATAATTTGCACATTTTTTAGCGTTTCTCAATCATTGTACTGTGAGTGCAATTACAGCTGAAGAACAGAGTTTTGAAAGCAGACTTGAGAAAAAGCAGTCTACGCAATCAAAACCACAATTTAAGAATGAAAAAAGCCCAAGATTTCGAGTTCCCGTACCCTGATCCAGACAAACTCGAACGTTGCACGTGCAAAACAATTACGAGTACTATTCTGGTTTCACAAAGGTTTCACAAAACGAGATGTCAAGGCTCTTCCATCAGTTATGGCCAGACCCTAGAATCATCTGCCAAATAGGGCATAAGCAGCCAGTTCCAACCGAACAAGACAACATAACCAATCCCTAAAGGACTAAGGATTCGTGCTTTTAGAATGGCCGATTCCATGGATCGCATAGTGGAAATAATAGAATTTGAATACAGATAAATTTCATATCACCGAAGTCAGTGAAGAACATTGAATTCGTTGATAAAAAAACTGAATAAGATTAAACAGAAGAAAGCTCCCTATGACATACTCAAGACTGCAAAACAAACCGTAAAACCCACATTATCTTTGCGTCCATTAGGGAGTCAAGAACATACCTGAACCTTGCAAATCTCACTCCCACAGTCCAGACCTTTTTCCAACTCTACGCTATCGACAATTTCACCACGTCCTCCAACTTCTTCACAGGCGCCACAGAGGACAACAACCACAACGATTACCACCACATCGCAAACCACTCTTGCGTCATCGCCAATTTCCACGGGACCCCTGTCCCTGTCCCTTTTTCAGCTGCAAAAAAATCCACCGACACCATTTCTCTTCACCTTCAGCAAACCTTCCAACAGCATACTTCCAAATGCCCCTTAAACCACCAATACCGACAACCGCTGAACCCCCTCAAATAACAGAACCACCACATCAGAACGCATACCTCCTCGTCCCATCAGAGCCTCGGGAACCCACAGAGATCAAAATCCTCACGAACTCGCCACAAATTCCTCAATAATCGTCAGGGATCGAAATTATCAGCGAATCAAACCGACTTTGAACTAGAAGAGGTGAGAACTTTTGGGGGAAAGGGTACGCCGCATAGAAAAGAAGGGCAGGCAGGCTTACAAGGTGGAGGAACAGAGAAAGAAAAACAAAGAGACATCTGAGTTCTCAGTTGACCTTCGGGAACCCCACGAGGCCGACACTGACTCACGTTTCGTTAATTCGGGTTCGTGACTACTGTAGATTTTGGGTTGTAGGACTACCGTATTTGTCTTCGTCGTATGTATGGAAATTTGGTGCCTCACTTAACCCTTGAACGACGCGGCGGACGATGATTGTCCGATGAATGACAAGGAATTCTCCTGTGTAAGACAGAATTGCAACTATTCATCCTCGGAATTAGGGGTGGAAAGGGAAGATCTCCTACAGTAGTTTGACTCTCAATGAGTATTTCTGGTTTTTCTAAAGTGGATGATGTCACACGGTTCCAAAATGGCTGATTTCCACGGTCACCAGCCCGACGTTCAAGGGTTAACCCTTCCGGGTCTGGGAAGCCCAATTTGGCGCCCGTAAAACCCCGCCAGAAAATTTAGCAGACATTTTGCGGACGGATTATATTTCGTAGTTAGAGTTCACTCTTTGTTCATTCGTTGTTATTATTGGAAAAAAATGCTATTTTTTTTAATCTAATAAAACAAAACTAATACCTTAATTAGGCCAGTCAAAATAGCTTCTGTTTACCAAAGTGCCTCTCTAATTGCTCAAGTGCATTACGCAGGTTTCCACGCGTAATCGTGGATTATGGATTATAGATTCTTCATCCAGAATGTGTTCTCTTCGTTCTATGAAATCTTATCGACTATTTCATATCGAAAATTCCTTTTTCAGTACCTTATTGTAAGCCTCTGCCGATATCACGGTGAGATCGAAATCTTCGGTGGACCCAATTAGAGTTAGTAGTTTCCGAATAGCAACAATTGACATTCTTCGGGTGTCGCGGCCTTCATGCTGCAAGATCGTGTCTGAAACATGGCTTCGAGAACGCACTCAGGGAATATCTAAACCTTTATTATGTGGACCTCTCCTATGGACCTTGAGCACTAAAGCATCTTGATGCTCTAGAATCGTTGATAAAAATTCATTTCACAGTAAACATAATCAGATTCTTTTATTTCGAATTGCATACTCAATACTCCGTCCAGCCATTCATCTCCAGCACTGAGCACCTCACCTAGCAACATGCTGGAGGATATCGCTTCATCATTCATTGAATAAGACAAGGACGTATGGTGCAAACAGTTTATGTCATACTAAGAACGAGCAATGAGGAAATATACAGTAATCCAGATTCTAAAGAATTTGAAAGGGTTAGAGTCTACTTACTATTAGCATCCCGGGGGGACTGAAACGATCTGACGACTTTGAATAGCGCTTCATTTGGGGGAGAGGTCTTTAGATTAGCTCCTGCAAAACTCAGAAACAGCAACTGTATTCAGCCATAGGGCTTTGACATTTTCACTTTTTATTTATTGAAAGCCGGAATAGGCGAAGGACAAACAGCTTCAATCAGCATATTCACACAAGTCAATTCCGATTTGCATCAATGCACATCAAACAGCGGACAGAAATCCTGTAGGTAAGCATGAAATTTCCTCACCACGGAAGCTGCGACACGCTTTCTGGAACCTTAAGAAAACAATTTTTTAACAATTTTATCGCAAGTCAGGCTTGCATCCATTAGGAATTCAAGAACGTACCTGAACCTTGCAAATCTCACGCTTACGTCCAGACCTCGTTCCAAATCTCCTCTACCGACAATTTCATCACGTTCTCTGACTTCGACGCTTCTTCACAGGCGCCACAGAGAACAGCAACCTCAACGATGACCACCGAAACTCAAATCTACTCAGCACTCAAAATAATCAAACTACTCTGGCGTCATCGCCACTTTCCACGCCATCCCTGTCCCTGTTCGCCCTCTCCATATTTCAGCTGCACAAAACCCCACTAACACCATATCTCATCACATTAAGCAAATCTTCCAGCACCGTACCTCCAAATGACCAGCAAACCACCAATACCGACAACTGCTAACCCCCCTCAAAAACCAGAACCTCTTCAGAACACAAACCTCCTCGTCACATCGGAGTCTCTGGAACCCACAGAGATCAAATTCCTCACACATCCGTCACAAGTTCCTCACAAATTCGTACCAAAACGTCAGGGATCGAATTCAACAGCGAAACTAACCGACTTAGAAGAGCTGAGAACTTTGAGGGGAAACGGGTAGGCAGACTTACTAGGTGGTTTAACAGAGAAAGAGAAACAAAGAGAGATCGGGAGGCTTGAGATGGAGCTTACCACAGTGGAGGAGGAGCCGAGTAGGAGCGACAGAAGGTTGAGAATGAGCAAGAATTGATGAAAGCGACGACGTTTAAAGAAGCTTGCTCGCTTTTCGAGGTGGCCTTCGTGGAACCCTGCGTTGCCGGTACTGCCTCACGGTTCGTTACTTTGGGCTTCGGGCTCGTGACTACTATGGATGTTGTGTCGTATGAATACCGTATTTATATTTATCGTATATTTAATGATATTTGGTACCCCTAACAGATCTGGGAAGCCCAATCTTTGGACGCTAAATGGTGTTTTCCAAAACACCAGTCAATTCAGATAGAAGCTATGTTTGCACCATCGTTCCCAGAAACTAAGACCACGATTTTGCAGCATATGCTATTCCCATGAGAAAAGGGAGCTATTTCCTCAACTTGCAATTCTATTGGTAGAAGGCAACAACAATTTTTGGAAAAAAAGAGTGGAATTTTGGATAACTCTGATTTTTTTAAGTAGATAGCTAGTTGTGACACCTAAAGAATTTTTTTGTGTCAAGCTTGCTACCTCTAAACTTTTGTTGTGAATGAAATTGCTAAAGATAAATCATTTAATTTCAAGCATTGGCGATATGTTCACAAGAATGATGTTGCAGTGTTTACTTTGTATTCATGGACATGGATAATTTCTTGAAAAATGCACAATTTGTTTGCAAGTTGGCTTCTACATTTCTACAACAAACACTAACATTAACCATGGAATTGAATCCTTCTTGGAAATAGCAAGACTGCCTAAATTTTGCAATGTCAATGATCTACACACAATACAAACTAGACACATTAGAAGGGTTAGATTCACAAATAAGAACACTCCATGATGCTGATTTGCCAAGTCTCTAAGGCCACAGCTTCAAGTCTCCAAGGCCACAACTTCAAGTCTCCATCATGTAGGAATAGTACCACCAACTCACTAGTAATGTCCCACCTCCAACTAAGCAGAATGCAACACATAGCTTCCATGTTGCACCCCTTAGTGACATTTACCACCTTAAATTCACTTTCTAGTGTTTTTCAAGTACTTCACCCTTTAGTGACACCAAAGGTCACACTCTCCTAACACTGTACATGCCACGTACCCACAATGTTGGATTCCAACTCAAGTCACAGGGTTCCTCATTCCTCTGTGACTCCCAACACTTCCATTCCAACCCTTATTCCCACAAGACACCGGGCATGTCATTTGATGACATGGGGCGGAACTTCCATTGATGTCCAAGCACTTGATGGGGGCACTACTTCTCACCAGTGCTAATTGCCCTTGAATGGGATCCAACTCCCTCCACTAGATTCGACCCAACTCCCCTACTAGATTCGACCCAACTCCCCTACTAGATCCAACCCAACTCATTTTGGGACTCACTAATCAGGACTCACCAAACGGGACATACACCATGGTCTAGTGTGGAGTGGGACACTACTCAACCGGTATCAAGGAGTGTACAAGCACTCCACAGTAACACACAAATGGTGGTGAGGCTCCAACACTAACCTCACATGGCATTACTTAGGCTCCCATGGCACTATCTAGGAGGGAGGAGGGAGACCACCCCTCCTCATAATACTCTCTTCGAGATTTGGCAGCCCTCCCGTACTAGATGTCACCGGGAACCCCCAAGATGCTCTCCATCTTGGAAGACCACCCAATTCCAAGTGGTATCCTCCAAACTGGACCTCCAAAGACTCCTGATCTTTTCATGCGGATAACTTTTAGCTCTAAGTTCTAAATTCCAAGTGTGAGCCCATTTTCGTGGTCTACATTTTTTGTAGATCACTATGGACTATTCACTTTCCCCAATACAACAAGTATTGAAGAAGTTATGACCCTCCAAAGGTACGAGTCCTCTAGAAGGTGTAGTTCTCCGAGACTCCACCTTCTTTGGATGCCTATAACTTTTACTTTACAACTCATCTCCTCATAAGCCTTATCATTCTAGAAATCTTGTCTCCTTAGATTTCCAATGATATGCGGCATGCCCTATTTGGCTCAAAGGAATCCTTCCACACCTTGTTTCCCATGTCCCTATGCCTTGAGATGCGGCCAGGACACTGCCAACTTTGAAGAGTCATAACTTATGACTTTCAACTCAGATTATCACGTTCTTTGAACCCATGGATGTGTCTTCTCACAAGTTTTCCAAGAATGTGTAACACCCCCCCTAATTTGTCCGGATTAGAGTGCTACAATGCTCTGATTGATCAGGACTCCTAATCCCCCTCACCCCTTTTCTTGTAAGGCTTGGGGAGTCACCTCCAACGTCTCCCTTACTCACCAAGGTGACACGGGCACGCCTCGTGATGAGGATCGTGACATTCCCAATTAAGGATAACTTGAATAGTATCTTTTGAATTCACAAGTTTTATTAGATATGTTTAAGGATACTAATCCATTAGGATTGCTACTATTGAAAGTTAAATATCCCCTTGCTGGCCAACCTTCACGGCACTTTTCTAGGAATCAATTGCTTCCTTGTATGGAAAATTCTCTATAGAAAAGTATTTTTTGCCAAACATAAAAATAAGGGGCAAGTGTTTCTCCAATCTATTCCTATGGGCAAGACTTTAGGAACTTCAAAGTGGAAAAACACCTCTCATCTTCAATACTCCCTAATACAAAAATGAAGCCAATTTCAACTAGTTTGAAGTATTCCAATATAAGCTTACTCAAGTGCTAACTCTATGACAACCTATGCTACAATTTGATTACGAGATTGACATCCAAGGGCACTGCACAAGTTGCATCACAACTGGCCTTCATTGTGATCTTGAAAAGGCCTTGTTGGTTGTCAAGTTGAGCGGCTAAAAGCATTCCGGAGTGGTGTATGGCGTCCCTATATTGAACACTTTTGTTTGACAATAAAAAAAATTTAGAACTGTCGAGTGCTACAAGAAACTCTCCTCCGCCCCTTCTTGTTTCCAATACTATGAATAAATGATCCCGAAGGCATCAAGGAGGTGTTGTTGCAAAAACCTCCTATCTAATTCATCACAAAGAGATTGAGCCACCTCTACACAAATACATAAGAGCCATGAAAAATCCAACCATACACATGTCCCTAAACAGATTTGAACTTGAAATTTGAACTCAATCAAAACAAACTTGCATTCCAACATCTACCTAACTCAAAAAATGGGAACTTGAAAGCAAAATAAACATACAATCCCAAATCTACCTAGGAAAAATGGGAACTTCAAAGCAAAACAAACTTGACTTCTAGAATCTACCATAAGAATTTGAAGTGAACAACAATTTCTGTTGTAAAATACAGAGAAACAAACATGTATTGACATCCTAAGGCTAGAACTTGTTCAAATGAGGCTTAGATAGCCCAAGAAAAAGGGCACCAAGAAATTCAAAGGAACTAGTTATAAGCTTACACTAGCAATATTGAAAACACCAACCCAAGCCATACAAACATTCAACTCATAAAGTGAAAGTGAAACTTTGATTTAAAGAATTGAGAACCTGCAATTGTAGACAGAAGTCCATTTCAAGAACCTAAACCTCAGATGTCGAACCTATGGAAGAGAATTTGATCACTTCAATTTCATTGCTAATCTGAACTCCATGGTGACCTCAAGAAAAAATCAATTTCCACCAAAGTATATGAAAACACAATAAGAAAAGTAAAAGAAAAATATACTAAATAAAAAGCTTCAAGAATGAAGGAAAGAGTGACAGTAGAGAAAGAACATGGCCTAACAATTGAAATTTAAAAAGCAAAGAGGTTTCAGTAAAAAAAATAGGGAAAATAAAGAAAAAAAAGTAAATACTAAACAAAGATGATAGAGCCCTTATCTGCAAATTAGAGTTCAATATCCCCTGTGCTCGGATCAATTCCTCCTAAGTTACAAAAAGGTGCCCCCCGTTTTGCTTGTTGTGACACTGAGCAAAAATGTAAGTATGGTCGAATTGAAGAGTAGATGGGAGACTCCGTCATTTCTAAGAAATTGCCTCCACTTGAGGGGAATTTTGTCACACTTCAAATTAACTAGGTCACTATAGCATTTGAAGTTTACTGTGGTTAAAATTGTAGAGGAATCAATGAACATTCTAGCTAAGTTGTCTTAATAGACCTTTATGGCTTGCATAAAGTCACAAACAAGGACATCACGGGCTTGATAAAGTTTAATCAAACAATGCACGGCACTGAGCATTGGAATAAAGCATGTCAAATACAAAAGGACCTCAACATCAACAAGGATATCAAACATAGTAGTAGCTGCTGAATTCGCCTTCTGCCGCGGCCCTAAAGACATGTTGACACCCATCTTGACAAGTAGCATCTTGTACTCCCCCATGATACGTTGAGTAGGACTTCTCATCAAAATCCAACAAGTCTTTATGTTTTGTAGCATCTTCTACCCGTTAGTTTCCATGAGATCAGCTAGTTTTTGCAATTTACTGTAACACTTGTTGTTGTGACAAAAATAAGAGTAAACGGACTGGAAAAGACCCTCTAAGTAATTGACCATCGGGTAATTCAAAAGCATTTTCACAACCAAGTTTATCTAATGATTGGCATAGCTTGCACCAAGGCTAAATGGCATCCACTTGTCCCGAATGTGGGCAGTGTTGCTTGTTTTGGGGCCTTGAAATGTTGAAATACAGTCAACCCTGAAGGCAACCAACTTGTCAGCCATCTCCTCATGGGTGAGTCCTCCTTCCAACAATGCAAATGTGATAATGTTAGTTAAATGATCAGCAGTGCCGCTCTTCAAGACACATGACAAGTAAGGTAGATGAGGAACTCTTTCCCACGATTCCAATACTGATAGAAATGAGTCAAATGACTCTTGCAAGCGGAGAGGATACAATTATGCAAATGCTCGCTCATTTTCCACCCGGTAGTCTCAAACCAATGCTTTTTAAGTATACTTTTCACCTAAAGGTGCCTCAATAAATGCTGCTCTTGCTCATAGTTGCACATAGGACGACCATTACTCAAAATTTGAAACAAAGTGGAGAATTGCACTTCCTTTCTTTTCAGTTCACCCTCCAAGCCCAAAGCCAACTGTTCTACAACAGTGCCACTAAGATTGCACCCCGCCTATAACTTGGAAAATTGCAAGTTTTGCAATATATTTTTACAAAATTGTCACCTTTCTTTAAGTGAGGAAACATCACCCCATCCTCTTTGCATGTCCATTTTTCTTTATGTTTCTCAAGATTGTCATCTTTTGGCACGATAATCTTCCTCCTTCCCGACATTGTGTTGTAACATCGACAAACAACACCAACAAGATCACCACTAGAGTTGAACTCCCCCTCCGCCCATGTGAGCTTACACGCCCATACTTCCTGCCAAATGTCGCAGCCCTAATAATACCTTACAGCTCCATTCAAAATTCAAGAGCCCTTCACAGCTTTTAGGGCTCACCACGCTCCAATACTAGTATCACTTAGGCCCACCTAACCAACACTACACATAACATGCACTCACAACCTTAGTTCCCTTTTCCAACTCTCATTACTTAGTCTAAGTGCCCGGGACTTCTAGCACACACTCTACTCGTGACACTTGACATATCACTTGGTGATATGAGGCGAAACTTCCATCTTACTGTGCTAGGATTCATGGTGACACTACTCACCACGGTCCTAACCACCCTTGATTGTCACCCCACTTTATACTAGGTCCGTTGTGTATTTGCTACTCTCACACCAATACTGATCGGGACTTACAACTTGGGACACATCACCAAAGGCCTAGCAAGGAGTGGGATTCCAACCAACCGGTGCCTTGGGACACACATATACGTATCCCAAAGAACCTTGAAGCCGGTGGTGAAGTTACATCACCACCCATGAGTCACCGAGACTCACCAAGGCTTCAAGAGTGAGTGAGGAGGGAGACGAACCCCTCCTATAGTACTCTCTCTGGTCTTTGGTAGCTCCCCCGCCTTTATGGGTCAAAGGGACTTCCCAAACCCCCTTGGGTTTTGGAAGACCACCCGTTTCCAACTGAAATCCCCAAGTTCCCACTCCGTTTGGACTTCCGAACTTCCAAACGGCGTAACTTTGTTGTCAGGGCTCCAAATCCCATATACGAGCCCATTTTGGATATCTACAAGACAAGTAGATGCCGATGGACTGCTCACTTGTCCCATTTGGACAAGTTCTCACAAAGTTATGGCCCTCCAAAAATTCGTGTCCATCGGGAGCAACGTCACGCCTTCACCACGACCCTTCTCTTGGCATAACTTTTGGCTCATGGCTTAGAACCTCGTAATGTTTGTCATTCTAATTTTCTTGTCTTTGTATCTTTCCAATGATATGCTACATGCCATGCTTTGTTGAGTGATTCTTTAGGAACCCCTCACACTTAGCCTTTGAGTGTCTTGGCGCCACCAAGACACCCTCAACTTTGAATGGACATAACTTCTAGCCTACAAGTCCAAATCATGCATTCTTTAGACGGTTAGAAGCGTATGCTCAAGAGCTTTCCAAATATGTATGGCATGCTACAATTTCTTTCGTATCCAAGGCGCTATTGCGCCCTGTTTGCTCGAGAGTCTCTCCTTTCTCCCTTCTTAGCCTATTGCAAGGCTTGGGAAGTCACCTCCAAGGTCCCCCTTTCTCACTAAGGCACTTCGGGCATCCCAAGGAGATAGGGGTGTAACACCAATGCTGTGTTACAACACTAGAGATGGTCTTCCTTCTCTTCCTTGATGTCTTCATAGCCATTGTTGTCTTTTTCTTCCCATTTAACTCACCATCATTTATAGTAGGATCCACAATCTCAAGTAACAACATACTAGCTTCAAAAGATAGGCATCGTGTTGGGTGAGAGACAAACTGGGACAACTCAGTTTTAGAAACATAAATGACTTGTGTGCTAATAACACCATCACCCCTAGTTAGAGGAGTACTTATGCCACCGAAAGGACCATTCGGCAATAAATACTTTCCCAAGCCGTTTGAGTTGCAGCTAGACCCGAAGCAACAAACCTTGAAATTTTCAAGTAATTTCAATTGGGGCACCATGACTTGCTCATGCACCTACACCCGAACATCCTAGACCAGCAATATTGTCCACAAACAAGCACAAAGAGCAAAAGTAAAGGCAATTGAGAAGCATACACGCAAGCGCAAAAAAAAGAGCAAGAGTAGTGGTTCACAAATCAATGGAGAGCAATTCACAGCAATTTCCAAGAGTAGCACGATGCATAGCAAGAAAGAAATGCAAAAGCATAGGTTTCATTGAAGCGAGCTTGGATTAAATATTCAATGAATCAGAGCCTCCATTTCCGAGTTGCAATTGAATGCAAGAGACCATGAGCCCCTACAAAATTGTCCGCAGCCAAGAAGTGGCACCTCCACATTTAGAAAACCACAATTCCGGCATTGAAGCAAATAATGAGGAAAAAAAATTTGAAACTGCAGAATGATCTCCAATTCAAATCCATGAAGTGATGAAACCACATCATTAATCTCAAGAGTGCCAAAGTCACTACAATGGCACCACGATAGCACTAGAGTTTAATGCTAAACGGGTACATATGCAAGAGCTTTAATGCTAAAATTCTTTAAGTAAATGCAACAAAGATGCTAATGGGGAGAGGAAGTGGCAGAACCCTAAGTCCAAACCCTTGCTAACAACACCCCTAGGATGCAGCCACCTCTACTATGATTAGATGGTCAAGATTGAAGTTCAACTATTGGATGAAAAGCTTGTAGTAGATGAATGCTACTGAAAAATCAGATGAATATACATAATTGTGACTTTCTGTGTACAAGGTGCAAAAATGTGCTCAAAATTTCAAAAAGTCCTTCATTTCTACTATGTACATTTAGTGCAACAAATTTTTGGTAGAACCGGAAAGAAATTTAGCCAGTTTAAAGATCATTGGTTTGCTCAAGTACCACACAATTGGGACTCTGGGTTCCGACTATATGGGAACTAAATCATTCTACCATCTACCCTACAAATCAAACAATGTCCAGTGGACTCATCATTTGATTCAATGGACTTGTCAGTGACCTGTCAGAAAATGGAGAAAACGTCAGTCAGAATTGTCATCCATCTTCCTTCAATGGTTTTTTCACGTTTGTTTTTGGGAATTTCGTTTTTTGTACCAACAAGCTCCGGGGCAAAACTGATAATGCACAAACAGGAGTTTCCACGTGTACCGCCACGTGTACCAGTGGAAGTACCTGTACAATAACAACCATCTGCATTTGCACCATAAATTTGCAATAGCAATTGCCCATTTATTGTTTAAGAGGCTTGGAAATAAGTACAAGATGACTGAAAAATATTCATTTTCCTGAAGCTATTTCTGGAAATTCTAAGACAATCCAAATACTAACGCTACCCAGATGTTGAATCATTGCAGGAAATTAGAGATTGTGATAGTAGATTTTGACGTTTGTACTCGGCGTTGAATCGCACCTCGGACAATTTCAGCACGATCGAGCTGTCCACCAGACACTTTCCTACACTGTTCCGCGTCTGCAGAGCAAAACAAGCACATTAATTAACCCGTCATTGTAAAAAATGGCATATATCTCACCCTTCGGAATGACATGTTCTTGAAACAGCGAAAAATCAAAGTAGTAACTCGCAACGAGATCACATAAATACAGAAAGAGAAGACGTCAAGTGAGCCAAAAATGAACTAACCTGATCGCAGGGATTGCAAAGAGAGAAGACAGAGCAATGTCGAGTTAGAGCGCGTTGAAGATTGCAATTCCTTCAATCGCCTGGCGGTATCCTCCTTCGCCATGGCCGGGGCTTAGATACTGAAATTAAGCACACACACCTCCACTCTCACACTGACGCACTTTCAATTCATCGACGGTCCAATTATGCTTTCCGCCGCTTACCACTGTTGGCTTTGAAGGAGTGATGCTCTGATCATCAGAACCACAGAGTGACCATGCCTAAAATAAAGAGGGCATTCGTCAACACCGATCTCCGTGATAATACGGATGTGTCAAAATATTGTGTCACATGGAAATTTTAGTGGTAGGAGCATCTACACCGGGGCACGCCATACTGCCGCGCCATATGGTTTGCCCGGTTGTTTTTTTGTATCCCACCAGTTGGAGATTTCTGAACTTGTCAATACAAAAATCAATCACGACGCATCAAGTTGTTGTGTCTTGGCCATTTGACTTGAGCCACATTACTGACAAAAAAAAGCCCCGATTTGGACCTGTATTTGATGGAGGAGCTTGGTTGGGCATTGAATGAATGACATGTGGAATTTCCTTGTATGGCTTAGAGCCTCTCCACCTTGGAAACCGAGTTCTACAATGTTGTTCAGAAGTGTCTAATGAATATTGGTGGAGGCTAAAAAACATGGCAGGGCCTTAGTTGTAAGACAGATATATCGAATTGTCTTTGTCGTGCCCAAATCTAAAATCCTTTTTATATGAATTCAATTTGTGTAGTAACCTTTAATATTTTCATAGATAGAGTGTGGTAGTATGAATAACACTTGCTTCCAAAGCTTTAACGCTATTAGAGAATAATGCTAGGAATAAGAGTAAATAAGGTGGTTGTGATGCATTGACTATTCTACAATTAAAATTGAAACTCAACCACTATATATTATTGATAAATAAAATAGGTGCCATAAGGCTACACAAGGTAGTCATATCTATTGTTAACATTTGCAACTTTGTAAATTACAAAATTCAACCTTTTGAACATATATCTACATTTAGAAAACACTGACTTCAAGCTTTGTATCTACATGTCCATACACAATCAAATCTACATCCACTTCCCCAAATACACAATTCCCTCCAACTATTTAATCTACTCAACAATAGTGATTGATTGGTAACTCAAATGCACTTATTTCCATAATTCTATTGAATTTAGAAGCAATGCACAAGGGTTAATCTTCAATATCTATGTCCCCCTAGAATGTTCAAAGTAATTAATTGAAAGGAAAATGAAAGAAGCCACTTGAGGTAACCTAATGGTTGTATTAATGGTTGTTCTATACTTTAGATCATTGTTGTTTTGAAATATGACAGTTTTTGGATTGAGCCCAAATCTTGCAAAAATATCATGAAATTTGGACCCCAACATTTCACAATAGAGAAACAAAATCATTCTACCATCTACCCTACAAATCAAACCATGTCCAATTGACTTGTCATCCCTTACACTAGGAATAAGTACAAGTTGAGTCAAGACTCCATCCCCCACGTCCTCATCTGCAGAATTTATCATTCATTTGTAATTGCTAAACCCTAATAACATCCAAACATCTTCTCAATGAAATCTTGTAACTTCTTGCAAACTTTTTTGGGGCAATAGGCTCCGTTCTAGTTTGATTTAATCGACTCGTCAGGGACCAGCCAGAAAATGAAGAAAACGAGCGAAGTTCAGTCAGTCCAAATTGTCATCAATCTTCCTTAGATGGTTTTTGTCCTTCTGTTTTTTGGGTGGGGCCAAGGCTTGGATCACCAATTTCGGTTTTGTAACAACAAGCTCCCGCGGCAAAACTGATAATGCACAGACAGTAGTTTCCACGCGTACCAGTGGAAGTACCTCTACAATAACCACCATCTGCATTGGCACCATAAATTTGCATCAGTACTTGCCCATTTATTAGTTTAAGAGACTTGGACAACAGGCACAAGACTGAAAAATATTATTGATCCTCATGCCATTTCTGGAAATTCTAGGACAATGCAAATAACAACCCCGAGGTAGAATCATTGCAATAAATCAGAGATTGGGATGCCACAGTTGCAATCCAAATTAACTAGATCTAAAATACTTTGACCCTAAAAATGCTGGGTATAGCTCAATATAAAACCACTTACAATACATGCATCCAATAATAGAATGTGCATTTTCTATAATTTTTCAAAGTTTGAATTTTTGAACTGATGAATGAAATATCTGTCCGCAACACATCTTTGCTATCTACCCATACATACGAATTCTGTCTTGACACTGAGGCTCATCTCTCTTCTTTCACAGAAGACCTTAATTCTTTTATAGTGTCACTCTTGTCTAAACCATTTTGTCATAAATAGGACTAGAAAATCTCAAACCAACCCTTGCACGCAGACAGTATGGACCTTGCAAAAGATTTGACAAGTTCTAGACACACACTCCCAGAAATCATCTCCAAGACATCAACAAACGACCCAGCTTCAACGTCACCTGAGGTTTCGTCAAGTCCACGGATATGTACGGAGTGAGACTCTGAATAGCTTCGGTTACGGCATGAATGCAGTCAAGCTTTGCAAAGGAGACAGTCGATGCTTCCGCCTCACCTGTTTTCTCCTTTTCCTCCAGTCCACGTCTATTGACCGCTACTGCATACTGTCAAGGACCAGGTCATATGAATATCAAGCAGAGATCTCTTAGCAGAAAAACACTCCAATACAAAGTCAGAGTTATTGGGTGACGCTTACATAGTTCATGAATGATGAAACACATAGAAATATCACAAGCTGTCCAAGAACTTATACCTTCAGTGGACTGTTGCTAGTAAAGGTGAGCGTTTTTATAAAGTCCTTCACCAAAACAACTACTTTACTCCGGACATCTTCTTTGGACCAAATGCACGTTGCCTGCACAGGAAATATTCGGTGACACCATCTGAACACATTGGAAAGAATATACATGAGATAAACTCACAAAAAGAAACACGGAAGAAATAGAATGATGAGACTACAAAATAACCTGCAATAGTAACTCTCGAGTGCATTTTAGGTGTCATCAAAATTGGAAAGTAAATTGATGATTCCAATCAGATTTCAGCCACATCTTAACAGGATATCACACTGGCTCATAATCTCATTCTCACATTCCTCGTTTTCTGGGTATGCCTGCAATGGCACAAAATACCTGGGTGCGGCTCGTGATCGCGTGTGAAAATCTTTGAGGACTCTAGACATGAATGTCACGAGGTCTCCAGGGAAGCGGCTTGGAATGGAAATGTAGACCATGCCATTCCTTGCGAGTTTCACTAAATGAAACTCTTGTTGTTTGATTTCTCCGACTACTGAATCCCCACCAGGTGCAGTATTGTCTTCTCGTGCAACGGGCTCCTCTTGACCTTTGGTTACGTCTGGTGGTTTTTGTCTTGTTAACCCCGAGTACGCTTCAGTTCTCGCACGCTTCGAATTGGGTTCCATACCATCGCCATCACAGGACTTGGTAACATCGAGAAACTGTCAAACCCATTTTCCATACGTTAACTAATGGATTGCTATGCCAATTCCAATTGCGACTTCATTCTAAGTTATGGTACTGATTGCAAGATTACGGCACTTGCTCTGGTATTCAACGCCGCCTCCATCAGAGAATGCAAAACTCCTCTGTTTCCTCCCTAACATGGAATCCATGGGAAAAAATTGTACTGAATGCTTGCTACACAGTACGACTTAGGATGACGAACCTCATGAAGAATTTCCATGGCTTCCTTGGTCGCACTTTTCTCACGTTCTACCCTAGGCAATTCCACGACGACATTACACATGATTCGCTTCATGTTAGCTTCTCCGTAACAACCAATTTGATCCATCAATTGCAAACCCTAAACCCTCAACGCATTATTCTAGACAACTCATGGATGGCACATGATCCTCTTCATGTTTGCTGCCCTGTGACAATCAATTTCATCCACCAATTACAAACCCTAAGACCTCAGTACATGATTCTAACACCAGGAGTGGTAAGTAAGGAGGAGAATCCCGAAACCACCAAAATCTTAGACAATAGGCACTTACTATGACAAGGATGGACACCAGCTAATCAAGTGGCGCTTCTAAAGCATCCAACCAAAAAACTTTGACACTTTAGAACTTCTGCATACGCTAACTAAAAGTCGCTGGAATTTTTGTAGTGCTTTGGAATCCTCTTTTCATTGGCCAACTAGAACCTATAAACTTCAGCAGTACCTATGTTCAGTATTAAAAGTGACGATTGACATCGGTGCCCCTACCTCAAGACAAGAGAATACATACAGGCACAAGGAGGAAGACATGGAACATACGGAAAGCGCAGGTAACGAGGAAGCCGGAGCGATGAAGAAGCGGCGCAGCGTGGGCGGAGTAGAGGTAACGAGGCATGTGGATGACGCCGCCATGCTGCTCCCAGGGTTGCAACCCTGACGGTGGCGATGGCGAATAATCATCGGGAACGGTCGCATCTCCATGTCCAGAAGGTGGAGCAGAGGCAGAGGTTGCAGCATGAGGAGGCAGAGCCAAGGTGGAGTCCATGGAGATGGCGTTTCACAGACTGAGCGTCAAAGGTGCGACGGACGATTCTGAAGATGCGAGAGTGAGAGACGAAGCAGCTCACGTTGCAATGCAGGGAGTGAGAAGACTAATCTGTCGAAATTCTCATCTGCGAATGCTATCCATTTGACAAAGTTTTGTCGCCTCTGACAAAAGCAGTGTCCACATGACTAAACTCGCAAAAACATTATGTACATGACGAATCTGTCAAGAACATTGTGCAAATTCTTGTTGCCGGAAACGGCAACGCATTCTTCCGTTGTGTCTTGCCGAGCAAGTGGCGGGAGGCAAGTGGGCTTCGACACAAGCCAGCAGCCGGTGTGAACCAGACCGGCTCCACTGCCCGACTTCTGCTCACGTAAATTTCTTCCTTGTTCTTCTTCATTTTGGATGAATAGTTGTTTTCTGTCAAACAAGAAGGATTCTTTGTCATCCATCAGACACAAAACGTTTGTGTCAACTTTTAGGGGATAATCACATAAGGTTAATATCCCACAAGAAAGACCCTTGATCTACGGGATGGCAAGAAATGGAACCAAGATTTTAGGTGCACCATTTGTTGTAGTTGGGATATTTATAATTTTTTCTTCAAGTGTCCAAAAAACACATTTTAAGAGAATCTAGAATTTTAAATAGTCACATCTGATATTTTTTACACAATTTAGTAATAGGAAGCATGCTCATTCTGTATAATTGTATCAATTTTTTTACTTTCATTCAAGTGTAAAAGTATACAATCACAATTCAATTCCCTTTTAAAAACAACAAGAGTTTCTTAACCCTTTAAATATTGAGAAGCCTTCAATGGGTCTCATGTTGTTTTAAGCAACTTTGAAGAGTTTATTTGGGATTTTCTATTTAGTCAAAGAATTATCATTTTTGAACCAACACATGCAATGTTCTCTACTCAAGCTAGTGATTTAAAAGAATCATCTATTTTGATCATACTTTCTACAATATGATCTATCAATTTAAAAGTAGGAATTTTCAATAATGAAAAGATGTACTCATTTTTCTATAGATTCTAAACTCAATTTCCAACAAATGAAAAGAATCCAATTTTGAACTTATCCAAGTTGTAAGATACTTGCACAGAGGAATATTGAGTCTCTAAAATATTTTTATGTTTAAGTACTACAATCCCATAATTACTAATAGGTTCATATGATGAGATCTTCTCTTCAAAAACTTTAGAGAATATACTTCAAGAATGTTTTGAGATCAAACATAATTCAAATCTATAGAAGAATTAGATGTGCTATTTGATTGCAAATTTTATATTTACTATCATATTAATTATTCAATCAATTATTTCATAGTCATCTAGATTATCACTTCACATTCACATTATTTTTCATACGACTTCATCTTCATTTGATGTTTTAGGTTACACTAATCATTACAAAAATGAGAGGCAATATCCCTCATGAGTAACATCTCAATAGAAAAGTACTCCCTAGGCACCCTCCCCCTCACCTTTTCACAAATTAAATTTGACCCTTAGGATTATAGAGGCCAAATTGTTGGTGTATGTTGGAGACAAATATATTTTATATTTTTTATAAATTTGCATAGAATTATGTGAATGAGATTTTATATTGATGAATGATCATATATAGTGATTTTAATTTCCATTTGGTTTTCCATATGTAATTTTCATGCAAAATGGGAAATACATATGATAGGATGGAGACACTTGTGATAGTTGCATGTTTTGGAACAATTAGAGCAATCTTCAATTGCACACATATATTGGCCTTGCAAAATTTGTTTCTAAATTTGCATTGGTATATAATTAGAACTAGAAATTTTTATCACTAGAATTATATATAAAAATACTTTGAGTAGGTAATTTACTATATACATTTGACAATGAAAATAAACTACTTCAAAAGCTAGCTAAAAGACAAAAACTATTAAGGTCTTGGCAAATCAAGGTTACGTATTAAAGAAAATTTTGCCAATTGCATGCCAAATTTGAAGTACAATGTGTTGGGATAACTATGATTTGCCAAGACCTCTAGCTTTTGAAGTGGTTCATTTTCATTGTCAAATGTCTAAATTTGAATTTTTTTGTACCTACTCAAAGTACTTCTAGATGCGCTTCCAATGCTAGAAATTTCAAATTCTAGTTATATACCAATAAAAAAATTAGAAATAAATTTCAAGGACTAATATATTAGTTGGATTGAGGATGCTCTTAGGTTTTGGTGCCTTCACTATATTGGCAAATTTATGGAGGTATCAAGCTAAATAGGCCAAAACTTTCTTACAAGAGTAATATATTTCCCCCTTCCCAAATTGTTTCTTGCAAAATTTGCACAATGGTTTTGATATTTAGGGAACTACAATATGTCTCTATATGCTATATAGTGCCATTTAGATAGTAAGGTACCCCCTATGACTATATTGCATGGTAATCTTTATACATTGTACCTCCTAGCTCAAATTAGCAAGCTAGCTTGAAGAATTTTTTTTAAATTTTGGGAAGTGAATGTTTTGAAGAATGTAACGTTGAGTGACTCACTTGCTCAAAAATTATCAACTATATTCTATAATCTAATGGTTTTAGTCATTAGAGGGGATTTCAACCCTCTAGAAGAATGCAAGTTTCTAGAGTTTTCAAATAGTGGGGAATGTCACCACAACAATAATATGATGTGGCAGTGACACTTATACATCAAATAATATTATTGAATTGATTAATTATTTTAAAATTATTTTAAAATAAAAATAAAATTTTATATTTCATTTTAATTTTATTTATTGAATTATTGAATTATTGAATATTTTGAATTATTTTTTCTAGACAATAGTGGCTTGTTCTGAGCACACAAAACGGCTTGAAACAATCTCTCTATGCCTTCAAATCTCTCCTAATGAGTTTCATGTTTGTGCAAAATTTCATAGAAGTTACTCTTTACTTTCTAGATGGCACTTTACAAGTTATATTAACATCAAATGGAAAATTTGACAATTTTATTCCACTTGTAGAAAAAAATTAGAATTCAATACTTCCCCCATGATAATTGAATTTGAAAAATAGGAAGTCATATTTGGAATTAGAAACCATTACAAAAAATCTGGACCCTAAAAGAGGCCGTTTTGTAGGGTAGTGTGGTGCCAGGACAAAAAATATTTTTGGAATTTAAAAAAAAAACAAACATTGAATTTAAAAAAAAAAATTTAAATCTCCATATCCAACGTGGTCGCACTAGTGACCCATCATTATGGGAAAAGAATCGATTAATTAATTAATTATTCTTTTGAAAAATATTTGTTTTCCTAATTGCACTGCTACGACAACAAAGTCGTAGCCACTTTGAGGGGCTAGATTTTTGTAATGATTGATTTTCCTTGGGGATTTTCAAAAAGACTATAGATTGTTGACTAATTCCAAGTACAACTTCATGGACGAGTCCATAGTCATGGCGTTTCACAAAGTGAAAAAGGTGCGACGGACAACTCCGAAGATGCAAGAGTGTGAGACAAAGCAGCTTAGGTTGCAAAGTAGGGACCAAGAAGACTAATTTGGTGAAATTCTCATCTAAAAATGGTAAGGTAGGAATACCTTAAACATTTAAAATAAGCATTTCAACATGTATAATGTGGGGAATTCGTTGAGAAATTAAGCTTACGGTATACAAAAATAAGGATGAGGAAGAAAGAAAAAAAAGAATTTTTTTTTCTCAAAAATAAATATTTTATTCAATATAAATGTGGATTTTCATTTGGACTTATTTCCATCTCATAGCTTCACCTAAAACAGCTAACATTAGAACTTGTTCCTAATCACATGTGAGTCAATCAAATCTTTTTCAAATAAACAATAAAACTAACTATTTTTTGTTTCAAGACACCCTACTCTACCATTAGAGCACTAGAAGAAAACCTTGTTGGTTTCAACAAAATCTAGGTGACGCAAAATCGAGTTTTCTACCAAAAAACGCAGTGTAGGCCAACACAGAAACTACACTTTTTGGCAGAAAATTCCATTTTGCGTCACCTAGATTTTGTTGAAACCAACATGGTTTTCTTCTAGTGGAGGTGGCCTCTTTGTTCATGGTATTCCTACCTTAATTAGCCATTTGATGAAGTTTTGAATGGGAAAGTTATTCCTATGATGTTTGGGGCCTTACATTGTTCTACTACAAAAATGAGAGGCAATATCTCTGAGCTCATGAGGAACTTTTCCAATAGAAAAGTAATCCCTAGACAGTACCCTTCACACTTTCAATTGTTCTTTAGGATTGCAGTGTCCAAATTGTTGGTGTACCACCAAAACTCAAATCTACTCAATACTCAAAACAATCAAACCACTATGGCATCATCAAACTTTCCACAAAAGCCTTGTCCCTATTTGTCCACTCCTTTATCCATATGCACAAATCTCCACCAACACCTTAACATTTCAACCAATTCTTTTTTTCATTTTTTATGAAGTGCCAATGTGGCAATATTAAATGTTATAGTAGTGCTCCAAATTTCAACATTCATTCATATATTGGATAGAAAATATCACATTAGTACATATCACATATCCATAATTTTGTTTTCATTTGCAATTTGGCAATTTCATCCAAGATTTTTTTTAATTTGAAGTTTTCTGGACATTTTTTGCTCTTCTAGTGCAATTTTGTTATGAGGGCATGGTGCTAGGCCTAATACTTTGGTGCAAATGCCCCCCCCCCCCAATTTCAACCCTAAAACCATTTTTCTACACCTTTAGCAAACGACCCCAACAGAGTACAAGTAGAACCTCCCTTAGTGCATGGTGTTGGGACTTTGTACTAAGGGAGGTTTAATTTATGCATTTTGAGAAGGCACATTTATTGAAGTCTGTTAAAGTACTAATTTTATTCTGATTATGGAGTACAATATTATTTCAAGTTGTATTATTGTAGGATAAGTCACTTCTAATTGGGCCCACTAAGGATGGAGTTCGACAGCAAAAATGACTCGGAGCACATAATAAAATTAATTGCAAAGTTGGAGAAGAAGACACTCGTCGTAGTAGGCACCTCCACTGCAGTTTTGTATTAGTCTTCATAGCTTAAAAAACAAGTATTGTTCCTTGTGGCTCTAAGCTTAATGATGAATCATGTCTCCATTGAAAAGACACTTACATTTTGAACAAAATCAACATGTCTCTACATTGCTTTGAGATGGTCACTTATGCTTCAAGAATTGAAGGAGGTTCTATTAGATGCAAGAAATTTTGGCATCGAAGGTTGA
This sequence comes from Straminergon stramineum, assembly GCA_963920665.1. Taxonomy (NCBI): domain Eukaryota; kingdom Viridiplantae; phylum Streptophyta; class Bryopsida; order Hypnales; family Calliergonaceae; genus Straminergon; species Straminergon stramineum. The sequence goes on along the minus strand of OY987267.1, from coordinate 14,677,320 downwards.
TCTCTTGGCATCCAAATTTCAATGATTTCAATTGTAATAAGGGAAGTTGTAAATCACTTTCTATTATTGTATGAAGGGAAGTCAATGCTAGTTTTACATTGCTCATCCGTATTTTAGATGAATTTTTTGAGAGAGCATGCCTACAAAAAGAATTCACAAGATAATGTCAGACAAGGTCCGCACTACCCTCTGTCAACAAAAGCAAGAAAATCCAAAGTTAACGCATGATGAGCTCATAGACCGGCTCAGGAATGTGCATGATACTATAGTGAACTAGGCAATCATATGTAGGACCCTCAAACGTTCAATGGAGCTACTGGAGAAGGTTGATGATGCACACCTAGAGAGCAAGAGATAGAAGACTGTGTAGTATTCGTTAATAGAAGCAACACTTGTCTCTTGGTTCCATGCAAACCAAGAGCACCTCAACATCAACGGAGATGTGCTCAAGGCGAAAGCAAGTGTCTTTTTGGACCGACTCTATCCTTCCCATGACATGTTTAAGTTCTCCAACGAGTGGCTCTAGAAATTCAAGAAACAACATGGGATTCACTCTTTTTGCCGTTTTGGAGAGAGTGGGTCAGTGGACATGAACATCATTGTACATGTGCTTCCTTTGATCCATGAGTTCCTTAGCAAGTTTGAAAAGAAAGACATTTACAACATGGATGAAACTGCCCTTTTCTACCACATGTAGGTAAGCCACTGTTCGTCTTGCTTGGAGTGTAGTCTTCCTATTACAATATAGCCTAAACTTATAAAATCCAACTACATGAATGATATTGTTTGTTTGATGTAAGTTACACAAAGGTGTTGTTCAAGATCCATGCTAGCTTGTGTACTTGCTTTTGTTGATGTAGCTCCGAGATATTCAATCAAAATTCAATTGCAAAACTCACAACTATTGTAGTTTAGTTCTTAGGTTTAGTTGAGGTACTGAAATTTCTTGTAAGTGATGTTACTTTATGTCCAAGCATCCAATTCTCTGGCCACTAGACAACTTGAGGGGAGAAAACAAAGCAAAGAGAGAATTATGTTGGTAGTGTGCTACAATGCAAATGGCACAGACAAGCTTCTTCTTTGAGTTATTGGGAAGTTCAAAAATCCAAGATGATTCAAGAATGTGAATGAAGTCAATCTTGGTTGCGTGTACAAGAGCAACACTAAGGCCTAGATGACAAAGCAAATCTTTGTGGAATGGCTCGAAACTTTTGACAAGCACATGGCAAACCGGGAAGTTGTTCTCATTCTTGACAATTGTAGTGCACATATCCCAATGGCAAAGATTCCCAATTATGTTCAATTGCATAGTACCATGGTCTATTATCTCCCTCCGAATACCACCTCCAAGATTCAACCATGTGATGCTTAGATCATTCGTAATCTAAAAGCTTATTACCATAGGTGCTTCAATCATCTTCTTCTCTAACATCTTCAGGACAACATTGACAACCCAGAGATGGTTGACATTTTGGATGCCATTCTCATAGTTGTGCCAACATGGGCTTAAGATGTGAAACTAGAAACCATACACAATTGCTTTCGGCACTGTCAAATTCGCATGGACGGAATTGAATAGTCTACATTTACAGAAGAGCAACTTATTGATGAAGATGTCATTCGAGACTCGGAGTCTCAAATGTGCCAACTTTGCTACAATGATCTAGTGAATATTGACAACTTGTTGAATTATCTAGAGGAGCAAGTGGTTGCTCAAATTCCAAACGTGGACGACATCATTAATGAGCATCTTCCACAACAAGTTGCAACTATTGATGACAACCAAGAATCCATGAAGGTGAAAGCTTTGGAGGCTCTCAAGTTCATCCAATCCTTAGAGACTTTTTTGTATCAACAAGACGAAGCAGTTCATGAATTCTTTGCTATCATCAAGAAGATGAAAGACAAGGTTAAAATGCTCAAGATGGTGAAACTGGTACAAAAGCCAATTTCATCATTTTTGCACCCTGTATAGGATATCCAAATAGCTTTGTCCTATTTATTAAGTGATGATTCAGCTTTGCAATGAGGATTGATGCAAAGAGACTCAGTAATCTCCAGCACGTTGTTGTAAGCTCAAATGATATGCTCTCATTTAGTTGTTTGTAGTCTAAGAAAAATCTAGCTTGAGCTCAATTTACAAAAGCAAAGTTGAGAATAATGCAAGTAGAATGTATGGATACATGATTATAGTATTTACAATTACAGTGGAACTCAATGAAGCGTGGCTATGTTGGTGGTTGCACTAGTGAGCAACTGGTATTGTACACTTGATGCCGCCACCTTCTTTTTCGCTCTAGATAGCTTTCTAGTACATGTACAACTTAAAGTATGCTTAAAGTTATTGTGCCTTTATTAAAATATGCTTCACATTGGCCCCACCTACGAACTGCCTCATTGCTAGTTCTGCGTTCAAAGAGGTTGCACTACGAGAGGTTCTACCAGTACCTGTACCTCCAAATGCCCATAAACCACCAAATTGATACCAACAACTGCTAATCCAATAATCCCCCTTAGAAAAACAAAACCACCACATGAGAACGCAAAACCTCCTTGTCACATAAGGTAGGAGGTGCAAACTCTGCCTATGCTCCAAGAACTATTCCTAGAGTGTACCAAGAATTGTCACTGTAGGAATGAAAAATGGCCCATTGAAGTATTGGTGCCAATTTGGAATTCTCATTGCATAGTTTCAAGAATGGTTGGGGATTGAGTTTGATTAGGAAGTTGACAAAATTTCAGTGTATATAACGTGGAGTTATGAGTGGTGGGAGACTTTGTGTCATTCTAGACAATTAATTGCCCCCTATTGTTGCAGATTAAGATTAGCACACCTTCATTTTTGGACTCCATTTGCACCATTAAAGGACAAGTGTTTGACATTTCATGGTAGTACCTATGGACTCAAAAAGCATCCTACTATTGTGATCTTTAGAAAATCATATCTAATTCAGTTTAACTCTAAAAATTACAAATCAAATTGTGATGGATGTGCCTCCCTCTCTTGTTTCTCTGAAAATTTGTTAGAAAATGCTTTGATCAGCATAAAAGACATCCTAAGCAAGAATGCTCTTAAGTGGGCAGTTTTTGCACCTCCTACCTTACAATCAAATTCCTCACAAATTCCCTGCAAACCATCAGGGATCAAATTCAATAGAAAAACAAACCAACTTTGAACTAGTAATGGTGAGAACTTTGGGGGGAAGAAGGTAAGTAGCATAGAAAAGAAGGGTAGGCAGGCTTACAAGGTGGAGAAATAGACAAATAATGAGAGATTTGGAGCCTTAAGGTGGAGCTTACCATAGTGGAGGAGGAGCAATGGAGGAGGTGACAACAACAATGTTCAAATCCCTAAGTGCCTAAGTCTTTCCAAGTGTGTTTTGACTATGAAAAAAGAGCATTGGCTTATAGTTATCCTCAATGAAGCAAATTGTGTTTCTTTCCAAATCTAACAATATAGATGTTAATAGAGCTTGTTTATTAGTGTGCACACCAATTTTAATTGCAAAATTTACTAGGAGTTTTGATATTATACTAGGGGAAATGTACATTTTCTATTTTTAGTATGTTGTCTTTGTCTACAATGTTTCCAAAATTTGCATATAAATGTTTTTTGGGATTGGAGGTAACATGAACAACTTCAAAGAGTGTTAGCACACTAAAATGAACTTCCAAAAAACTTAATTTCACATGAAAAAAACATCAAACTCATTACACAATCAACCTTGCAATTGTTGAAATACAATTTTTGTTTTTAAGTAGAAATTGCAAATAGCTTCAAGTAAACACTTGCATGTTGAAATTTTCAATGGTGAAAATCATGAAAAGACTTTAAACTTTTCATTGGGACCATTCTTAAAGCAAATGGATAAGTACAATTTCTTAGATCTCAAATCAAATGAAATTGCCAAGCTTTGCATAAAGCCAGGAAATGAAGTAAAATTAGCAAGCTTTACACTCCACTTTTGGTACACATATACCTTTGAAGACCTCTCAATAATTGAATATGTACTTTTCTCAATGGAAAATTAATGTTTTCCATAGTTAACCCTCAAAACTGCCCGAATTTTTTTTAAAACCGGTCATAGGAATTTAACTACCTACACAGAAATGGGCTTGAAATTTTAGATCGACCATATATAGTCATGTAGGCAGTTAGGGGTTAATGAAGTTGGCTCATTGTTTCTTTACGAACCCAACGTTATTGACACCGTTAAGCACTATGTGAGGGGGTCCCTTTAATAGATCTCCCCAATTCTAGGGCATAATTTGTTTGTTATAGTGCTTGGCATAATGGCATTATAATAGTTTCAAAAACTTTTCAAGCAAGGCTACTCCCCATGTGCTTAATTAACATAGTGGGACGCTCCACCATGAAGGCCTTGCCTTGAAGGTGAGGGTAGCAACCCGAGCTTGAGGGTTGGGACCCTCATACAACAGGAGGCCCTTGTGGTGGAGTATTCCACTATACTACTCACATTTCATTATTTTGGGCTTGGGTTTCATGACTATTGACTATTGTAAATGTTGGGTTACATGAATATTGTATTTGTATTCATTGTATTTATGGAAGTTTGGTACCTTGCTTAACACTTACAAGTCTGAGGAGCCCAATTTTGAACATTAAATGGTGGTTTCTAAGTATGACATACAAGGTGTATGAGTTGAGGTGTTCTATAGTGACAAAAAGTTTTATTGATGTTGATCTGGATCCAATGACACATTGCATTTCCAATTTGGTTCATTATTGCACTTTTTACATATTTCAAAAGTTGTAAATGGTCACGTATTTTACACATATAGTATCGTATTTGAGCATGAAAAGGTTAACTAAAGGTATTAAAATGACATCCAAATGATAGATGGTGATTTTTGAATTATCAATCCTACAATGTATGTCTTGCCATATTTAGAAATCAAATACTATAATGTAAAGACAGTTCTTCACATACTCTTAAAGGTTAATTGCATCACAATCAAAATGCCTATATTTTTAGTCCAAAGCACTCTACAATCTAGTTTTTTAAAGGACAAATATTGTGCTTGAGGATGATGTTTGGTCCAAATAATTTCTCATTTGGTCAAAGTAAATGCTTGAATCTTAAAGAAAAAACTTCTTCTTTAATAATTTTGATGAAAGTGAAGTAAATAATATAATTATAGAAATTTATAAGCCCAAAAGTACAAATTTTCTAAAAGGGATTAGGGTGCTTATAATTAATGCATGCAATGTGACCACTTTACTACCATAACAAAGGATTGTTTTAAGCATAGTTGAAGTAGGAAGATTTATAGTGTTGATTTTTTAAGAAGATTTATAAAGAAAAGTCACAAGAATTCATTTATAAAAAAGGTCCTACTTAGACTATTTTAGCCCCCTCCTAAAGGATCAAATATTTTTTAATGTATCCAAAAGATCTTGGATAAGTTCATATAAAGCTAATTTTGAACAAGATGTTCTTGAAATTTGGGAACAAGATTTGGAGTTTTGGACACGTACCTCCTTTGAGGGAATTCCAAAAAATACCAATTGGATGCAAGGATCCAAAATTATGATGCTCAAAAACATCTTGTAAATTCAAGTAGTTTGGGAATCTTTTGACAAATTCCTCATCTACTTGTAGAATTGGGTATTTTGGTGAGTACATTACTTACATGATGTAGTATGCATTTGTCAATAAGACCTATGGTGTTTTGATTTTCTAATTATACATTGATAAGAAAACTTGATTTGCACAAAGAATTTATTTACACTTTATTATACCCTCCTTAGATGAAAACTTTTAGATTTATTCCGTTTAATTTGTATTTGATATGAATTGTCTTCCTATTTAAGTAAAAACTCAAGATCATTTCAAATTTTTACAAATAAATTTGAAATTTTCCTTGCTAATCAAAGACAAGTGATTACATCTTTGAAAAATAGAAACTGAAAATTTCATTCAAATTTAATAGCTAAACAACCCATATATCTCAAAGGACTTTGAAGTTTGATTATATAGTCATATGGTTCATTCTCTAAGGGTTAAAATGATAATTTCATATTAACTTCTAAGGATGGAATTATTGGTTTGCTGCTAGAAGGACACAACAATCTAATTTCATGTTAAAGAATACATGATTTCTACCTAAATTATTTGCACCACCTTAATAATGTAAACATCCAATTAATTGAGGGAAGTTTATATCATATGAGTTTAAGAAAAAATATACAAGGTAGTTTATCCAAATAATAGCATATATAATAATATTTCTTATTTTGAGCATTGTTTCTTTGAAACTTCACTATAACATTTAAAATGATTTCTTTTGATTTTTAGCAAATCTAACAAAATAAAGCTTTTGAAGTGTAGTTTCTACTTTCTTCAAAAGTACTAGAAGATGAAGATGTTCAAATGAAGACATAAAATGTTAAGGAACATAATTATGTTATTGAGAGGTGTGAAATTTGAACTTCACTAGAAGGTTTAAAAGAGCCCAAATTGCTCCCGCCCAATTCCAACCTTTGACAACGTTACAAGGATAAAGGATACATTGGCGACCATAGAAATCATCGCTTTAGGATCATTGTGACATCTTCTACTTTAAAATAAACAAAAATATTCATTGGAGGTCAAACTAGTGTACAAGATGTCTCCTTTTTGCACAAAATTCCGAAGAGGAACAATTGCACTTCTGTCCTACATAGGAAGATTCTTTGTCATCCATCGGACACAAAACATCCATGCTGACGTTTGAGGGTTAATGAAGTTTGCTTGTTGTTTCTTTGGGAACCTAGTGTTATAGACACCGACTCAAATTTCATTATTTTGGGCTTTGGTTTCATTACTACCATATTGACTACTATAAATGTTGGGTTATATGCACACTGTATTCATATTCATCATATTGGTGGAAATTTGGTATTCTATGTACTTAACCCTTATAAGTCTAGGAAGCATAATTTTGGATAATAAATGGTGTTTTGGGAGTATGATGTAGAAGGTGTATGAATTGAAGTATCCTATGCTGACAAAAATTTGTATTTGTAGTGATTTGGATTCAATGACATATGGCACTTCCAATTTGGATCATTGTTGCACTTTTTACATATTTCAAAAGTTGTAAATAGTCACGTATTTTACACGTATACTTATATACTATAGTGTCATATTTGAGCATGAAAAGGTTTAGGTGTTAAAATGACATCCAAATGAAAGATGGTGATTTTTGAATTATCAATCCTACAATGTATGTCTTGCCGTATTTTAGAACATTATTAGTATTTTAAGAATCCAATACTATAACTTTGTAGAAGGAAAAATAATTACCTACTTGGAAATTATTTTACAATATAATAACTTCGTTCCAAGGGAGTCAATCAAGTAGGACAATTCTATGCTAAGATAAAATAGCCCATTCCAAACGTTTTACCCATTACGGACTCCTAAGAATGACCCCATAGCAGTTTTCTTTTAGATATTGAGATTTGGGCCACATTCAATGTCTTAATTAACTAGAATGGAGTAATTAGTGACTGCAATAGGAACTTTTAGTTTTTTTGGTGTTAGTTCATTGTAGGAAGTGCCTTTTTCAAGTCTTCTGTATTAGAAAATATTGTGACTGCAATAGGTGAGTAAGATGAGTGTTATGGATCAGTTTTTGTTGGTTTTGGGGTAGTCTACAGGTTGTGATGGGTTGAACACTTCAAAAATTCATAACAAATTCACACTTTATCAAAAAAAATATAGTTTCAAATGCTTTCGCCATTTCTATCACTTGACTTTCTCTGGAAAAAAAGTAGAAAATTTCAGAAATGACAAGAGGGCAAACCCCCCATTTGGTCCATAATGGGTTGCTTTACATTAATAGATTCAATTCCAAACTCAATAATACAATCCAACTAGCCAAGGACATACAATAGTCTCACACCTCTCATCACACAGATTCAAGCACATAAACTCAGTCACACCAATAATCAATTCATTTTAGATTTGGCTAATGCAATCAAACACACATGCAACATAAATTCCATTTAACACTTCAGCTTAAGGTACACATGCCACAGCATAATTCCAACCACACATTATCCAATTTGTCAAATGATTCACTCATTTGACAATTACTTAGGTAAAAACTTACAGGTTTTTACCTGGCTTATGCACAATCCAATTTGGTCTCAAAGTTCTCATTCCCAACAGATCTAAACACGTTATCACAAAGTTCAACATTCCTCACCTCACCTTCCTATTTTCTACCACACAAACTTCTCATCCACTTAAAACCTAAGTTTCCACTCTACTTCTAAAACTGCATCAACATGTAAGGTAAGAGCACCCAATGGCATCCCTGTACCCAATGGTGTCCCTTTCTACATCAAGAATTCTTTCTAGAATATAAATGTAGCTGGACTGTAGACATCTTATCATTTTAGGTCAAAAAAATAAGCTCTCTTCTATCTATTTAAATTTACAGCCTAAAATGATTATGCTTTGTAGAGTCTAACGCCATTGGATACAGGGATGCCATTGGGTGCTCTTACCTTAACACACAAAAAATCAAAAGAAAACATAGCCAAGTAGGCTAGGACTCACACTTGCTTCAAATAACAATGGGTGAAAAACTACCAAGTTGAAAACAACTAAATACTCCTTAGTGACACTGCTTCAATTCCCAACAACCTAAAGTAAACTTGCCATTTACCACACACATCCAGAAACCACACAACAACTGTTGCCATTTACCACACATTAACCACACAATGCATCTACCAATTCAATTGCAATGGGAACAAAATATTGTATCACCGCCCAATGACTGCACACTATGCGGTGAAGGGTTGCAAGGAATTTTTAATTAGATTTTAGCTTCACCGCCTTTTGATTGCGATAAAATTTGTAGGAAGAAATCTTTTTGCATTCTCTTTTTTGAAGGTAAATTTGAACATGGCATTTAATGATCACACCAAATTTCAAAACATGCAAGTCTCTATATTTATGTGGAGAAAGATTTGAATTTTTTCTGTTCGTTGATTGGCAAGTTTACTATAATTGGCAAACAAAACTCACAACCCTTAACATCTTGTTTATGTGACATCACCTAATTGGTAATCTGCCTACTCACCACTCTCTAATTCCAACTTGGCTTTCAAAAATAACCATTTACCACACTATCACACATCCAAATAGCTAAAATCCAGTAATTAGCAATCTGAAATTGTAGATTGCACAACATGAAAATTTTCTACAAAGTTCACACAATCTATAAATGTGTAGATAGTTCTTCACATACTCTTAAAGGTTAATTGTGTCACAATGCACATGCCTAGATTTTAAGCCCAAGGTGATTCACAATCTAATTTTTTGAATGACAAATATTGTGTTTGAGGACAATGTTTGATTCAAATAATTTCTGATTTGGTCAAAGTTGAATGCTTGAATCTTAAAATAAGAAACTTCATCTAAAATTATTTTGATGAAATGAAGGTAAATAACATAATTATACAAAATTAATAGCCAAAAAGTACAAAGTTTTTGAAAGGGTTTTAGTGTGTTTATAATTAATGCAAGCAATGTCACCACTTTACTACTATAAGAAAGGTTTGTTTTATACATAGTCCAAGTAGGAGGATTTACAATGTCAATTTTTTAAGAAGATCACAAGAATTCATTATTAAAAATGGTCCTACTTGGACTACACTTAGCCTCCTTAAGGATCAAGTGTCACTAGTTGGTGTAGGCAAGAAATCTTGGATAGGTTCACAGGAGATCAATTTTCAACAACATGTTCTTGAAATTTGTGGACAAGGTTTGGACATATACCCCTTTTGAGGGAATTAAAAAAACCCTCAATTGGATGCAAGGAACCCAAAGTTATACTACATGAAAACATCCTACTAATTTTAGAGTAATTTCAGAATCTTTTGCTAAATTCCTCATCTACTTCTGGAATTTGGCATGTATGTAACTTACGTGATGTTATATGAAATTGTTAAAAAATCTTATGATGTATTGATTTTTTAATTATTCACTGTTACAGAAACTCGATTTGCACCAAGAATTTATTACACTTTAGTAGACACTCCCTAGATGAAGATTTCATACTGAATAGATTTGATTTGTATTTGATATAAATTGTCTCCATATCTTAGTGAAGGAAATTTCAGATTCATTTGTAAAAATTGAAATGATCTTGAGTTTAATAAAAAACAAGTGAAAAATAGAAACATAAAATTTCATTCACATTTAGTAGCAAAACAATCCATACATCTCAAAGGATTTTAAAGTTTTACCATATGGTCATATGGTTCATTCTCTTAAGGTTAAAATGATGATTTCATGACTTCTAACAATGGAATCATTAGGTTAATCCTAGAAGAATGCAACAAATGAATCAATTTCCATGTTGAAGAATACGTGATTTGTATCCAAATTTTTTGTACTAATCTTATAATGTAAAATTGTAAACATCCAATTCATGGAAGGAAGTTCAAATCCTATGAGTTTAAAAAAAATTGTATGAAATAGTATATTCAAATAATGGCATATATATAATGTTATATATTATTTTGAGCACTACTTTTTTTTCAACTTTACTATGACATATGAAATGATTTCTTCCATTTTTGAAGAAAAAATCTAACAAAATAAAGCTTTTGAAGTGTAGTTTTTACTCTCCTCAAAATTACTTGAACATGAAGATGTATAAATGAAGACATGAAATGCCCAATGAAATGTTAAGGAACATAATTATAGTCTTGAGAGATGTCAAAATTGAACTTCAGTGGAAGGTGTGGAAGAGACAAATTCAAACCCAATTCATTTGCCCAATTCAAACTTCTACAATTGTATCCAATTACCTTCTATTACATTCCAACAATAATGAAAATTACTGATAGGTTCATATTATGGCATATTCAGTGGATATGGGATCAAAGGGTTGAAATTAGACAAAGGAGTGATGATTATGTGAATTTGATGAATGTAACTATGTGGTTTATACACATAGTAAATGGAATATTTGTTTAATTTTTTGCAATCTTCACGGACGCTTTTATATTATCATTACAATGTTGTAGCAAATTGACTTTTAAAAGCAAAGCTGAAACCTTGGATTAATTTTCAATGTACTTTGAAAAATTGCAACATTTAAGAATTTACAAGTAAATTCTTCGTTTTTTGATTGATGTAGGCATGATTGTTGAAACATGAATTTTGCAATGAATTGCAAGGCTAGACATCTAAGGTCACCAAAGTGAGAGCAAGTCACTATGGATTAAATTTTATTAATCAACCTACAATTTTTAGGGGGTAGCCGGTCTATATAGAGCAAGTAGCTAGGCCTTCTATAGATTATGGCTTAGTGAAACATAAACCTTATATACAAAGCTATGTACACTTTCAATGTACTAGAATTTGTAGATGTCTTAGCATCTTAGGGTAGGGAGTCTCTAGACCCCAACAATAGCGGAGCCTTATAGAGCTCAAGCACTTAGATGGAGATTTGTTGTAGTGACTTTCTATTTGCTTGTGATGCTTTGCCTTGTGGGTTTATTGTATGACTTGATTTGTGTACTTCATTATAGACACTATTTGCATGTGTTATGGCTTATATATACTTGAAGGAATTTCACTAATGTTAAAAGAGTAATTGAATGAGAATTGAATTAATATATACCTACACCACTAAAACCATATTTTAGCTTTTAACTTTGCTTGGAACCACACAAAATTATACCCACAATCATAGGGCATAGATCTAGAAAAAAATTGTCCGCTTACAAGCTTGCATACTAGCAACCATGAAGTTCATATAAATTTGGACAAGTTCCATTCTACTAGTAGAAACCACTCAAAAAGCTTGAAAGCCAAGGGAATTGATGTCCAACCTTTATACATTCTTTCTATAGTGACAACCTAAAGGCACTAAATAATTCTACAACAACTTACTTTTCATCCAATTTAGTCATTTCTATGAAGGTGTACAAAACTAATTGATTCAAAGGGAGTAGTTTGTAGCATCAATTCAACACTAGTTTTTGGTAATCATTAGGAATTTATATTGCATGAAATCTCTATTGTTCAAAAAGAAATATAGCAATGATGTCAAGTATAAGACAAGAAAGAAGCCTTTCAGGATATAAATCAAATCTAGAATGTACACAACAATGTCAAATCTATTTTCAATACACCAAGACATGACTATATCAAATAGTCAATAGTCTAACAACCTATCAAAGTGATATAACAAAATCTCTTTAATATTAGACAACAAAATGTGGACTAAGCCTAAAGCTTGAAAGAAAAATATTTTAAGAATGGCTAAAATTTTTAGAAGCAAAAATGACTACTTTGTAATATTGAGGGCTTGGAGGAAAACCAACATTTTATAGAATTATTTCTTCCAATCATGTGAAGAAAAATATTAAGCTAAATGGGGAATGACTTGACAAACATTGGATGAACCTTCATTAGTATAGCAAGGTAATCGCATCTTTAGAAGCATTGTCTAAATAAACATTTAAGTTTGGTTCTAATTCTGAAATGATCTTAATTTTGGTTGCAAATTAAATTAGAAAAAATTTAAGGAATCCCATCTTCTCTAAAAATTATTTGGAAGACACAATATGATTAACCTTGAAGTACTTTGACATTCAATTTCTAGATGATGAATAAATTGAAACTGATTTTTTTTTCCAATACTACTTGGATGAAAGTCAACCTAATTTGTGGAGATACTTTATAAAGTTATTGTCCTATTTAATGATTGGATTTGGTGTTACTAGACACTACAAGAAAATGGGGGTATAAATGACTAGTCCACAATGATTGCAAAATAGTCATTTTGAAGTCATTTAGAAGTCATTGTTGTCAGTGCAGTCATTGTGGACAAGTCATTTATACCCCCATTTTCTTGTAGTGAGAGTAGTAGAGTACATATTTCTCCAAAATTAGAAATGTGCAAGTATGTCAAGTGGTTGAGCAAGCTAAAATTGCATTGACTCTAGTCTAAAATTGGATTTGCAAAAATGAGGTCACACATTTGAAGAACAATTCAAAAAAAATCACCCTATCAAGAGAAGCTCATTTCAAAACTCATTCCTACAAATTGTACTTAAAAAACGATAATATTTTACTTATAATCAATTTTACAAGGAATTTTAAAATTATCCTTTCAAAATTTATAAAAAAAATATTGGTGATAGTATTGGTGAATCTAACCATATGGAATCTAAAACTCATAGTCTACAACATTTATTTGTATAAGAATTCCAAAATATTCTTCCAAATAGCACTTTATAATGATTATTCTCAAGTCATCAATTTTGGAGAAGACTTTGTATGCTTAGGGATTAAACTTTTATTATTCAAAAATTATATTCAAATTATTGGTTACTAATTGGCACATTTATAAAGTCCATCTAGGTTGTATACTCAAAAGTTGTACATTGAAGAGATGCAAAAGGAAGAATTTGCTTACATAACACTCTAGTAACAAAGATGAAACTAGAAGTACTTACCTCAATCTAGACCATCATAACTAGACTCTACATCCAATTCCATTTTATGATACAATAAAAAAAATCATGTAGGGATTCGATTGATCTCATTGAATTTCTACTTTACATAAATTTACACCACTTAATTGTAACCCCTCTCTAAAACCAACCCCAATAGATTCTTACCTAAAATGTACTCTCACTAATCATGAGAGTCTAGGGTCAATTTTAGAAATTCCTATTTTAAGTACTTTAGAAATTTATAGTTTACTCATATGATGTTTAAAAAATGTATTCTAGGACAATCTAAAATCCTCTTTTGATTACCAATAAGATGCCCCCTAATTTTTTTTCAATATAATCATTGGAACTATGATGAATTCAATTGGTTTTAACCTAAAATACAATTTCCAAAAAGCATTGTCCACTTTTGAAGTACTTTGTTGCCTTGAGTTCACAAAGACAAGGACTACCCAACTTTTGCAATTTGAGACAATTCACTTCCTATTGAGACTCCATTCATACTACAAGAAGATTGAGTAATGTATTCCCACTAGCTTCCATTGGAACAATCTTGTAGCCCTTCCACATTCTTATTCCCTTCACCATTGATAATATAGAATAGCTACAAATTTGCATGAGATATACTCTCTTGGCTAGGAGGTGTACTCATGGACCCTTCTAATAAGCATGTGGAGAAAATGCTTGTGAAGCAAACTACAACTCCACCCAAGTGCCTAGACATGAATCATAAACCTTATAAGAAAGTTTTGGGACCACTTTAGTTTTCAAGTCCCTTGATTTGATTGGAGCATCACTCAATGTAGACACATGACAACCTAAGATTGTCTAACTAAAACTTTGAAGTTTAAAGGCTCTTGACTAAAACAAATTTAAATGGGACGATTGCCTCCCAAAGAAGTCCCAATGCATCCACAATGAAGTGATGTGATCATCCCAAGGCTACAACACTAGATCCCACGAGAACTCTCTTGACTTCGCATCCAAGATGAAGTGTCTTGGGTGACCAAATGAAGGGAGGGCCAACGTGCTTTCATGTCTTGAATGAGTTGGGCACTTAACACCACACCACTATTGGACATAGACACCATTCACAACTCTTGTGCGTTAGTAAGATTTGGCAAAGCTTGCAACCTCATGCACCTGGTAATGTCTAGATGCTCAAATTCTAGACTGAAAGATCCAATGCAAATCAACTTTGTTAAATTTACACAACCTGCCACATCAAGAGACCAAATTCTTGGGAAGTTGGCCAAGTCTAGGAGCTCTTGGATGGGACACTTACTACAAATCAAAGTGCGGAGTTGTGAACACATGGCTAGTCCTTGCAAATCTTCAAATCCGCAATTTGACACGTCCAACCAGCAGAGACCAATCAACATGTGAAGATCCAAACTGAGGTTCTCATGAAGCCTTGGATGCTCGCTCATCCACAACTCCTCCAAGTTCTGCAATTCAAGGATGCCAAGAACATCTTTCAACCTTGCACAACGCTCAACCTTTAACTTTTTCAACTTGGTAAGCTTTTGTAAATTTGGTAACACATCCAACTTATCACAATGCATGATCTCTAGCTCCTCCAAATTGATCAAGTTGATCAAACTGGACAAATCTTCAAAATCACAGTTTTGGAATTTCAAATCGTGCAACCTTGATAACCCCTTGAGATTAGGCAAGACACGCACACCCTTGCAATTGTTGATAGTGATAGCTTCCAATGACACTAACTTAGCCAAACTTGAAAATCCTTGACCTTGCCACCCCAAAATGTGGAGCATTTCAAGCTTTGTGAGCTTGCATAAGTCAAGCCCATCATGCAACTCATAAATTCTAACATATAGACTTTGAGGCAAAATCAAGTCACTCAATCCAGTGGAAGCTTGTAGAGGGACATTTGGATCCAACTCCAAAGTTTACAGATTCGTAAGCTTGTGTATATTTGGCCAATGGGTGAGATTGTTGCAACCCCATGCTCAAAGGGTTTGTAAACAGAACAATGCATGCAAACTTGGCAATGATTTGATACACTTGCAATTTGATAGGTCCAATATCCTCAAGTTTCGGAGGTTGCAAATATTCGGCAACTCCAAAAGATTCTGACACCCAAAAGCATGCAATTCTAGCAAATTGACAAGGTCACCCAAACCCGGTAGGCTTACTAGTAACCAACACCCGACTACATGCAACTTCTGCAATAATTTCAGCTTTTGTAAGTTGGTCACCTCTTTCAACTTGAAACACCCAGTGAAACGAAGTTCTTGCAATGCAACTAACTCACCCACACCTAGACACCTTTGCAATTTCCTACACCAACTCAAATCTACGAACTGCAAGTTGGTGTGCTTTTGGCTCAAGCCGAAGATGGTTAAAATCAAGTCACTACAACAAAAACAAGCCACTTCTAGTAAAATGAGTCGGCTCAAGTCTGGCACCTGCCTACATCCATCTAATTCCAACACTTGGAGGTTGGTTAAATGCACAATTTCGTCAATGCAACGTGAATTTGATGGGATGTTCAACCATCATAGAAAGCCCAAATTTGACAAAAAAACCTAGTCCGATGAAGGAGACGAAAGGCTGCTTCCTTATAGGTTTGTACTTGCTAAAATCCACTTCCAAGCTCTTGAGGTGCATCAAGCCTCTTAGATCCAGCTTTGGTATACTTGCAAGACCTGTACTGAGCTTCAAAATTGCCACATCACAAAAAAAAGCAAAATTCATATCCTCTACTTTCATAAATCCCTTTTCAAAAAAAACATCCACCTCAAGTTGCCCCAATGAACACCATTTGTTATGTTGGATTTTTCAAATGCATTGTACTCGCTAACTTTTGTTTCTTTCCTTGCGAACTCACGCCACAATTCGTGCATGCCAATTTTGCCAAACCCATTGCTAAGATTCTCCAATAGTGATTTCCTCTTAAGGTTCTCCAACTGCAAGAAAAGCAAAGTAGACCCCCTATCAAAAGCAATATATCTCTCAAGGAACTTATCCTATTGCAATAGAATTGAAACAACTATAGTTGTTACATTGGCATAATTTTAGATAATGGATTTGTCAACTAGGAATAGGATGGGGTTCTAGACACTCCCTTGGAAGTTCAGTAGTGTGATTCATATTTCAATTTCACATCCATCCAAGATTTTAGAACTCTAAAGTTGATGGCAATTGGGATTTCAACATTTCAACCACAAAGTAGAATCCTTTACAATGCAACAAGTTGAGAGAAAGCTAAGATCTTAGGCATGTATCCATCCTAGATCTTAGACTCAAAAGGACCACTTGAACCACTAGAAACTCACACCAAGACTTAAAAGTCCTATCTTTCGACATTTCAACCCAATATTAGAAGTTGACAACATGACAAACACAATGTTCAAACCACAAAACTTTCAAGAAGTCAAGAATTTAGAGGCCGTATGAACACATTGTCAAACTCATTGTACTTCTCATCATGAAAACAAAGATTTGACATTAATGATTTCAAAGAATACTCACCTATTCTATCACACTTTTCACCGGCATTCCACATACCATACCAAGCCACTTCAAAGAAAGAGATCCACCA
Source organism: Straminergon stramineum (assembly GCA_963920665.1). Taxonomy (NCBI): domain Eukaryota; kingdom Viridiplantae; phylum Streptophyta; class Bryopsida; order Hypnales; family Calliergonaceae; genus Straminergon; species Straminergon stramineum. Next base: position 14,660,254 of record OY987267.1, on the reverse strand, counting down.
ATGTAAGGAGAAAATAGGGTCACATCCATGAATAGAAGCTTATCTTGAGGGTTTAATGCATCAAAGCTTCTTCTCAAGATGGAGAAGACAAGATGTTGAGGTTCTCCAAAAGGATTCAAATAATCAATTTCATGCAAAAGCGACCTCCATTGTTCTGGAACATAGCCAATACATTGCAATTGCTCCCCCAATGTTTGCAATGCCAATAGGTAGTAATGAGAACTTATGCCATCACCTTTCTTAAAATGACATTGCTTAATGCAAGACAAGATCAATTTATGGTCATCCTTGTTGCCCTTGTGTATAGGAGGGACACATGCAACATGAAAAAGCAATAAAGATCTTGCTTCTTCCATCTCCAACTCCGGCATCTCCATACATTCACTTACATCAATACCCAAAGATGCCAACTCGTCTAAAGAACGGGTTGTCACAAGCAAAACACTTCCAACACCATAGTTTGCTTGAAGAAGAGTCAAAGCTTGCTTGGATGTTGCACTTGCTACATTATCGATTGTCAAGAACACTTTCACATTCATCATATCACTCTTCAAGAGATAGTGATACTGCAAATCCAAAACAAAACAACAAAAGTTATTGATAACCAATTACACTTATGCAAACTAAAACCCTCACTAAATGCTATCTACTTAAACTCAACCACATTTCACACATTGGATCTAATTGAACTCAATTACAATTCACACATTAGATGTTGAAAACATATTTATACTTCATAGATAATATAAGTATAATCAAACCTCATCGACACTCATGGCACCTAAATATCCAAGATTCATACTTGTCAGCCTTTGAAGCACATCTTTCAACAAGTCTTTTTCACTTTGACTTCCCAACTCCATAAGAGCAACTTTACCACAATACTCTTGGGATACATCATTACACATAGACTTGCAAATGGTGGTTTTTCCAATACCACCAACTCTGTGTAAGCCTAGTACTTGCATCCCAAATGTTGAAGACAATTTTAATTGCTTGATCCTTTCATGGATCACCTAATAAGTAATCAAGACAAATAGAAATAGATCATAACCAATGAATTTGCAAAAAACATAACATCAATACCAACAAAAGAGTACTTCAAATCATCTAAATGACATCTCATGTCACGACCCTCATCACAAGGCGTGCCCGTGTCACCTTGGTGACCAAGGGGGACATTGAAGGTGACTCCCCAAGCCTTGCAAGAGATGAGGTGAGGGGGACTAGGAGTCCCGAGCAATCAGAGCCTATTAGCGCTTTGATCCAAACGAATTTGGAGGCTTGTGATACATTCTTGGAAAGGTCTCGAGGAGACGCTTCTAGCCGTCTAAAGAACGCGTGATTTGGACTTGTGAATCAAAGATTATGGGCGTTCAAAGGTGGGGGTGTCCCGGTGGCGCCAAGACACTTAAGGGCTAGGAGGGAGGGGTGCATGAGGAATCCCTCCATGAAGTATGGCATGTAGCATATCCTTGGAAAGCTAAAGACACAAGGATGCTAGATTGACAAGCATTACGAGGTTTTAAGGTAGGAGCCTCAAGTTATGGCCAAGAGAAGCGCCATGGTGAAGGTGTGACGCCTCTCCCGGTGGACCCGAATCTTTGGAGGGCGATAACTTTGTAAGGACTTGTCCAAATGGGACAAGTGAGTAATCCATCGGCATCTAATCGTCGAGTAGATGTCGAAAATGGTCTCGCATGTGAGATTTGGAGCTCGGACCACAAAGTTATGCCGGGTGGAAGTTCGGGAGTCCCAAACTAGAGCGAATCGGGAGAAATGGGGTGGTCTTCCAAAACCAAAGTGGTTTTGGGAGTCCCCTTTGACATACAAGGGGGGGGGTCTGCCGAATCCTACAGAGAGTACTATAGGAGGGGTTGGTCTCCCTCCTCACTCCCTCTTGGAGCCTTGGTGAGTCCCGGTGACTCAAAGTTGGTGGTGTGGGGTCACCACCACTCCAAGGCACCATGGGACACTTGTGGATGTCCCGTGGCACCGGTTAGGTGGATTCCCACCCCTTGTTAGGCTATGTTGAGGTGTCCCGAATGGTGAGTCTCGATTAGTGATGAAGTGGAAAGTAGCAAATACACAAGGAGCCTAGTATGGAATTGGGATGACACTCAAGGGCGGATAGGACCATGGTGAGTAGTGCCACCATGGGTCCTTATACAATAAGATGGAAGTTCCGCCCCATGTTACCAAGTAACATGCCCCAGTGTCATGATGGATGTGTGTGTGTTCTAGTAGTCCCGGTGATTGGGACTTAGCACAAAGAGTTGGAATGGAAGACTAACATTGGATGTGCATGGCATGTGCAGTGTTAGGAGAGCGTGATCCTTAGTGCTAATAAAGTGTTAAGTGCTTGGAAAGCATTGGAAAGTGGACTTAAGGTGGTAAGTGTCTCCAAGGGGCGCGACATCTCAATTGATTCCAAAAAAACCCATATCCATTCAATTAAAATAAATACATGGATAAAAACAACTTCATTCTATAATTTTGCCACATACCTTGCATAAACATGACCGCCCTTGAACATGGGAATCTTCAAGCTGTGTCCTTAGAGGTACCAACTTACAAATTGCTTCAAGTATCTCTACTCGAAATGTCACTTCCCCTAATTCAATGTTGTACTTCAAGGCATTTGTTTAGCCAAACAATTGCAAGGCATTATCCCAATCTTTCATATCAATCCTACTATCACTCTCAGCCCAAATAAACCACAATGATAACCATTGCTTATAGTTAGTAACATCACAACATTAAGAAAATGTAAGGCCAAGAAGTATCGGCATTATTGTGAAGCTTGGCTTCCTCTTTTTGACATTGGCCATAGCCACCAACTCCAACATGGGCCATCTAGAAGTGAAGAATTCCTCTGAGAGAACTACAACCCCAACTTCACATTGTTCAATAGCTTCAAAGATAAGCCTTGGAAACTCCTTTCCAATGGGCAAGGAATCCCTACCCTTGTCAAAAAATGGGAGGCAATCACACCTCTCCAAGTCCACACACAACTATTCTACAAACCCTTTTTGTGCACCATTGTGGCTCAAAAACACCTTGTGCTTTGGTTGTAGAGTGTAATTCCTGTCCTTTCAAATTCAATTCCCAAATAATCAATCAATACTAAAAGAGAAACTAAGCAATATTTTTTATAATCAAGGTTAGTTATAAATATTTTGCAACTATTACAATCACAAGATTTTCTCCTTAAATAACCAATCATGCAAGATAGCACAAATCCAAGTTACTACTAACCCATAGCCTTTCCAATCACTTGTAGAGAGGCTTGTGCTTCCTTGTTCCATGTTTCCAATCATCCCATGTCTGAAAAACATCACCATGAGATTAGACTACATAAGAATCACTTGTAGTTGTCTCCTCTAGGTCCTCCATAGTACAAACTAGTAAGAAAATGAGCATTCTGAATACTCCAATGCTCTGAAGACAAAAATTGAACGAGACCAACTAAAATAAATTCAAGGTTGACCACCCACATATCACCTCTTAAGACAAACAATTTCTTTCCAGATTCACAAAGTCCTCAATGAACCCTTTTTGTTCTTCTCTAGCTAGTGTACGCACAAGATTCTGACTAAGGCAGAATGCAAGACATTCTTCTTAAATAATAGGAAGAAACATGAGTGATGCACATAGATCCCAAGTCATAACATGGTGTCTAACGAGTCCATTCAAGCTATAGTCTTTCGATCAACTCTCACAACAGAAGATGAGTGGTTCATGCTTAAGGTATCAGTGCCAAGAGCTTCAACAAAGAAAGAATAGAAAGATGGTGAATTCACTAGTGTCAACGAAGCGCGATAAATTTTCCAAGCTACAGATTGAGTGCTACAAAGTCAAAGTCACAACTCCTCCAAAGAAAACAACAGTGAAGGTGCTAATGCAAGCATGTAGTGATGGCATGCTTCTTGTCTATCTCCTACAAACGCCACCCATAAGAAGAAGTAAAAGAAATCCTATCAACTCCTTTTGGATAGACAATCCAATAGCTCCAACAATGGAGCTTCACTGCCACTCGACATCAACGATGACCGACTCTTTTGAATGCATAAGGGGCAAGTGTCCATTGCACAGGATTAGGTCGCCAACCACACTAGGTGGGGTAGAAATTTTGGCCAGGATCATTGACTAAGCCTCAATATGATACTAATGATAGGATGCGGTCTTGTAATCAATGGGCACATTGAAGCAAAAAACAAAGGTTAGAAAATTTTCCAATTCTTTTAATACAATAGATAAATGTAAACATCTACCCCAATTTTAGAGTTGTAATTTTGGTGATTTGCGACCTTTCCTAGATAAATTGTGGACCTTATCTCAAACATGAATTCTAAATTTACAAATTCAAACATCTTACAATAAATAAAGAATTTCTTCATTTTCCTTGACAATGAAAAAAGTTGGCACACATGTATTTCATTTAGTGGAAACAAGATTGGGCAAATGGTAGGGTGACCCAAATTGGAATCAATGCAATTGTGACCCATAGAGTTGGACCAAAGTTTACTTTGCTCAAAAAATCTATTAAGTTAAAAAGAGGACATGGTGTAAGTAGAATTGCGAAGAAATGGGTTGGTATAGGCATTATCCTTGAAACTCATGCAAAGTTAGAAAGTTGCACATCAATGGTCAAATAAAAACTTGTTCTTAGTGAAACATGGGTGTTTATTAGCGATTTTGTTTGGGAGAGTTCTTTGGGGTGTATGTGAAGCTTGGAGGTGGAAAGCTTTTTGTTAAAGAACTAAATCCACATGTCTGCTTAAAGTAAACAACAATTCCTACTTCTTTTCTCTAAATCTAGTTTTATGTCATTCAAATGAAATTTTCTGTATTTACACACCAAATGAGTTTATGCTTACAAAGTCTAGTTTCTATCCTTGTTTGAAAATTTCAAAAGATTCGTAGAATTTCAATATCTTTTTGTAATTTGAACTTGTGCATCTACATGATGGTGTCTTATACATAATGATTTGAGGATATCCCCTTACAACAAAAGGAAACAAGATTCACTTCCAATACCAAATGTTTGACTCGATGATTACTTGTAAGTTGATCTTACAATCAAGGTTAGAAAATTCATACAATGTTTAACGTATCAGAAACTTAAGATATCAACCAAGTCAAGGATGCAACAAATCTGAGGGCTAAAGTTGTGAATAATTATACATATGCTATTACTCATGGGGGAGCTTTTTGGCCATGTTTAACCCCTAAAGTTCCAAAGTCCCAACACAAGATTCTTGGGATTTGAAGTAGATTAGTATAATCACAAATTTTAACATGATTTTTTAAAACTTTTTTGAAATAGGAAATCAAATTAGTTTATTGGGATATATATTTTATTTCAATCAATGCCTAGGAGAAAAATTTGTGCCACCCTAGGTCCAAAAAGCAATTCAAGAGGCAACCAAGAAAAAATCACAAAAAATCAATTTTTTTAATTACAAATTTTCTCCTAAAAAATTATCTTTTTTTTCTACTTTTGAAGCTTTGGTTCATTCTATTTGAACTACTATAATGATGAGAAAGTTATGAACAATCTTATTTTTCAAACAATCTAAGCATCTTTTTAATCAAATAATTTTAAAAGAAATTTTGAAAGAAATTTTTACAATTTTTATAGAAAATTGTTCTACAATGTTCAATTTGTTTGTTAGAACAACCTCACCAATTGGATTATTGTGCTACAATTCTATCTTAGAGCTATTAATGATTTAGTTATTTCTTCGATTTTGAACCTACTTCTATTTAACAATTTTTTATGAGTGAAAATCATATGTTTTTTTTTAACTTTTTTCTTAGATTCTCAACTCAATTCTTCAACATAGGAAATTAGAAAATCAAAATCAATAGCACAAAAAATTTCAAGTTAAGAAGATTTACCCACTAATCAACCAGAGTCTTCTTTAGAATTGACAATTTGAAAAAACCTATTATAAAGTGATATTAGGAAGAATATTCTAGAATTGATATATACATAAAAGTTGAAGAATTTGAATTGTATATTCCATCCATAAGATTAGATCACCAATGCTATCACCAATATTTTTCTTTAATTTTGAAAATAAAAACACTTAAAATCCTTCTAAATTTGATTAAAAGCAAAATATAATCATTTTTTGAGTAAAATTTTTTGGAATTGATTTGAAATGAGGTTCCTTTCACATGGTGATTTCTAGAAATTTTTATGTTCTTAAAATCTATGACCTCATTTTGGCAAATCCTATTTTGGAACTAGAATCAAGGCAATTTTGGCTTATTCACCACTTGGCATACTTGTACATTTGTAATTTTCAAAAAATATGTATTGTAGTAACACCAAATCCAACCCTTAGATAGGACAACAACTTTATAAAGTATAATTACAAATTAGGATGACTTTCTACCAAGTAATAAGGAAGATGAAAGTTTCAATCTATTCCTTGTCCAGAAAGTGGATGTAGGAGCAAGTAGGAGTTAAAGCCAAAAAATCTAGTCAAGCAAGATATAAAAAACTTGTTTTCATCTCTTTAATTGAAAATATCTTGTTATCTATGCAATCAAACTTTTTGAAATTTCTTTTGCACATCCTAATACTAGTCTAGTAAAAGTTTCTTCAATAAGATGTGCAACAAAGTAATTAAATCTTTTTTTTCTCTTTGCAATAGAATTGGTAGTTTTGAGTGATTTTGATGGAAAAATGCCTTGGAACTTTAGGGGAAAAAATGGAATAAAACCATTAATTGCCCATTTATTTCCATTTCCCTATATCTAGTAAATTAATAATTTGACCATTTTTTAACGTTTATGAATCTTTGTGTTGTGAGTGCAATTACAGCTGAAGAACACAGTATTGAAAACAGACTTGAAAAAAAGAAGTCTATGCAATCAAAACCGCAATTTGAAAATGAAACAAAGCCAAAGATTTCGAGTTCCCACAACCCCGATCCTGACAAACTCGACCAAGTTACGTGCAAAACAGTCACGATTCTGGTTTCACAAAGGTTGAACAGAACGATCGAGATAGTCAAGGCTCTTCCATCAGATATGGCCAGACCGTAGAATCATCTGCCAACTAGGGCATAAGCAGCCGGCTCCAACCGAACGAAACAACATAATCAAACCCTAAAAGACTAAAGATCCGTCATCGCCACTTTCCACGGGAGCCCTGTCCCTGTTCGTCCTCGACCTTACCCACCTGCTCAAACCCCACCGACACCTTAAGAATTCAAGAACACTATTTCTCTTCACCCTCAGCAAACGACCCCAACACCGTACCTCCATTAAACCACCAGTACCGACAATTGCTAAGCCCCTCAGAAAACAGAACCACAACATTACAACGCAAACCTCCTCGTTACATCGGAGTCTCGGGAACCAGCAGAGATCAAATTCCTCACAAATTCGTACCAAATTCGTACCAAATTCGTACCAAATTCGTACCAAATCGTCAGGGATCGAATTCAACAGCGAAACAAACCGACTTTGAACTAAAAAAGGTGAGAACTTTGAGGGGAAAAGGGTATGTAGCATAGAAAAAAAAGGGTAGGCAAGCTTACAAGGTGGGGCAACAGACAAACAAAGAGAGATTTGGAGGCTTACCATGCGGAGGAGGAGAAATAGAGGAGCAACAGAAAGTGGAGAAAGAGCAAGAAGCGGAGAAGACGACGATGTCTAACCCTTAACCCTTAACCCCCAAAGGGCGGACCTACAACCACTGATTCAGAGCCTCGTTGCTTATCACTCAGTTTGTTGCCATTTAGGAATGGATATGTATGAAAAAATTTATGTTTATTTTTCAGAGGTGGTATTATATGTCTTCTCTACTTCACAAAAAATTAGATTTTTATGAAGAAAATTGTTTTTTGTGAGAATTTCTGAAAAAAAATGAAGAAAAAATCATATTAAATAGAAAATTATTTCAAGAAATCTGAAAATTTCACAATGTGTCTAAATTACAGTGACAAACATCATGGTGTAAACTCAATATCCATGTCATTCTATAATTAGAATACAATGGATATTGAAAATACATCCAAAGTTCAAACTACAATAAAATATTCAATATTATGAATTTTTCCAAAATTCGAATTGGAGTAGAAACTAGAGTAGATGACCTTCATTTCGTTAGTTGGTCTCAAACTCAAAAAATATCATTTTTTTTGAGAAATTTCAGATTTAGAGCAAGGAGCAACAACTCCTCAAATTACACTAAATTAGCAAATTTTGGCATTTGTCTTTTTAACTTACTTCTCAACTACATGACAGAAAACACTAGTTAAAAAAAAATCAATTGGATACAACAAAAAAAAGGATGAAAAAAATACTTTTAATCTCTTTTGAGGACCTAGGACTGTCATCCAAATGCCATAGAATGGCGTTGGCGGCAATCAAGGGTTAAAGGACGCAATCCCCATGACCAAGATAGTGAGCAAAACTGCTTCAATTATTGGACCAATCAGTGGATTTTGTTTTTCTACAGTCAATAGTGAAGTCATCCATCAGACACAAAATGTCCGTGTCAACATTTAAGGGTTAAAGGACAGACTGGTGATCGTGGAAATCATGCCTTTTGGAAATGTGTGACATCATCTACATTGAAAAAATAAAAAATAAACATTGGAGGTCAAAGTACTATAGAAGATCTTCCCTTTCTGCTCAAAATTCCAAGGATGAATAGTTGCAGTTCTATCCTAGATAGAGAGATTCCTTGTCATATATCGGACACGAAACGTTCGTGTCGACGTTTAAGGGTTAATGAAGCTTGCTTGTTTTTGCATCACATGATTAGTAGGGCTTTTTTTTCATTTTGTATGGCGTGCCAAAGTCCCAATATAAAGTGTTATAGTGGTGTTCCAAATTTCAACATTCATCCAAGATATCAAAATAGCACATATCACATGTCTGTAACTCTCTTTTCATCCACAATCTGGCCATGTCATCCAAGATTTTTTTTGAATTCAAAGTTTTCTAGCAAAAAACTTCACAAATTTTTGCCATTTTTTTAGTCAAATTACTTTTCTCTGATGCAATCTGGCACTAGAAAGCCAAAAAAAAAGCCCTAATGATGACCATACCATACGTTTGGGTTAGGGTTGGCAGAAAATAATTATTTTTAGGATAGCTGGAAAATAAAATAAAATGAAAGAGAGAAATTGCCAAATTCAGAAAGAATTAAATGGCCAAATTGTCGAAAACAAATAAAATGTCAAGTATTAGACAAATATGAAAATATGTAGTCCATTTACCTTTTATGTTGTCATTAGGCAAGTTCTTGAGGGTAGAGTGAGAAAATACCTTGATCATGTAGAGTAATTCAAGGGTGGAGAGGTCAACTTTATAATGAAATCCATTGTCCATCATGAATCTTCAAAGGATATGGGACAATTTAAAGATGAGAGCTTAACTATATGTGGTTGAGCTCCTACTAATCCTAATTGACATATCCCACATAGGTTGTTTCACCTCCTACCACCCCACTTGTATAAAAGAATTGTCTTTCCTACACTATAGAAGATGAGTGAGAAGATTTTAGAATTGTTGTGTTGAGAGTGCAAAACATTTTTTATTGTAATATTGAAATCATGAAAATTAAATATTAATTTGCCAAACTTACTTTTGGAACTTTTATTAATTACTTGGCAACAACGTGCCAACCCTGCCCCAAAGGTATGGTAATCACATTTGTCGTATATATTAAGGGTAGTCACACCTTCTTCACTTCACCAAAATTCTCTAAAGAATGAAAAAAACGAGGAACTAATGGGAAGCTTGAATTCCTAAAAGAGGTGTGACAACCCTTCTCTCTCTAGCAGAAAATGGAAATGGAAAATGGACTCACAACTCGTAAACACTAAAAGTTGTGCAAAAACAAGAGCAGTGTAATGCAAGGAACCAACGAAGAAGTAGTGAGGAAGTGAAAAGTGAAGGGGTCGGAATATACTTCTTTTGCAAAGAATTCTTCACATCCATTATTCACCTCTGGAGGAGAATAAAAGATGTAGAGAACTCTTCACCGAAAAAGAATATTCGGCTCTAGAGAGCTAGCTAAAAGCCAATTCAAAGCCACCACATCCCCATTTGCATAAGAATTTGCAAGCAATGAAGAAGATGTGACTATCCCTATTGAGATTTGGTACCAAGCTTAACCCTTACAAATTTAAGAAGCCCAATTTTTGGACACAAAATAGTGTTTTCCAGGTGCATCATAAAAAGTGCATGAGTTTAGGTCTCCTTTGGTAACAAAAGTTAGTATTTTGTATTGAGCAAGATTCAATGATACAAGGCACTTCCAACTTGAATCATTATTGCACCTCCTATATATCTCAAAAGTTGTAAAATAATCATGTATTCTACATGCATGGTGCCGCATTTGAGTACAATAAGGTATAGATGTTAAAATCGCATTTAAATGAAAGATGTTGATTCTTCAATTATCAATTCAATGGTATGTCTTACTATAATTTAATACATAGTTTGTAATTTAGGAGTCAAATATAGTACTATATATGCAATTCCCCACATACATTTAAGGGGTGAATGCCTAGGCTTAAATTTTTAATTGAAGCTTTGAAGACTTACAAAATTGAGTCTCTTGCAACTAGATATACATTTAAAAAGCAATGTCTTCAAGTGTGAAACTTTGGCATGGCATAGAATTATACTACTTCATGTACTCACCACTAGTAATTGATCTATAGCTCAAAAGCTCACATGCCTATAGTTTCACTAAACCTCTGAGAGGCACTTGATAACAATTGAACTTCTATTTCAATGTCATCCTTTGATGATCAAAAGGGTTCGAGGAAGATTAAGAAACCCACTTCAAGAAACAAAGTGGTTAAATTTATGGTTGCCCTAAGCTTTGAATAAGTTAGGCATTGAAGTATGAACCAACTTAGATTGAAGCCAAATTTTGTAGAAGTACTATACAAGTTTGGACTCTAACATCTCATGATTCAGAAACTAAATCATTCTACCATCTACCCTATAAACCAAACAATGTCCAATGCACTTGTCATTTAATTTAACCCATAAACATTGACACATGTGTTTAGTGTCAGATGGATGACAAAGTATCTTTCTATATGGGACAAAAGTGCAACTATTCATCTTCCGAATTTCGTATAAGTTAGAAAGGGGAGATCTTCTATAGTAATTTGACTTCCAATGAGTGCTTTTGGTTTTTTTAAAGTAGGTGATGTCACACGTTTCCAAAAGTGATGATTTGCACGGTCACCAGTCTGTCCTTGAAGAGTTAATGAACTCGTCATTGACCAGTCAGAAAATGGAAAAAACATCAGACGGGATATCACACTGGCTCACAATCTCATTCTCGCATTCCTTGTTTGCTGGGAATGCCTGCAATGGCACAGTCATGCAAAGAATTCGTGGGTGCAGCTCCAGGTCGTGTGTGAAAATCTTTGAGGACTCTGGCCACAAGAATGTCACGAGGTCTCCAGGGGAGCAACTTGGAATGGATATGTAGACCATGCCATTCCGACCTTGCGAGTTTCACTAAATGGAACTCTTGTTGTTTGGTTACTCCAACTGCTGAATCCTCACTGGGTGAAGCATTGTCCACTTCCAATCCATTCCTTGTGGCACCGTCATCGTCTATACCTTGAACCTTGTCCCTTTGAATTTTTTCTTCCCCTTGGCAACCCTCACTTCTTGTGCAAAGGGCTCCTCTTGACCGTTGGTTACGTCTGGTGGTTTTCGTCTTGTTAACCCCGAGTACGCTCCAGTTCTCGTACACTTCGCATCGGGTTCCATACCATCGCCACCACGCGGCTTGGTAACATCAAGAAACTGTCAAATCCATCTTCCGTACATTAATTAGTGGATTGATGTGCAAAAAAAGAAGAGGAAGATTCCATAATATGAACTTCGTTTCACACATTACGTGGAGCACCAGCCGGTACCGGAAGGAGAATTTGGCGTGGATCCTCAAAGGATCAAGGATTCACGATTATAATGACCAATTCAATTGATCATTTTCTGAAAAATATACCTCAGATGTAGTCAAGTTCTGTGTCGCTAGAATCAAAGAAAAATATTACTTTTGTTGGTCAAAGATATATGGTATTGAACAAAGAACTTGACTCACTGCATTATTCTAGTCAACTCATGGATGGCACTACATGATCCTCTTCATGTTCGCTACCCTGTGACAATCAATTTCATCCACCAATTACAAACCCTAAGACCACAGTACATGATTCTAACACCAAGAGTGGAAAGTAAGAAGGAGACTCACAAAATCACAAAAAATCTTAGACAACAGGCAAAGACAATTAAAAGGATGAAGTGACGCTTCCGTAAATCATCCAACCAAAAAAACTTCGACACTTCAGAACATTTGCATACGCTAACCATGTGAATCATTCTTTAGTGAAATGGAATCCTCTTTTCATTGGCCAACAAGAACATATAATAATTTCACCAGTACCAAAAGTTGTGATTCACATTGGTGCCCCAACCTCATGACGAGAAACATACGGACACAGCAAGGCATGAAACGTACGGAGAGCGCAGGTAGCGAGGAAGCCGGAGCGATGAAGAAGCGGCGCAGAGTGGGTGGAGTAGAGGTAACGAGGCATGTGGATGATGCTCCCAAGGTTGCAACCCTGACGGTGGCGATGGCGAATAATCATCGTGAGCGATAGCGTCTCTGAGGCCAGGAGGTTGAGATGGGGCAGCTATTGCAGCATGAGGAGGAAGGGCCAAGGCGGAGTCCATGGTGATGGCGTTTCATAGAGCGTGAAAGGTGCGCCGGGCGACTCTAAACATGCAAGAGTACGAGACGAAGCAGCTCAGGTTGCAGGGACTGAGAAGACTAATCTGGCGACATTCTCACCTGAGAATGCTATCCAAATGACGAAATGTTGACGATTCTGGCAAAACCAGTCTCAACCTGACTAATCTGGCAAAAACATTGTGCAAATTACTGCAGCCTTTCACATATCAATTCAAGGCTTTGTTTGAAGATTTGAAGATGGCAAGAGAAAGTTGGGTGGTCAATTGTGAAAAAATCATCGCCAAGTGGACGTGAATGTGGTTCTCGACCTGCCACACCACGGAACTCGAATAATGCAAATCCTGAGGTGAGGAAAGAATCTATCCATGTCTTACAAATCCGCAAAGATGCAACATTCAAGTTCATGGCACTACTGTAGTGCTGAGGGGAAATCATATTCCTCCAAGCATTGCACTCAAATGCATAGCAGTCTCATTTTGGCAAGACGGTAGGATGAACATTCTAAAGCCTGGGCTGATTGAATCCAAAGTGTTGGGTAGCATTGGATTATTCAATGTACACCTTTTATACATTTTAAGGGAGAAAAATCATTCAAAATACTATGGTTGAGGACTTTGAAGATTCATGTTTAGTTCCTCAAAGGATTAAAAATAAAATTAAAACAACTAAGCAGCAAAAGCATTATCCATTTTTCTTTCAAAAATATTTTAAGGGGGCTAGACTAATACTTCCAAAATTGCAATCACTTCTTTATGCACCTCTTTCCTTATAACAATGTAGGACTCGACTTCATGCCCATGTGTAATGTACCTTTTTCACAAAAAAGTGCTAACCAAAATACAAACATTGACTCTTTGATTTACAATTTTTTTGGGGGAATTTATGAATTTGATAAGTTCAAATATGTGCAACATTCAAAGAACGATAATTGGCCATCTTATACTAAGTCCACATTGAAAGCAAGTTCAAAACAATCTCCAAAAGAATACCTTAGTTATGCATCTTAAGTCATTTGGATATATAATTTATAATGTAAATACTAGGGTGTTTTATTTTGGAGACAAGAAATTGGACGAATATTTTTTGAAATCAATCAATTGAGTTATTGTATATAAGGCTATTCAAAACCTATTTTAGAATCATGTAACCCTTAAAGATTCACGACTATGCTTTATCAAAATTCACCCATACATTGTCATTTCAAGTGCATTCCAAGATGGAAAAACAATCCTTGAAAATTATACAATGGAATGAAAACATGTGAATTATAAAAGTGAGATTATTTTAGCAAGCAAGCAAAATCCTGTGAAATTTTTTTTCTTGATAATTATGAAAAATTAAATTCAAAAACAAATTTGATACTTTCCTACATGCTATTTTTTAAAGAAGATGCTCTAATTGACCACAAAAGAAGGCTTATCATAATTTTAAATCACTAATCCATATGGAATAGATTAAACTTTTCATTGTGAATGTAATATATGTAATGAAAAATAGTTTTTTTGAAATGTTTCTATGCATTTTTGGTTGCCTAGGTTGAGTATTCAATTCTCAAGAAAATGTGGCTTATGTTTTTATGAAATAATAATTGTATTCCTTAAGAATTTATTTGTTCTTCTATCTTTGTACAAAGTTAAAAACTCAAGCCAAAAATCGCAATTTTGGAAAGCTCTTCACGGTCTCAATTGTCCAACAAAGTAGCTTTGATCCTTTAGGGGGTAATTTTTGCAAACCTATTTATCCGCCAAATACAATTCCATGACAATCCATCTATCCCAAAGGGAAAAAACAATTAATAAAGCTCAAAGTAATAGGTTGTTTTCAATTTGATTCTATATGATTAATTCTTAATCATCCAAATTCTCTTTTTTGAAATGATGAATAGAGAGCTTTAAGACAACATTCATTCAAAGTAATGCTTGAATCTTTAACACTTTAGCCCACCATATCCTTTTTTGTAATTTGAATTAGTTTCATTTTTAGATTTTTGCACGAAATTTTTAGGATAGTTTCTACTTTCTAAGCATCTTGCTTACATAGTTACATTAAAAGCTTTGCTTCATATTATATTAATAACTATTGCAAAATTTAATAAGGATTTTTAAAACTTCAATGTCAAATTGGGTAGTAAAATTTTATTTATTTTTAATTTCAAAAAATAGAAATAGGATTAGAAATCTCTATATACACAAACAAATTCAAGTCATTCTATATTGATTAATTAAGTGAAAGTTAGGAGGACTATTATTTTATTGGTAGGAAAAGCAGAAACAACATTTAAGTCATTATTTGATCTCCAATTTTTAAATTTTCCAATAAAATCAAAAGTATAGGATATGCCTTTCAAAAAGAACTGTTCATAAAAATGGACTTTTTACAATTTTAAATAGAAGTTATTTTTCATTGAATTTTTTTTTCCATGTTGTACCTCCTTCCAATAGCAAGGCTAAATGACGCTCTTGCTATCTCTCTCTTCCAACTAAGACTTCTAGTAAAATCCATCCATTATCATATAACCCTCTCTAATCACTTTCATTGCTACAAATTGCAAGGCAACTAGAAAAACTATGGAGTCATAACCCCATCCTCCATTCACTTTTTAAAAGAGCTCTAGATCTCCAAAATTAAAAATTGACTACCATAATCTAGTAGTAGGAGAGGATTATGTTTCATAAACAACTCACTGATGCAATACACAACATAAGGAGAACCAACCTTTAACCCTTAAAAGATGGTTTGTTGACTGTGGAAATACTCCCTTTTGGAACCGTGTGACATCATCTACTTTATAAAATCCAATAATATTCATTGGAAGTCATACTACTATAGAAGACCTATTCTTTTCTCACAAGATTTGGAGGATGAATAGTTGCAATTTTGTCCTACATAGAGAGATTCTTTGTCATCCATTGGACATGAAAAATGTGTCGACGTTTAAGGGTTAAACCACCCAAAATCCAATTACGTCCTCATGTACCAATGGTGTACATTTTTGTTCTAAAATGTACCCCTTGGGTACATAAAAGAGTGACTAGATGAGAATGATAATTGGCTATTTCACTGGAATCAAGTGCAGTACAGGTAGATTTTATCCGAGTAACGAAACATAGACCCTAACCTCAATCTCCGCAGCGAGAATCTTGCCTTGAACTCGCGTGCTAAACGTCGCTAACAAAAAGTAGTCAAACTTTCTCTCTTGAATCTGCATCCTTTCTTTCGAATCCAGATTCCAAAAGAAGAGGATCAAAGAATCCAGATAGAACCGCTTTCTATTGCTCTGGCAAGATGGGGATTTCGTGGTGAACAAATAGCTACTGAAAACAATTTCTACTCTATCGCTTGCCAGTCTCTAGCCCTAGGGTCCTCATGCGGTGATTTGAATTAGTTTTCTTTCAGCAATGAGCTTGCCCATTTTGTTTTACGAAAAAAGAAAGAAAAAAAGAATGGTTACTTTGACCTCAATGATTCCAATAAGGTTCCGTCAGTCAAGAGTCCTACCGTTCAATTTCGACTCCGAGATATCACCACGGGATGCGAAAGTCGGTCCTGTTCTGTGGTTTTCTTGATCTCAGCCAAGGCCTAAAGAGGGTACTCCTCACGAAATTGACACTACAACAAGCGGAGTCGGATACCAGAGTCTGCAACATGCGGATATACCAAAAGAGGCAAAAGCAGTGGCGATCATCTTCAAGCTGTGATCAGTAGGAATATTATTCAACACTTGCTGTTTCAATTGGAATTTCATCAACTAAGGCAATTCACATTTAAGAAAAACTTATCACTTATGATGCTTATTCACAAATTCCTAGGTCTCCTTGTCAATCCGTAAGTGCAGGCCCGCTTCTTTCTTCGTTCTCTCCATGGCAAGCAAGTGGCAAGCAAGAACCTGGGGTTCACGTCCACTGCTGCTGATAGCCTCCTGAATTTTCTATTGCATCCATAACAAGCTGCCCCCAGTCTCAAAACGGAAGGGTACATATGCAGAGAAAACTCAAGGAAAAAAAACTACAAGCGCGCACCTCCTCCTCCTCCCTGGCGGACAGCCCGAAGCTTACAACAGTCTTGCCAGTCATCAACATTCCATTCCGCCACCGGGAGACTAACAGCTACGTATTAAAAAATCACAAGGACAGTGGACATGACGATTAAAGAGGCTAATTCCATGAATGAGATCCATCTTACTGCTCTCCGGGCAACATTGTGTCACCGTCGGGAAGGTCACAGTAGCCGTTCTCTTGGCCGATGAGATGAGCCACGCACTTCTTCTCCGCGACTAACTCGTCTTCTGACTTCTTGATGCGCTCACGCAAGTAGTCGTCCACTTGACAATCCGTGACCAGCTCCCAGTTGCCATCGCCATTGGAGCGGCACGGCATGCTGAAGATGATGTCCTCGGCAATTCCATAAGGGTTGCCGTTCGTGTACACCCCTGAAGAAAACCAATCGCCCTCCACAGTGGGAGTGACGAGAGATTTGATGGCGTCCGCGATCGACACCGCCGTAGACGCGGCCGATGATCGCCCCCATTTCTGGATGAGCGCGCCGCCGCGCTTCTGCACCCGCGGCGTGAACTCCTCCTTCAACCACTTCTCGTCCTGGATCACATCCACCACGCGCGCGCCGTGGATCTTGGCGTTCAAGAAATCGGGCACTTGCGTGGTCGAGTGGTTGCCCCAGATGGTGACGTTGGAGACGTTGTCGTAGAAGACGCCGGCCTTGAGAGCTAATTGGCACTTGGCTCGATTCTCGTCCAATCTCGTGAGGGCGTGGAAATTCAAGGGGTTGAGACGCGGCGCATTCTTCAACGCGATCAACGCGTTCGTGTTGCATGGATTACCCACCACCATCACCTTCACATCGGGGCTCGCGACGGCGTTCAGCGCTTTCCCTTGCTGCGCGAAGATCTGCCCGTTGAGGTCGAGCAAGTCGGCTCTCTCCATGCCGGGACCTCGAGGCTTGGCGCCGATGAGGAGGGCCCAGTCGGCGTCAGCGAAAATCTCCTCCGCTTCAATGCCGATGTTCACCTCTCTCAAGAGCGGGAAGAGCGAATCCTCCAACTCCATGGCCACCCCCTCCAGGGCGTCGCGCGACCGCTCGGACCCCAGCAAGTTGAGCACAATGGGTTGGTCTTGGCCAAACACTTCTCCGGACGCGAGCTTGAACAACAGATGGTTCGCAATCATCCCCGCGGC
Source organism: Straminergon stramineum (assembly GCA_963920665.1). Classification (NCBI taxonomy): domain Eukaryota; kingdom Viridiplantae; phylum Streptophyta; class Bryopsida; order Hypnales; family Calliergonaceae; genus Straminergon; species Straminergon stramineum. The sequence goes on along the minus strand of OY987267.1, from coordinate 14,642,302 downwards.
ACCAGAAACGGCGATGCGGACCGTCTTCTTCCATGTCTTGGGCCTCTCGTCCTCCTTCAAATCGTAGGTGACACAGAAAACACCAAAGCATTGCCCTTTCTTCTGGCTCTCCGCCACGCCGCTGGCGGGAGTCTCGCTCAATGATTTCTCGGCGGTGCTCGGGGCAACGTACGCCACCACATGACCTCCTCGCCTCCTCTCAGCTCTCGCCACTGTCACGCATCCCCCTCTCGCCACTCTGCGGCCCAGAAACGCACTACACAGCCCATGTCCGCCGCCTTCCTGCTTCCCAAACGCATTGCCATGTCTGCTCACCACGGCCCCGGCAGCCACGTTCCCCGCAACAGCAGCCATGGCGGCCATGTCCTTCCTCTCTCAGCCGCAAACCTCTCCACAAGCCCTCACACCCGAATCTCGCACGCCCCCCTCTCTCGCTGCAACAATTGGATGCCCAGAATCCAGGACCAAAGCGATGATTTGACAACCCCAGGCCACCAAACGAACACTAAACAGTGGCGCACGATGATTGGCAACCACTTCGTAACTCAGTGCAAGAGAGGCGGACCGCGGACTCTCCTCAGTCCTCACCACAGTCCTCAGTCCCGTTCTAGCAAGCTCCAGTTGATGATAAGATGCTATTGGTCGGGCAGCAGCAACCAATTGTACCCTGGACTTTGATAATTTACAAAACTCCAGGGAAATCAGTCCTGACAACTTTCTGACAAAAGGACAAGTTCCCGGCTGGAACGGAACCCAAAAAACTCATGGCGACGGAAGCGTCCTTTCTCACAATCTTTCGACATTCAAACACGATGAAGTAAGTTAAAGCCTCACCACTGGCACTGACGGAGATGGGTTTCACCCACAAATGAAGTGCAAGTTACAATTACGTTACGCGAAGTTAATCGCATCCCGAATTCCCCGATGATTCGCATCATTAGCTCATGATAAGATTGATGGGAATTTACGTGTTTGCGCAAATTTTGAGGGAGCAACTGCGAGGAAGAGTTGGACTGGGGAAAAGGGAAGGTCGTTAGAGGTCCACGTGGTGGATAGTGTCTTGGGAGTGGCTGCAACGTGTTGTTGCGGAAGTACAGAAACCAACGCAACGCCAAGACGACGACAAGGTTTTTCCCGTTGCCAGGCTTGCAATCGGAAGTCGCCATCTGGGTTGGGGTGCGTGTGCCGGGCGGGCGGGCGCGAAAACATGATGTGAATGGAAGGTGAAGATTTTCCGAAAACATCAGGCGGTTGGCACCGGTTGCGAGCACAAGGAGATGCAGGCATAACCGCCACTTTTTCCTGCCTAGAGCTACACTCAAAAGTGAAATTAGGTTGCCCCCACTAATTTCTCGACAATTGACAACGAAATAATCATTTATAGTTACAGTCTAAGAATGAAATATTTTTGAATTATATATTGTTGTAATTGGACTCATGTACTTCCACGTGTACAAATGAAAATATTTTTAGAAATATTTGTTGACTTTGATGGCTTGAAAAGTAACTTTCTTGGGATAAGGCAACCTCATTGGTAAGGCAACCTAAATTCACTATTTTCTTGTGAGGCTTGTGATTGAACATGTTTTGTGGCACTTGGTTGGAGTTGTAGTATACTTCCAAATCTTTTTTTGCACATTCTTTTAGGGAGGGGCCATGAATACACATCCCAAGGGAGCAAATCTTATGCAAATTTCCATATTCCTAGTAGTGAAGAGAAGTTTTGTGAGCCTCTAATCCAAAGGAAGCTAGTGGGAGGTTTGAAATATGGTGCTCCACCTTTTTGTAGTGTGAATGGGATCTCAATAGGAAGTGAACCCTCCCAAAATTTCAATAGTTCGTGATCTTTGCCTTTGTAATCTTAGGGCAACAAAGTACTTCAATAGTGATGAGTATTTTGGGGAATTGTATTTATAGAAAACAATAGTCAATGAGATCAAATCTTCTAGGATCCTTCTTCCTTAAAATTTTGGTTGTACCCTAAATGGAATTGGATGCATGGTCTAGTTACAATGGCTTCAATTGAAGTACTTCTCATTTCATCCTTGTTACTAGAAAATCACTATAAGAAATTGAGGTTCTAATGAACAAAAGATCAATGCATTTATGTTGATTTTGACAATTTTGTCTTAGGCTCTATTGATTTGGCAATTGTCTAAAATCAATAAACACAATTGTGTTGATTTGACCAAAAAAATAAATTTGCTCAATTGATTCACCAATCTTCTAAACATCCACAAAGTAGAATTTTAGACCTCATTTTGGCATAGTAGAATTATTTTTTTCAAAAAACTTTGATCTATGGAAATTGATCCAAATTTCATCTCTAAAAATCCATTTGAGATTTCAAGCCTCCAATCAAAAGGTATGAACAAATTTCAGAGAGAATGTTTGAAATTGTCAAAGAAAATGCCCCTTTCAACCCTTCTTTGAAATTTGTTCATAACTTTTGATTGCAGTCTCAAAATCTCAAATGGATTTGTGGAGATGAAGGTTAGCTTGATTTTACACATTAACTTAGTCCAAAGTTTTAAAAAAAAAGTTATTCTATATGAGCTAAATGAGAACTAAAATTCTACTTCAACTACAATTCCTAATTTAGACTTAACTATGAGTGGATGGGCTCCTACTAATCCTAATTTACATATCTCACATGGTTTGTCTTACCTCCTAGTACCACCCCACTTGTATAAATAGTTTGTCTTCTCTTCAATGTGAACTTCAAGGCAAGTGGCACATATCCCGTATGGATTGTCTTATCCCTACCAACTTTCTTATATAAAGAGCTTGTCATGTCCTCACTCTAAACATCATAGAATGTGATGTTGTTAAAGTTTAATTGTTAATTAAGTATATTTGTTTTAAATATAGTGATGAATTTTTAAAAATGTAACTATACTTGAAAAAAATTTATATAATTATTTGGTGTTGTGCCAATAGTGCCCTATAGGTAATTAGGTATGGTATGTGCCAACGTGGTAGTCCTATCTATATGGCATTGCCAATTGTACCCTGTAGGTAATTATGTGTGGTATATGCTAATGTGGTAGTCCTATCTATGTGGTAGCCTTGCTTACATGATTGAGTTAGCCTATGTGGCAGATTTTAAAAGATTAATAATTTGACTGAATCAAAAAATAAAATCAAGAAAAAAAGGTTGATTATTGTCTGAACCAAAATGTCATAATCAATTGTCCTAACCAATATATATGAATTGAATAGTTGATTGTCATGCCAATTCAGACATCATTTTTTCTTGTAGTGAATGTATGTGTGTAAATTCTTCCCTTTGAATCTCTTCAATGTACAATTTTTGAATATGCATGTATATTTTATTTTTGAATATGGACTTCATGAATGTGCCAAGAACTAAAAATTTGATTATACTTTTGAATAATCAAAAGTTTAATCATATTGTATCCAAAAAATATATATCAATACTACTAGTAAATTCAATTTTTTCAATTTCAAAATAAATATTTCTTTTCAAATATGTATCAATACTATTAGTAAATTCATTGTCCAATTCAATAGGAAAAACAAAAAATGTGTATTGATTTGGACAATTGGTTAGGATAATAATCAAAATTTCTTTGTTGATTTTATTTTTTAATTTGGTCAATTTCAAAAAAAAATATTACTTTTCAAAGTCAACCACGTAGGCAAAACTTGTGTAGAATTAACTACCACATAGATAAAAACCACCATGTGGATAGAGCTAGGCAATCCTAGGGATACCCACTACGTGGACAAGATTGCCACCTAAGCAGACCCGCCTCGTATGCAAGGCCTTCGGTGGAATTTGAATCCACAACTACGTATGTGAGAATATATAACTCCAACCATTGTACCAAGATTGGAGCTTTATGGATATAATAGGTGGTTTTTATTTATTTATTTATAGTCACTCTATTTTCATTGATTTCATGTAAAATTATTATTTGAAATCTTAATTTTTGAAGTCAAATCAACATAATTATGTTGATTGATTTATAGGGGATTGCCAAATCAATAGAGTCCAAAACAAGTTGTTGTAATCAATGTAAATGTATTGACCTTCTATTGATTTGGGCCCCTTTTTCTTGTTGTGTAGAGGAATTTGAAATCTTCACATTATTGATTTATTGCTAATTTGTACAAGCAAAAATTAAGATTGTTTAGATAATTGGAACATATTCAAATGCTTATATAGATAAGACTTAGCCATAGTTAATTTAGTATACTTAAGAGGATTCACCCAATGTTTCATAGGACATTCTTCCATTTAGCTTAATATTTGTCTTCAAATTATTGGAGGAAGTAATTCTATAGAACGATGGTTTTTTTCCAGGTCCTCAATATTACAAAGTACTCATGTTTTTCTTGAGGTAATTTCGGCCCCCACTTTGCCATACTTAGTATAATCTTCTCTTAAGCTTTAGGTTCAATTCACATTTTGTTGTGTAAGATGAAAGGGATTTTTGTTATATCACTGTAGTAGGTTATTCCATTATGGACCCTCAATATTGTTGTATTGCAAATAGATTCATGATGTTATGTAGGTTCTAAAATTGATTAATATTGTGTGAGGCTTGACACATGTCTTATTCTTGACATCATTGCAATATTTCCTTTTGAATGTTCGAGATCTCATGCAAAATAAATTCCTAATGACTAACAAAAATTGATATTCAATTGGTGCTACCAATTTCTCTCTTTGAATCAATTAGTTTTATGCACCTTTGGAGAAGTGATTGAATTGGATGACAAGTCGTTTTAGAATTATTTAGTGCCTTCAAGTTGTCACTATGCTAAGAATGCGTGAAGATTAGAAGCCCATTTCCTTGGCTTTTAAAATTTTTGAGTAAATTCCACTAGTAGAATGGAACGTGTCTAAACTTATCCGAACTTCACAATTTTTAATACTTAAACTTGTAAGCCTACAATTTTATTTTATTTTTTGGGGTACATGACCTATGATTGTGAGTATACTTTTAAATGGTTCAAGGCAAAATTGAAAACTAGAAATGTAGTTTTAGCAATTTTGCCATTTATAGTTTTAGACTATCCTAAACATTAAAGTGGAGATGGCTGTGAAAGGCCAATTTTTTATGGGCGTTGCAAAGGATGTTGGTAGATTCCAATATAAACAAGTTGATGCCATCATTGATGTCAATGTTTTATTTGACCTAAATACAAACATAGTGATGTTTTTTTGAACATTAAATAAAACATAGTTTTGCCACATTACCAATCAAGCCCATTTTGACTATGGATAAGTATGTGAAGGCTATTTTGGGTTGAGGTAAAACAATGACCAAATGTGAAAAACAAAAGGGAAAGACAACCACATAGTATACTTTGCAAAAAAAAAAAGAAATCGATGGATGTAAACTGTAGATGAAAAGAGAAGCTCTTTATACAAGTGGGGTGGTAGGAAGTAAAACAAACCATTTGGGATATGTCAAGCAAGAATTGTGTTCAAAGTAGAATTTTTGAAACAATGTTTAGATGTCTAGTAGTCAAGTTCTCATCTTCAAATTATCCCATATCCTTTGTTTAACCATGGATGGATAATGAATTTCATTATAAAAACTCCCTCTCCACCCTTCATTTTTTCTAAATGTCAATGAAGTAATTCCTTCATTTTGCCATAAAAAATTATCTTAATGATAGATGATAAATTCTCTTAAGACTTGGTGAATCTAACAATTTCTCTTGTTTATTTATTTTTACTTTCTTTGAAATGATTAATTTGTGTTGACCATGCCTTATGAATACGATATGCATTAATTGACGTCTCACAAAACAACTAGATGTCTAAGTTAATGTTTCAAAAAAATTGTAATAAAATTCTCAGATTGCATAAAATTGTATTGACGAGGACTACCACATCATCCTTGTTGGTTACCACATCACTTTTTCCATCACCACGTTATAGATGGGCCAAATAAAAAAAATTCCCACGTCATTGTCCTCGCCCATGTGACGCTAAGGTAGTGGCTACATGACAAGTTTTTAGCATTCTCAAAAACCACATTTCTATGGACATTAGCTCTAAAACATTAAAACATCAATTTGACATTTTGGATGTTTTTGCCATGTCAATCTTAACTTGGTTTTTTAGACATCTATGTTGACAAGCGTAGACATCACCCACAATGTCCACATGTCCGATTCCAAGAGTTTGAATAGACATGGTCTTCTTTTAGGTGATGTTGTAATGTCTACAAACTCTTATATATTGAAAGTATACATAGTTTTGTGTGGTTTACATTTTACTAAATCTTAGTTCTGACCATGGTCTTTAAAAGCCCTAGCCTCTTGTTCTACCTAAACCAACAATTCAAACAATTTTTTTGAATTGATTTGTAGAATTCAATCCTTAGTAACTCGCTCTTGGATTAGTGACCTTAATTGTCTAGCCCTTCAATTCATTATAGAATTCATGTTTCAACAATTATGCATACATCAATTAATAAATGAAGAATTTACATGGAAGAAGTCAAATTTACTTATTCAATGGAGCCTTCCATACAAACTTATAAGCACTAGTTGGCAAAGTATGTAGACCTTGTAAAAATGCCACCACCACTATTGGTTTAGATGCTACCATTGCATTGGCCGTTGTCATCATTGGTTTCAAAAGTGCGATGAAAATCCTCTTGTCTTCTTCCCAAGCCATAGTATGTTGGTCCAAGTGATAGCAAGTGGTGATTGTCACACCTACCACAAACAAGCGCTTGGTTATAGATGGCCACATTGAAATTAGAAAATGAGAAACACGCCTCTATTAAAATAAACATCACATTTGAATCAATAGTCTCACCAACAGATGTAGTATAATCAACTACAATGTTGTCCACCTCCATTGTTGCCTCGATGAGCAACTATAGAAACCACAAATTCTTTCTCTTGAGCATCTCATCGTGGCTTGTCTTTGTTTATAGTCAAGTCCCCTTTATTGGATATCATTGTGCCCAATATGAATGCCTTCTTTCTCTATCACCGAAGACTACTAAAAAGTGAACTTCGACATTGCACTTTCTCTCAAATCTTTTGCTATCAAGGTGATCCCAAACTTCTAAGTTTGCATAAGACTGTAAAAAAAGGATTAGAATACAAACAACATAATAATATCCAAAATCAACCACATTGAACAATGATTGTAAGAAATTTAAGCAATGTCTAAATCAACATGAGAATTAACTATATATGTTGGTTAGGATAGTTGGTTAGGACATTTTCATTCAGACCATAATCAAGATTTCTTTGATGATTTTATTTCTTGATTTGGTTAATTTATTATTATTCAAAAATCTACCACATTAATAGACCCACCAGGCGGGTAGGATTACCATGTGGGCACATATTGTACCCATAGGGCACATTGATGTCGAATAATTTATTAAAATTCCTAGAGTACATGCATTATGCACTTCAAGATTCAATTCAAGTCTAAATCAACACTATATTCAAAGTCATTCAATATATTTAGCAATTGAACTTTTATTGCTACTTATCTCAAGGTTTAAAGAGATGAGAAGACAAGCTATTTATACAAGTGGGGTGGTACTAGGAGGTAAGACAAACCATGTGAGATATGTAAATTAGGATTAGTAGGAGCCCATCCACTCATAGTTAAGTCTAAATTAGGAATTGTAGTTGAAGTAGAATTTTAGTCCTCATTTAGCTCATATAGAATAACTTTTTTTTTAAAACTTTGGACTAAGTTAATGTGTAAAATCAAGCTAACCTTCATCTCCACAAATCCATTTGAGATTTTGAGACTGTAATCAAAAGTTATGAACAAATTTCAAAGAAGGGTTGAAAGGGGCATTTTCTTTGACAATTTCAAACATTCTCTCTGAAATTTGTTCATACCTTTTGATTGGAGGCTTGAAATCTCAAATGGATTTTTAGAGATGAAATTTGGATCAATTTCCATAGATCAAAGTTTTTTGAAAAAAATAATTCTACTATGCCAAAATGAGGTCTAAAATTCTACTTTGTGGATGTTTAGAGGATTGGTGAATCAATTGAGCAAATTTATTTTTTTGGTCAAATCAACACAATTGTGTTTATTGATTTTTAGACAATTGCCAAATCAATAGAGCCTAAGACAAAATTGTCAAAATCAACATAAATGCATTGATCTTTTGTTCATTAGAACCTTATTTTCCTTGTAGGGAATGACAAAAACAAAAAAGAATACTAAGAAGGATTGATCAAAGGAAGCCATTAACCACAGTCAGTTCATGCACAACTATTCCTTCACCAAGAAGAAATAATTCTTGCACATGCCAAGAATGTTGACTTTTGAATCCACCAACTACAAGTGTATCACTACTAGTGCACCATCATCTTGGAGATGCATATCAACAAACTCAAAGACTAGCTCCAACCAATCATTCTCTATTACGTTTTACTCTAGGATCTTAGAAACCTTTGAAGACATGTCAAGCACTATCAAATTTTCCAAGCAATCCTACCAAGATGAGATCAAATGTAGGTCATTGATTTTAGGCATCTCCAATCATTTGACCCTTCCCCTCCAACATTTGAGATCTCTCAAACATAATCAAGAAATGAATATTTATCATCGAATTATAAAGCATACAAAATTGAACAATACTTTTAAATGAATACAATCATAAAGAATTTTACATTCCTCATAAAACCAACAACATCTTCATAGGCATTTGGTTTGACGTTCCCATATTATGAACAATGTCCAAGATACAGAGGTTCAACACCAACTCTTCCTTTGTGTCCTTGCTTAAGTCAATGATTTTGTGCCATTAGGAATCACTTCATGCACAAGTTATCAACTCCAACTTCTGCTTCAATCTCTTTTGCACAGCACTATGTGGTTGTAATCCTTGATCAACATCAAATGACACTACAATTAGAGGTAATTTGTGCACTTTCTTCTTGGCATTCTTGCCTTCTCCTAAGGCTTCTCATTTACCTTCTTCTCTGCCTCCTTTGTCACTACCTTCTCAAATAGTTCTACTCTTCTCATGAACTTTTTATAATTGGATCTAGACAGGGTTGTTATACCGGATGGATGTTTGGTTCGCCCGTTCGATAGAAGTCTTGCCCGTCCGATGTGGTCAATACTAAGTTGACTTTCTTTAATTGAAAAAGAAGGTGATTTGGCTGCCACTTTGATGCCACATGGCTGCCAAGTAGGATCTAGGGCGCGGACGTCACCAGTAGGGGCGTGGACTTTAGTCAGGGGGCGGATGTAATCTTGCCATGGCATGGATGAAAGTTAGGGTGGGGATTGAATTGTATCGAGGCGCAGACAAATGTTAGGGTGGGGACTAAAGTGGGTTGGGGCATGGATGGTAGTCAAGGCACAGATGGAAGTAGTTGGGTGTGTGGACTGTGGACGATTTTTTCAAAATTGGAGCCAAATTGAATTACTTTATTTTTGAATGAAGGGGTCCTTGTACAACCAAACCATATTTTTTTTCATTAGGGCCAAGTGGAACTTATTCCTTGTGAATTTAAAAGTGAAGGAAAAGAACCATGCTCCATGTACTTGTATTTGTTTCCCTTAAAGGCGAATGAATTTAATTCATTCTCCATTAAGAAGCAATAAAGGGGCCCTCATTCAATTCAGGGTGACAAGACGTTCAGACGTCCCAGACGCGGACGCGGGGTCCACAACGTCCAATGACAAGTGGACTAGTGGACGTTCCCGCCGTCCACCCGTCCGCCCCCGCCCTTCCGCCCTCTACCGTTCGCCCTCCACCGTTCGCCTCACCCGTCCGTTGCGACCGCGCCGTCCGCCTGCGAACGGCGCTAGGTAGGGTTGACAAAAGTGAGCGTCCCAAGCAAAATCACATCCAAAAATCGGACGTCCGGACTTCGCGGACGCTACGTCCCCGGTGGGTTAAAAACTGTCGTTCGCAAATTTACCCCTGGGTAAATGCGGTCGAGCGATCGGGCGGACGGGTGGACGGACGGTTGGGCGGTCAGGCGGACGGTTGGTCAAGCGGACGGGCGATCGAGCAGACGGGCGGACGGGCGGACGGGGAATCAGCTGGGCGGACGCTCACTATGTAGTCACAGCAACTTTCAAATGCAATTTCTGAATTCATTTTTAAAATTTTAGGGTGTGTAATATACCGTTGGAAAGGTCTTGGAAATACCTTTCCAACAGTATATCACACGCCCTCAAACACCAATTTCTCCAACCGGAAATGCCAAGAGAAGTATGATGCTTCAAAAAGTGAGTGTCCACCTTGGAATTAGCCCGTCCACCTTCCCGTCCGCTTGGCGGACGAGGGGACGGGCAGACGGGGAATCAGCTGGGCGGACGCTCACAATGTAGTCACAACAACTTTCAAATACAATTCACGAATTCATTTTTTACAATTTTGGGGCGTGTAATAAACCGTTGAAAAGGTCTTGGAAAGACCTTTCCAATGGTATATCACATGCCCTCAAACACCAAAATCTCCAACCGGAAATGCCAAGAGAAGTATGATGCTTCAAAAAGTGAGTGTCCGCCTTGGAATTAGCCCGTCCACCTTCCCATCCGCCCTCCCGTCTGCCCCCCCCCCCGTCCACTTGGCGGACGGGCGGACAGGGAATCAGCTGGGCGAACGCTCACAATGTAGTCACAGCAAATTCAAATGCGATTTCCAAATTCATTTTTTACAATTTTGGGGCGCGTAATATACCGTTGGAAAGGTCTTGGAAAGACCTTTCCAATGGTATATCACACGGCCTGAAACACCTAAATCTCCAACCGGAAATGCCAAGAGAAGTTTGTTGCTTCAAAAAGTGAGTGTCCGCCTTGGTATTTGGTCGTCCGCCTAGCCGTCCGCCCTCCCGTCCGCGACGAGCCTTTTTCGTCCGCCATTGCCGACCGCCCGACCTTCTGAGTCAACATAATGCTGTCCACCTCCTGATATAACCTACTTGACCTCTGTTCGCCGGCAGTTTTATTACATTTAATTATGAAAAGTGCAGAACTGCTGCTTCATTTCCAAAAAAAGATTCTTTAATGCAACAAGTATCCAATGCAATATTAATGTAAGAAAAGAATAATTCCAAGTTTTCCACCCCACATTTAAACATGCTTTCCAAACCCTATACCCTAAACCCTAAACCCTATACCCTACAAAAAAATTTGAATTGTAGAACCCTCAATTGTACATATTAACTTACAACGTTGTAGAAGTTTTCAAAAGTAGTGGTGTGATGTGTGAAATATGTTTTATTTTTTAATATTTGAAGTTTAGAATGCAATCATGACAATGTGATGCATATCTAGATCTTACTATCTTTGTCATTTAGGTT